>CAUYUJ010007446.1:577500-607500 GCA_963575745.1 Prorocentrum cordatum | reverse complement strand
TTGGAGCGTCCAAGATCGTCCCCTGGGGGGGCTAATTTTTGACACCCATCACGAGGATCGTGGCCCCCGAGGGGGGGACCTCGATCGGATGAATCCATTATTTGATCGATAGCCTCGAAGATGGCTCTCAGAGGCGCTCCAGGGCTCCCAAGAGAGCCCCTAAGAGAGCCCCAAAAGGGCTCCAAGAGGGCCCCAAGAGGGCCCCAAGAGGCACCCGAGAGGCTCCCAAGAGGCCCCCGAGCGGTCTCAGAGAGCCAGAGATGACCTCCAAGATGGCTCAGATAGCCCATGTTGGCTCAAGATGGCTCCCAAGATGCTCCAAACGGCCCCAAGACCGCTCCAAGAGCGCCCAAGAGCGCTCCAAGAGAGCCTCAAGAAACGCTTTGCCGGCTCCTGAGGGGGGAGCTGAGTTGGGGACCCCCCCATCCTGTAATCGATGGCCTCCAAGATAATCCCAAGAAGCCTTCCAGGGTTACCAAGGAGGGTTCCAAGAGGGCCCCCAAAACTCACAGAGAGCACCAGCAGCAGCAGCAACAGCAGCAGCCGCAAGAATACCCCAAGATGGTTCCATCAGTCCTCGTCCGCGTCGTCATCATCCTAGTCCTCGTCCTCCTCGTCATCCTCCTCATCCTCCTCTTCTTCCCCTCGCCCCCACGCGGCACCCAGGGATGGCCCGAAGAGGCATGTCAAGGCCATCCCCTTGCTCGCTCTGTTTCCCTAGATGTGTCTCTTCGTCCCGTTTCCCGTCAGCTCTGAAGGGCAGGGTTTCTGATTGGGCTGGTCGGGATACTTTTTTGTTCGCGAGCACGCAGGAATGCCAGGCGCCGTCAAGAAACGCGGCTAATGAGCAGCGGACTACCTGGCGGGGATACTTTTTTTGGTCGGCGGCTCCGAGGCGGCGGACAGGGAGCGGTAGGCGTCGTCTGGGCCAGCAGGCGAAGGTGATTAGCTACAACAGGCAAGGCACCACCTGGCGGGGATACGCGAAGCGTGAAGAATTACTCGTGGGATGCTGGCGGGCGACGCGAATACCAAGAACTCTCGGGATTACTTATGACTGCTGGCCACGGTATGCACGCTGGCGGGCAAGGCCGGACACTCGGGATTCCGGGGGCGGCGGCGGTCTTCACGCTGACGGGCGAGCTGGAATACTCGGGATGACTGGCGGACCGCGACGGGCGGGCGGGGCGGCCAGGACATAAAACGAGCAGTACATTGAAGCGAACGGGTCGGGGCGGGCGGGCCGGGCACTTCGAGCCGGTGGGACGCAGGACTTTCAAGCGGGCGCATCGGGGCGGCCGGGTGGAGATACAAAGGTCGAAATGCATCCCGAAAATCCGAAACTCTCGGGCTCCGACATGCCAACGATCCGGAACATCGCATGTATGGCAAGGAAGGCGACTCAGAAGGCGGAAGACGTTGCTCGAAGCCCCCTCCCTCTTCGCGTGCCCCTCCTTTCAAGCGCGCCGCCGAGAGGACGAGGTGAGAGGGCGAGAAAGATGGAGTGGTCAGTCAGCGAAAGTCTACGTGTCCCCACTCTGAAGCAGTCCTATGATCAACAATCCTGACACCTTGGGCCCGCTAAACACTCTTCTCTGCATTTGGTAACAGGAGTGGAAAGGACCAAGCCCGTCGCGGGCAACCATTGCCGCGCGATGTCGACCCCATCGGCTTGCGCCATCCGCCGCAAAAATCAGACCCCTGGCCAACGGGCGCGGACAGGTCGACGTTCACCCCCGTCTGGGGGGACGCCCCCCCCCCCCCCCCCCCCCCCCGCTTGCTGGAACGTATGACTGAAACGTAGAAGCAAGCGGGCAGGCCACCCGCTCGCAAGCACACACATCGCGCACGAGCGCAGGGCTCGAAGCCGCGCACACCGTCGAGTCTCGCCCTGACGTGCAGCGCAACTGAAAATCCTGGGCTGGCGAGTCCTGGCTGTCCCGACAGCACCGTGATTCGAAGGGGGGTCGAGGCTCGCCGCAACGAAACTGGCCGCCAACTGGAGAATGCGAAGAGAAGGGGATGTCTGGCATGACTTGAAGTGGCGTGAAAGCGAGGGCGGTGGTTCAGATATACAGCATAGAAAGGGGATCTCTCTCTATACATATATATATATATGTATACATTTTCGTCTCGCGCAAACTGGCCACTATGCAAATCCTGACCCGTCAAGGCTGCTGCGACACTGGGCCACACTATTTTCGCCAGCCCTCTCTGCTACTTTACGTTCCCTTTTTCGTCTTCTCCTTCTTCTGTTCGATCATGTCATCCAGCACAGCGGTGAGCTTCCTGAAATTGTACGCGTACCAACCTGCGCCGTTCCAGATGGCTGATGCAAACACGGCTACACATTGAGCAAAATGGAAACGCTCGCCGCCGAAACGATACAAGGGGTACGTACATACAGAGGCTAAAGCGGTTGAGCTGTACATCCACATTTCGTACTTGAGGTATCTCATGGTGTCGCTTCCGCCGCTTTCGAGCGTGCCGAATAAATTGCTGAACATCGTGGGCCGCTTGGGGGCTAGCTGGTCAGCAGGACTGCTCCGGTGCCCATACTTTCGCAAGCTCAGGCCACAACTCAGGAAGAACGTGCTGTGGAAGATGGTGTATGCCTCGGGAATATGCTGACCCGGGTCAATCACGACCCGGGTCAGTCAAGCCTTGCAGGATCCTGGAGGATCCTGCAGGATCCTGCACACAAGCCCGGGTCAAGGCGACCTTGGCCCTGCAGGATCCTGCAGGATCCTGCAAGATCTGGCACCCAAGCCCGGGTCATTGCGACCCTGGCCCTGCAGGATCCTGCAGGATCTGGCGCTCTGGCTGACCCCCGTTTGCGGTGAGCCCCGTTTCTTGTGCCCCGAATGCCGTCAAGCATGCGAGGACAGGCTGGAAGAATTCCCAGAAGCCGAAGGCCCGTGCTGCCTGACCTGCGCCCCTGACCAGTTGGCCCTCCTCCGTCTGGGGCCACACCCTCAGCGAGTAGCACGTCACCACGGGTGACAAATGGATAAGCTTAGAAAACCCTGGGTTCGCCAGGGACTGGTTTCCCCCCAGAAGGACGAACATCCTTCCAAACTCTTCCCGAAACGCTCCGGCAAGCCAACCGGAACCCTTCCAGGAGGGTCTTCGGAGGGTTTCGGGAGGGTTTTCGGCTGTTTTGAAAGGAATCCAATCCCTAGCGAACCCTGGACTTTCTAAGGATAAGCAGGGCCATGGTGTGATCGATAGAGTGCGGGACAATCGGGTTTCGGAAAAGCGGCACCGCGATAGCCAATGGTCCCGCGGCGAAGCCGAAAATGGTGCTGCACAGATGGTCAAAAAACTCCGGCCCGAAATAGTTACGATTGAAGTACCAGACTGGGAGCACCGTGCACATGGTCGCATTCATAACCCAACACAATTCCGCAAAATATAATAGCTGCTTCATCTTCCACCAGCGGTACGAGTGGATCGGGAGGAGGGCCCAGAACTGCAACACGTGCCACTTCCAGTAATGGCCCGGCCAGCGACCGCATATGTACAGTGATAAGTAGGTCTTAGCGACCCCGAGGAAGAACTTCCACTTGGTGAAGCCGAAGATCGGCGACGCGCCGAAGCTGTCAACCTGTTTCTTGATAAGCGCCCGCGCCTCTTCCAAGTCCGTGAATGCATTTTCGTCGTAGTTTGGCATGTGCCTTGCCGCTCCTCTGCTTGGGACTCTGGTGTCTGCAGAAGCGATGGACAAGGCTGGCAGACTGTCACAAAGCAATCCAAGAGCACTCGGGTGCGACAAACTTTGAGAAGCTGCGCGGCTTGGGCCAGGAATGGCTATGGGGGCAGAGGAAGACGACGATAAATACTAACGGATGGGACGCACAGAGACATAATAGTACTATTGTTCCTCCTTGGAGGCGCGCGTCCGACCCGAACATACAGTCTATCCATCTTGTAGTATATCGTTTCATGAGCGGCGTGGCCAGAAAGCGCCCGCCACGACGCATATACTATAAGATTTGTCGGCGCGCGCGTCGCCCCTGGGGAGGGGCAACGCACAGATAGTATTAGTATGTTGGGGCGATGCTGAATGGAGGCCAATGCGTCTCACGTCTCTGTCCACCATTTCCCCCCTGAGCCGGCACACCAACGAAAAGTGGTGGGCAGCCCCCGCCCACGCGCTCCGCAAGGTGGCAGTCCCAGCCAGCGCCTCACAAGGGGAGGACAAGAGTGACGAGGATGAGGCTGACGAGGAGACTGCCGACGACGAAGCGCACTTCAAGCCTCCAGGCCCCTGGAGGCTCCCGGCCCCTGATGGCCTCCAAGAGGTCTCCGGGGGCCTCCGAGGATGCACGGAGGCCTCCAGTCCAAGACGTCGAACATCGATCCTCCCCCCACGAGCCTCCAAGTAAAAGGGACAATCTGAACCCCAGTCCTGAGCCCACCTCCGCCTCCTCCTCGTCGTCACCGTCGCCCTCCTCCTCATCATTCCAGCCGTCGTCCTCACCGTCGTCAAGTCCCGCCGCTCCCATCATGTGAGAAAGAGCCGGGAAAGTCCCGGAGTACTGATGAGGGCACAGGACGAGCAGGGAGAAGAGAGGAGCGGCTCTGGGGTGCGCGCTCGCCGGGAGCTCCGAGGTGAACGCAGCCGTGGCCGCGAGGGCGCCACGGAATGTCCCGGATGTCTACGAGGTTCAGGGCCCAGCGCCGACCAGGGAAATCCGCGCGGGCCTCCGACAGTTCGTGTTCAGAACTCTCGTTGTGTGTTCTTCGACTCGGTCCTCGAACCTCGATCGGCGATCGATCGATGACGACGGCGACGGCGACGGCGTAGGACACACATTGGAAGGGACCTCTCAAGCTTTCCTCACGCCTGCGCAGTAACCAACAGAGCAAGAACGCATCTGAGCACAGGAGGGCGTGCGTGCAGCTACGAGCTCGGAAATGCAGAAGCGAGGTGCGGACGACGCTGCAAAGCCCTAGGAGAGCAGAGCATTGACAGCGCAAGCACCAAATCTGCAAGTGGCCAGGGAGCCCCCTGCAAACACTCGGGCACCAACAGGGCCAAAAACTGCCAACAACGTGGAGCCCCCGATCCCTCGATCCTCGATCCATCTGTCGAACATGGATCCTCAATCATCCACGATCGATCGACGACGGCTACGGCGACGTCACCGAGAGCGCCCAAAACGGCGGCTGCGGGCCGCATTTCGCGGGGCGGCCGAACCGCCGCCGACAACGACGACGACAACGACGGCGACGACGACAACAACGACAAAGACGACACGACGCCGACGACGACGAGGACGAGCACGAGGACGAGCAGGAGGACGAGGACGAGGACGAGGACGACGACGAGGACGACGACGACGACGACGACGACGACGGCCCGGGTCGCCCAACGGACCTGGTCAGTGGGGCGTGACGACCAGAACTTCGAGGCGGATCCTCCCACGGTGCGACGAGAAGCTCCTGAAAGGGCCAGCTAACCTCCGGGAGACCTTCATCCTCGATCCCTCAAACTTCGACCCCTCAATTCTCGATCGAGCGATCGACGACGACGACGACATCGCCAAGAACGACAACTTGGACAGACAACTGCGGGCCGCGTTCCGCGGGACGGCCGCACCGACGACAGCGACGGCCGACGACGATCGATGACGATCGACGACTTGGCATGAACCAAATGGGTCATGAAGGAAGCGGGTCCTGAACCCATGGGCCTTCTCCCGGGCTCGTCCTGAGGTGTTTTATGACTGCCCCGGGGCTCGTGGAGGGCCCCAGGAGCCCGAAAACGACGCAAAACCTCAGGACCCGTTTCCCTTGTGACCCGTTTGCTTCGGGTGCGTCCAAGAGGGGGGCTCGTCGCAACCCATGGCCAGAGGCATGTGCAGGCCACGAGGTCCAGGGCGATCACATGGCCCCGGCCATGGTATCCCCCCCCTTCTTCGGCACCTGGTGGTTTTGGGGTGATGACTCGGGACTCCGGCGGCCATCCAGGACCTCGGAATGACATCCCGAGGTGAGGGACGCCTGCGAGCTTCCCTCAGGTCCAACGAAGGTAAGATCGGGACAACATCGGATCAAGATAATTTGGGAATCTCTGAGATCTGACTGTTCTGAGGAATGTACTGGGCGCCGCGATCTTCTTTAAGCATTCTGGGACGGTCTTAAACCGTTCTGGAGGGATCTGGGGTGGTGTATCCCGAACCTACGGCCAGGAACTTTGGCTTAGCATGTCGCGGCGGCGGCCCCAGCGGGAGGCTCGGAGAGGCTCGGGACGTTGACGCTCGGGGGCCAGCTCATGGCTAGCGTGTGGCGCCGAGGCGTGGTAGGCCAGAATCGGCGGCGCGGCACGCTGAGTCAAAGATCCTGACCATAGGCGTGACTGATCAAGACCCGCCTGGTCTTCGAGTCATAACTCGGCTCTCCAAAGGCCTTTTGGCACGATAGGGGCACCCCCCGAACGCCCTCGGCGAGTCGCAGCCGCTTGAAGCATCCCGAGGCTGCAACACCGCCGAAGGCCGAAGACAATTTCCGAATACCTACGACACCCCGAACCCAGAACTCCGGACCCCCCCGACCCTATCTCCCTCTTCACAGCGGAAGACGACGATGTCGGGGGCGTCCACGAGGGGGGCGTCCAAGAGGGGGCTCGGAAATCATGGCCCGAGGAATGTGCGCGGACCAGTGGGAGGCCAGGGACCGCATTGAAACGAGAGGAGGGGCCGTGAGGTCTGGGAAATATCATGGTCCTAGCCATGATATCCCCCGCTTATCATCACCCTCTTCCTGGCCGCCCCCCATCCATGGCGGAACACGACGGTACGGTCGACGGGGCGACCGCCCTGAACAGCAGCTTAGGGCAGCCATCCGGTCGGGAACTTTGTTGATTAGCAATAGAAGTACCCCTACCACTTTGGGAGAGGACCTAAGTTAGGAGGGCCAGAATCATTAGGGATATTGATCTGTTCTGCAGAAAAATCGGAACGAACAAGCCAGATGCATTATCCCTTATGCGAAGACGGGGACCTCAGTGAGGGCATGTCCTCATCCTCGATTGTTTGCCTTACCGTGTCGCTCCGCTGGCTCTGGCCCACCGCGCTTCGGCGCGACTCGTTATCCACTTCCTGGTCCCGAGGCGTCGGCGTCCCGACCTTCCCCGAGCCCTCCGCACCGCGGAGCGGAGCGACACGCTATCCGATCGCAGGGCATAGCGTGTCGCAAGGGCCGCCGCCGCCGCGACACGCACGCGAAGCCAAACTTCCCGACCGTATCGCCCCCTCATGGCGGAAGACGACGATACGGTCGACGCGGCGACCGCCCGGAACAGCGGCTTGGGGCCGCCCTCCGCGGCGTAACCGCGCCAGTCCGCAGCCAGGGCCAGCCAACACTCTGGCGGGGGCGCACCGCGGGCCGACGACGACGAAGACTTTGAAGGCGAAAACTTTGGCGACGACGACGACGACGATGTTGCTGACGTTGGCTTCCTCGCTCCCTCCTCCTCCTCCTCCCCTCCCCTCGCCTTCTTCGCTCTCTCGCCATGGATATGTGTATCAATCCCCCCTCTTTCTATATGTTGTTTTCTCTCTCTCTCTCTGTCCCTTCCTCTCCCTTCCTATTAGTTATTATCGTGCTGATGTTCATCGCTGTCTCTCCCTCTCTATTTCCTCGTTTATTGTGCCATTGCTCTCTATCATGTTTGATTTCTTTCTCACCCTCTCTCTCACACGTATACATATGCCCCTCTTCCGATCTCTGAAGTTTTACGTTTGTATGAATCGATGGTGAGGTAGAGAGATTGTTCTCTCTCTCTCTCTCTTTCTGTCTCTCCCTCTCTCTCTCTCTCTCCTTCTCTGTCTCGCCCTCCCATCTCCTTCTCTCTCCATATATCTTATCTCCCAAGCAACTAAGCAAGGGCAGCAAGGCACCTCACCCCAAAAGCTATCTCGCGCGGGCGGATGCCTGCGTCGCCACCCTCCAAGCTGGAGGTGAGGATCGAACCGTCCAATCTTATAACGACCTCGCCATCGAAACAGCAACTAACCTGGACGCTACCCGTAAGCAACGCCGATCCGGCCCTGGCAATAATCGCGCCGCGTTGCAACATTGTTGTGCAACATCCAGGGTCAGCTGGCCCTTACCCCACTTCGAGCCGACCAAGGCCCGCGAGACGAAACGCCGAGCCAGACCATCCGGCACGGCCCGCTCGTCAAGATCACCCCAGAGACCAGACTCGCCTTACATGAGCCTTGACATCAGACAATGAAGCGTTCCTGTCATGGCCAAACCGTCCCAAGTTACCTCAGCTCCATTTCG
This sequence comes from Prorocentrum cordatum, assembly GCA_963575745.1. Taxonomy (NCBI): domain Eukaryota; class Dinophyceae; order Prorocentrales; family Prorocentraceae; genus Prorocentrum; species Prorocentrum cordatum. Next base: position 599,205 of record CAUYUJ010007446.1, on the reverse strand, counting down.
CTCCACACCCACGAGAACGGCGAAAAGCTCCGTGCGCAAATCCGTTTGCAAGACGCCCCTCATCCGCTCGCCCCGCTCGCCGCCGCACCCTTCGCGGCTGCCGCCAAACACCTCTTGGGAATTTGTTTCACTCAGGGCGTCTCCTCCCGTTTTTCGGCCTCGAACGGCGTGTTGCGTAGCCTGCGTCCTCCTTCTCGCTCCCTCCATCGTGGCATTCTCCTCCTCCTCCTCCTCCTCCTCCTTGGCCTCTTCTGGCTGGGGCGCTGTCTGTGCGAACATTGGTCGCGTGCTGGAGCAAGTTCCGAATGCCAAGCACTGGCCACCAAAGAGCTGCCGCTGGTTAGCGCCGGGCAGGAGCCCCCGGCAACCAACCAGCGGCCGCACCCAGGGAAAAGGGGATTGCCCAAGCCGGGGTCTAAAGTCTCGGCCTCCCCATCCTCCTCCGCTTCCTCCTCCTTTCTCTCATCCTCCTCCTGCTCATCTCCAGCTGCCACCTCATTCGCGTTGTCAATCTCCCCCGTCTTCCTGTTCGTTATTCTTCTCCTGTTCCTCATCCTTTTCCCCGGTCTCAACCTCCTCCTTATTGTCTTTCTCCTTCTCATCGCCCGTCCTCCCAGCCTGGGGTTCACCCGTCCTGAGGGTGTGAAGCGATTTCGGTTGCTCTTGGCCACTTCATACGAGCCCGCACCACTTTGGCAAGATGTTCCCCGAAGTCGGCGCTACTGGTGGCAGGGCTGCGCGCCAATGGATGAACCACTGGGCCCGTGCCAGCCCCCGTCGGCGGTGGCCAGCGCGCAGGCGGCCCTGTTGGCCTACAGACGTAAAGCCTAATCGCCTTTTGTTGAGCAGGCTGGAAAAAGAGTGCGGTGCCCCAGGATTATTCCTCCTCCTCCTCCTCCACCTCCTCCTCCTCCTTCTCCCCCTCCTCCTCTTCCTCCTCCTCCTCCTCCTCCTCATCCGACTCCTTCTCCTCCCCTTTCTCGTCCTACTACTACTGCGCTCGCTGGAAAAAAAAGCACACGGCCCGCGGTGTCCACCATCCCACGTTCGATGCCCGCGCCGCCCGAATGGCGCACAGCCGATCCTCGTTCCTCTCTACTGCCGCTGCTCGTCGTCGTCGTTGAACCGTCATCAAACTCGTAACGCTGGTTCCGCTATCCGCCTTCGCTCCGCTCAGATGATCCATGGCCAGGGCGGCTGCTGTCACTCTGGGGCGGCAGTGGCGTCGGCGGCGGGCCCCGAGCGACCCAGCCGCGCGGGCGGGGGCAGCGGCTGCTCCGAGACCGCAGGCAGCACGGCAGTGAGCCTTGGCAGGGCCCCCCTCAGGTGGGCCAGCGGCGGAGCTGACGCTGCGGGTGCTAAAGGGGCGCATGGCGCGCCGCGGCCGTCGCACTGCTCCCAGGATGCAGGATGGGGAGCCTCCTGCAACCGCTGCCGTGCCTCCATCCGCTGGCGGCGCCCGTGCCCTCCGCGAGGCCGCGGCGAGCAGGCAGGCGACCGTCTCCGCGGAGCTCCGCGTCTGGCCAACGCCCTGCATGCCGTCCACGCCGCCTTTCAGCTGGCGGCGGGATCTCACACCTGCGAGCAGCGCGGGCACCTCGGGGATGCCTTCCATGCTGGGTTCCAGTACCACCATGACTGCCACGCCACAAATCTTCGCCATCTTCACGATGCCCAGAGTGAGGCGTAGCTGTTCGTTGGCCTTCGCCACAGCGGCAGCCCGTGGTTCTGTCGATATCGCTGCGCCTCATCTGCATGTGCTGTACCTACAAAGCGCAGCTCCTCGACGCCGTCGAACCACGTTGGCGCCGTGGAACTCACCATCGCCGAGCCGCACTCGCTGACGTACTGCTTCCACCTGCGCCTCGTCCTCAGGTCGCCGTCCAGGTCCATGTCGTCATCTATGGACGTGGTATGCAGTTGGTGTCCGCCTCCACGTTGTGCACGTCGTCGTAGTTCTGCCTTTAGCTTTGTGGTCTTCTCGGGCGAGCAATCCTCAATTCAAGTGATGCCGCTGTTGCCGGTCGCTCAGTTGGTTGCCAAAGGTTTATCATGTGCCTCATTGGTGTTCATGTCCTCGGTGTTCTGCAGTCCCTTGGAACTGAGCTGCCTCGCGTAGGTGGTGTCCTTATTCGCGATCGCGCCGAGGCTGACGCAAGGCAAATGTACGCGGCGCTCTTCGTGTCGTCGGTGTGGCGCCGCGGGAAGTGCCGCTCGTCGCACTTGCCGCAGCGCCCTGTCTTCCATGTATATGACGGTATTGATATCCCTTGCCTTCTTCGCGGCCCCTTTCGCCAATTGAGCTGCCTCCGCCTTGTCACGCTGCGCCCCGCTCTCGATGCAGGACTGCGTGCAACTTGTTCGTCGGTGCCGCAGGTGTCGCGCTGGCCGTGCTCTGGGCCTGGAATCGGGGCCGTAGGTATTCCAGATCGAGTCACTCGCGAAGTTCTGTGGGTCCTCAGCCGGCAAGTGCACCTTGGCCTTGCGCCGCCTGAGCGACGCCTCCGTGGCGAAGACCTTCTCGCAGTCGCAGCAGACGTGCAATTGTTGTCGGTTTTGCCGCGGCAGCTTTGGTTGGTGGTCGCGATGCTCGTCGTCGTGCGAGTTCGTTATTGTTCCACGCCTCGCGCCTGTGGCCCCCCATTTGGCCGCGCGCGCTGATGTCGATAGCGCGCTTGACAACCTCGGTCATAATCTTCGCGTTTTCGCATTCCGGCTGCAGAGTCTGGCCTGGCCTAGCTCGTGGTCTCGTCGCCCTCCGGCATGCCCCGGGCCCCGTTGCAGCGGCTGAGCCATTCGAAATCATCGCGCAATGCTTTGTGCCGCTCGTCCACGCGCTGGGGGGCGACCTCGAGCAAGTATCTGCGGGCGACGGCGGCGTGGCGGATCACCGAGCTGAAATGCCTGAGCTATCTCGTCGAGGTCGTCGGCGGCCCGCGCGCAGCGTGGTTAAGTGAACGCGGCCGTCGGGGGCGCGCTCGCCGCTTCCCCCGGCGCGTTCGGCGCCCGCTGCCGCGCAGGTCGCCCCTGGCACTGGCTGCTCTGATCTTCTTGGCGTCTGCCGTGGTCATGCCGCGCCATGGGTCGGACTGGCGCCCAAGTCTCGAGTTCGCTAGCGCCCCGATGTGCGTGGCGAAATACTGGGGGCCCAGGGCCGCGCGATCGATGGCCGGGCGCTCGATGGGGTCGAAGGCTGGTTGTTTGCGCGCGCACTCGGCGCAGCACTTCAGGCCCGCGCGGGTCGCCGCGCGAGACGACGGTGTCCATGTGCCTGTAGGAGCGCACCGCGTCATATTGGATGCCCCATTTGCTTGCGGTGATCTTAGCGCCGTCGTCGTAGGAGTGGCCGTAGATCTGCTTGGCCCTCTTTTCCGCGGGCGCAAACCACGCGGGCCGTCTTGGCGGGGCCGGCGGGGGCGCCCATCGCGCGCGCCCTGCAAGCCTCGCAGACTACGTCGCAAATTCCCTGCATGTGGAGCACCGCGTCGGACAACCCCATCGACCAGATGACAAGGGTCGAGTCGCCGGCGTAGATGGCGCCCTCCGTGTCGCGGGCGTCGGCGGTCTCCCTAACGCACGTTGTCACCGCGGTCTGGTGGTCGAGATATTCGCCGAGATCGATTGCTAGGGCGACATGTGCCGTCTACTCCTGCTACTTCTGCGCGCGCTGAAGCGGCCCGCCATTGCACAACCGAGCGGCGCGTCGGCTGGGGGGGCGGGGGCGGGCGCGCACCGTTACGCGATGCGCCTGTCACCTTGTGACCCGCCATCTCGAGCCAGGTGGGCCTCTGCACCTCGGCAGCGATCTCCGTCAGATGGCCGTCGTAGCAGTGCTGGGCGAGGAGCACGGGCTGGGCTAGCACCTCCTCCATGATGGGCCTGGGCAGCTCTGGGATCTCCTGTGCATAGCAGACGTCGCCGACGTCGTCGCCGCGCTGCGGGATGTCCAATGGTGGCTGCCCTGCGACCCTGTAGAAGGCCGCGCGAAGGTCGACGAATATGAGGCTGAGGTTCTGGCTGCGCAAGCTGTTGCGGCGCGCGCGCTGCGTGGGCGGCCGCGGCGGCGCCCCTGCCCATGCTGTCTCCGACCTGCGAGTCCAGGTATACGACGGCGGCAACTACCTGGAGCCTCCCGCGCCCGAAGGTGTAGTGGTGCTTGGCGAACGTCTTGCGCCAACCGATGGAACCGTGGGCCTCCTTCTTCGTTGCGTCGCCCTTGCCCGTCCCGGCCCCCATTGAGACGGCGCGCTTGAAGGCCGACGGCCGCTGGGGCTGGGGGGTGACCACGGCGCTCAGCGCGCGCGCCTCTCCTTCGCGCGTTCGGATGGGGCCATGGCTGGGATACCGCAGGGGGCCCTATCGCCTCCAGGTGCTCGTCGCGTCATCGCGCGGCTAAAGGCGATCTCGGTGTCTAGCAGGAACGGTGCGTTCACGATGGAGGCGTCGCGGCCATTGATGGAGTGGCGGTCGCACTCGTTGTCGGCGCTGTCGGCTGACTGCCCGGCGCCGAGAGTGGCGCCCTCGACTCTGGCGCAGCGTTTGATTTGGACCTGAGCAAACCTCTCACTGTCGACGTCGTTGCCGTCTGCATCAATCCGGCACGAGGATGACGTCGCCATTCTTGAAACATGCCCGACGTAGCTTGTGTCATTTCCGTCTGGGAGTCCCTCTACTCGGTGGAGTCGTCGAGCTGGTTCGTCATCTTTTCGACGTGCTGTCTTCGGTCTGCGCGAATGGCAGCCTTTAGGTGCTTGGCCGTCTCGCGCAGGTGCTTGCCTGAGCGGCGGCCTCTTCGAGAGCGACGGCGGCGCCGCGGCGTGTGGCCATGGCGAAATTGAACTTGACGGGCGAAGCAGGTCTTCTTCATGGGGATGGTGGTCGGCTAGGCGGTGCAGATGCACTTCCCGTCGGCGCGGGGGCCGCAGTTCCCGTTTGGCGAGCCCCCATGCCCTAGCGAGGCGAATACTACTACTGGTGATGCACAGCTTGTCGGGCGTGAGCTGGGACCTGCCGGAGGCCTCCGCCATCTTCCCGCGGCGCGCGTTGACGTCCTCGTCCAGACCGCTGGTCTCGATGCCCAGCTCAGCTCGGTGAATGCACTGGCGCTCATCGCTGGCGAACCTCTGTTCATCTAGCGCATCCTTGACCCCTGAACGATCCTCGACTGCGCCGCGAAGCGTGGCGCCCCGATCAACAGCGCGTGGTCCTTCACTTCGAAGCCATGGTTAAATTTCTGTCCGTTTGCGCACTCCTGGGTGGGGAGGGCAAGCAGGAGCGAAAAGCCAATGTAGTCGATCCGCTAATCGTCGCCCTTGGGGCTCCTGTAAGTGATGGCCGCGTCGTGGAAGGTGTTGCTCAGCTTGAGCTGCACCTTCGCTAGGTCGGCGAGATTCTTCCCGTTCGGATATGGCTACGGTGCTGGTTGTGCTTCTCCTGCCCACGTGCCATCGGATGTGTCAAGGCTGATCTGGGCGTTGACGTCGGTGAGCAAGACGTTAACGCCCCACTTGTTGGCATCGTCTTCTCGTAGTCTCCACTATTCTCTTCGCTCCGTGACGTCGGTGTGGTGGCGAGGTACGTGGGCGACGCTGATCGCCAATTCGAGGTATGGGGTCGCTATCTTAACGACGATGGCAGTCGGCATCTTGACAACGCACCGATGTGCCTGTCGGTGATGTAGAGGTCCCTGTCGTTGGCGTGGCCGTGGGGTGGTGGTGGAGACCAGTGTAGCGCATTCGTGCCCGCCCTCGTCCGAGAGCCCGCGGACGTGCAGGTAGCCATTGGCGTAGGTCTTGCCCTCGTCCCCTCTAGCCCCCTGAATCCCTCCAAAGAAAGAGTCTCCAGTCGATTAAGGTGACGTGCGATATCTTGAGCCTCTGTCCTTTGGGGCGGTTGTTTTCCATATTGTCGGTGGTGCCGCCTCTTTGCTAGCTGGTTTTGCCTCTCACGAGCGGCATGACTTTGTACGGCGCGATCTTGAGATACAGCTATGCTGGCTCAGGTGGCTACCGAGGCCGCGGCTGCGGGCCGTACAAGTGTAGTGCACACCAGTGTCTATATCGACATGCTGCTTGGTGATGTTGAAGTAGAGGCCTGCCTGGCCTAAGGGTGGGTACCTGCGTCGTGCGTCGTCGTCGCAGAGGACGGAAGCCCACTTCTGCTGCCGTTGGTACTTGAAGTGCTGAAGGCCGCCCTGGTCGCTCGTCATGTCGACGGTCTTGGTGATGGCGTCGGCGAGCTGGTTCCAAAGGTAATTGTTGTGTGACTAGGTGTGCCTGCTGATCCTCCTCCTCCTCCTTTTCCTCCTCCTCCCTGTCGTCTCAATCGTCGCCCTACTCTTCGCAACATCCCGCCAGGTGCCCGTCAAGCTTGTCGTCCCCTTCCTTTTCCTCGTCCTCGTCCTCGTCCTCCTCCTCCTCCTCCTCCTCCTCCTCCTCCTCCGGCGGCGCGAGCGGGTCTTTGCCGCCGCCAGAGCACGTTGGTCGGGAGTCGGCGTAAACCTAGGATTAGCGCGCGGCTTAACGGTGACAGGCCCCAGAGTCGACGAGGTGCGCTTACTAGTGTTTTGACGTATCCTTTTCCTCCTCCTCCTCAGTCCTCCTTCTCCTCCTCCTCCTCCTCCTCCTCCTCCTCCTGCTCCTCCTGCTGCTCCTCCTCTTCCGCCTCCTGCTCCCCATCGTCATCTTAGCCACGTCGCCCTCGTCGCCGTCACATCCCTGCCCCCCAACCCTGGGAGGACGAGCGGCGGCGGCTGCAGGAACTGCACTGGGAAGGTCCAGGAGCGGGGGGGAGCGAACGGGACGGGAGGGGAGGCGAAGGACCCAGACCCCTGACGTTCTGAATCTTTCATAACGTCGTTCCCTAGAGGTCTCGACCCATTCCCCTGGACTGGTGTTTCATTGTGAGTCGTGTTGTGACGGGCCCGAGGCCCAGGAAGGGCACCCAGAGGCCGAAATGAACGAAAAACCTCCCGTCGCGATTTGTTCGTGACTCGATGAAGGCCCAGGGAGGGCCCGTCCCCCTCTGGGGCGCTCTGGCCAGCAACCCCAGGGCGGAGGCGACGGGGGCGCACCACAGGAGGGCCCCCCAACGGGCCTATAAGAACTGCATTCTAGGTCACCTCCCCTAGCGCGACGCGCGTCGCGATGCACTGGTATCCTCGGGCCCTCCCGCCTTCGCGCCGCCCCCCGCTGGAAGGGGGCAGCCGCCGCGCAACGCGAAGCGCGATGTCATCGTCGCGCCCCCGCCGGCGAACCTTCTGCGGCAACTCGTGGGGGTCTCCCATACAGCCGGACCTGGGGCAGACGAACAGTCTCCGAGATCATGAGGCCCAGCGCCGGCCCAACAGAAGAGCACTCCAGGGCGTACCCTCCCCCAGGATGCACAAAACCATTCAGCACAGACGAAGAACATCAAGGTACTCTCCCCGAGCCTCGGACCGGACGTATCATCTTGTTGGCTCTTGCGGAACGACGCTGCTCGTCGCTAAGTCGACGCAGGCAGGCGCCAATCGAGGCGAGATCGGCGCTTCCTTAACGCTGGCGCGCGCTACTGCGCTCTACTAGTTAGCGGAATTCTGGGGACACGCAAGGCTAATATTCGCCGGCCCAAAGGGCCAGAGGCGTGCTAAGATCTCCGGTAACTGCTAAATAATACTTCTAGTTCGCGCGCGCGGGGCGGCCCCTGGGGGTCCCCCGGCGAAAAGTACCCCGGGCGATGCCCGGCAGGGTCGGATCAGAGATGGTTTGAAGGGCCTTTTTTCGACACCCCTCACGAGGATCGTGGCCTCCGAGAGGGGTGCACTCGACTACCCCGCCCCAAGAGGCCCCCAAGAGCCACCCAAGAGGCCCAAGGGGGGCCCAAGACGCCGCCAAGGAGCCCCAAGAGACCCCCAAGAGGCCCCCAAGAGGCCCCTAGGAGGACCCAAAGAGGCCCCCAAGAGGCTTCAAAGAGGCCCCATAGAGCGCTCGAGGGCCGGCGGAATGAGCGAAGCGATTATATAACTTGCTGCCGAACGGCCCCGTGCGTGGCGCCCGACGCCCCCCGTGGCCATCGCTCGGACGTCCATTCCCCGCCCATTTTCGGATTTCGTGCGTGAATTTGTTCCCCGAGACGACCTGATGTGCTCCTCGATAGCCCTCGCCGAGACAAATGCGCACGTCCGAGCGATGCCAATCCCCCAGACGCCGCGCGCGGCGTCCTGACGAGGTGAGCGTGTCTACCAGGTGCACGTCGTGAATTTCTCGCAACGTCGGCCCCCAGATGGCCGGAGAACTTTCGCAGAACCACCTTGGCATCCTGAATCGTCCTTTGACGCTCCCAGGGCCAGGCGAAGGCTTCCAAAGGCCGAAAACTGCCAAAACGTTCGTATTGAGCTTCCCCCCCGGAGGCCGCGCGCGCCCGTTTGGGCCCCCCGAAAAGCCGCGCGCGGCGTCCTGTCGAGGTGAGCACGTCCACCAAGTGCACCCGCCCCGCCCACTCCCGGGCAACGGGCTCCTGGTAGCCGCTAGGGGGGGGGGAGGGCGACGACGACGACGACGGATGACGGACGACGGACGACGGGCGACGACGACGAAGACGACGGACGACAACGACGGACGACGACGAAGACGACGACGGACAACGACGTCGACGACGACGCCGACGGCGACGACGACGACGTCGACAACACGCACGACGACGACAACAACGGACGGCGACACGTCGTCGACGGTCGACGGATGACGCACGACGACGACAACATCAACGGACGACGACGACGACGACGTTGACGCCAACGACGACAGACGACGACGACAGACGACGACGGACGACGACGATAAGGACGGACAACGGACGACGGACGACGACGACGACGGACGACGACGAGGGCGACGGACCACGACGAAGACTGACGACGGGCGACTGGCGACAGACGACGACGGACGACGACGACGACGGACGACGACGAGGGCGACGGACGACGACGAAGATTGACGACGGGCGACTGGCGACGGACGACGACGGCGAACGACGACAAAGACTGCCGCCGGACGACGGACGACGGGCGACGACGACGACGGGCGACGGACGACGACGACGACGGACGACGACGGATGATGATGACGACGACGACGACGAAGATGGACGACGACGACGGACGGCGGACGACGACGACGACTGGCGACGACGACGACGACGACGACGGACGACGACGACTACGGACGACGACGACGACGACGACGACGACGACGACGGCGGCGACGACGACGACAGACGACGACGACGATGGACGACGGCGACGGCGACGACGAACGACGACCACGACAACAACGGCGACGACGACGACGATGGACGACGGGCGACTGACGACGGGCGTCGGACGACGAAGGACAACGGACGACGGCCGATGGATCGCGGATGACGGACGACGCACGATGGACGACGACGACAACGGACGACGGCGACCGACAGACGACGACGAAGGACGACGACGACGACGCGGGACGACGACGACGTCAGCGACGAAAACGACGGACGACGACGACGGCGACGGACGTCAACGGACGACGACGACGAAGACGGACGACGGGCGACGGACGACGAGCGACGGGTGACGGACGACAGCCGACAACAACGACAACGACGGGCGACGACGACAACAACAACAACAACAACGACAACGGACGACGGACAATGGACGACGGACGGCGGACGACGGACAACGACGACGACCACGGACGACATCGACGACGGCCAACGGACGAAGGGCGACGACGACGACGGGCGACGGACGACGACGACGACGACGACGATGGACGACGATGACAACGACAACGGACGACGACAACAACGACGACGCCGACGACGGACGGCGACGACGATGGACGATGGGCGACAAAAAGCAAACGACGGGCGACGAGCGACGACGACGATGGACGACGACGAGGACGACAAGGAGGACGGATGACGAGGACGACGACGAAGGGCGACGGACGACAGACGGCGGACAACGGGCGACGAACGACGACGACAAAATACGGCACCGACGACGACGACAACGATGGAAAACGACGACAACGACGACGACGACGGGCGACGGACGACGGACGACGGAGAACGGACGACGGACGACGACGGCGACGACGGCGACGACGGCGACGACAACGACGACGACGACGACGGACGACGACGAAGACAACGACGGACGACGACGGACGGCGACGACGACGCACGACGGGCGACGGACAGCGGACGACGGGCGACGAGCGTCGACGACGACGACGGACGACGACGACGGCGACGACGGGCGACAGACGACGACGACGACAAACGACGACGATGGACGACGACGACGACGATGACGACGGACGACGACGGCGACGACAATGGCGGACGACGACGACGACGGACGGCGACGTCGACGGACGACGGGCGACGGACAGCGGACGACGGGCGACGAGCGACGACGATGACGACGACGGACGACGACGACGACGGCGACGACGGGCGACCGACGACGACGACGACGAAGGAAGACCGACGACGACGACGGCGAAGGACGACGGACGACGGACGACGGGCGACGGACGCCGACGACGACGGCGGCCGACGGACGACGGGCGATGGGCGACGCACGACGGACGACGAACGACGACGGCGACGACGGCGACGGACGACGGGCGACGGACGACGGACGACGGGCGGCGGACGACCGACGACGGACGCCGCGCGACGACGACGGCGACGGACGTCGACGACAACGACGGCGGAGTACGACGACGACGGTGACGGCGACGACGACGGCGGACGACGGGCGAGAGTGGACGGACGACGGACGACGACAACGGGGGATGGACGACGACGACGGACGTCGACGACGATGGACGACGACAGCAACAACAACACCGCCGACGACGACGGACGACGACGACGACGGGCGACGGGCGACGGACGATGGACCACGCGCAACGGACTAAGGACCGTCAGGTTAACGAGAAAGTCCGCCCAGGGCATCGACGTGGCATGGGGTAGCCCGTCGGGGCTGGGTTGTTGAATCTGCTTTACGACGACGTCCCAGACGTCCGCGGCGAGGATGTTGTGTGTTGGGCCACTGTCCCTTATTTTGGCTCTGTCCTGGCTCACGTGCCTAGCTACCCTTCCTGCCAGGTCCCGACCGATCTCAGCTAGTGCTATTTCGTGGAAATGGATGTACCTCCTTAGCACGTTGACAAGGTCGCCCATTGCCAACCGCGCTGTACCTACTCCGTCGAATAGAGACACCTAGGGTGACAGGCCGTCGTGGCTTGGCTTCCACTCTTACGGAATTCGTGTCCTGGGGCGGTCTGTCACCTGCGTCACCCGTGCGTTCCGCGTGGGCATTCGGGTTCCATCCCAGGAAGCCCGAGGTGTCAGCGCTGGAGTCCGCTGTGCGCGTCCGCTGCGCGATTCCTGCGGTCTCGAGAGCAGTTGCGGCCGCGCATATGGACTCGTGGGACATGATGCCGGCGCGTAGGCGTGCCTCGATTAAGGGGTCCTGTGGGAGCACGGGCGTTTATCCTGTGCTTAGGTCCGCGCGCGCCCCCCAGACTGCTCGGAGGACGTCGCGGGTGTCTGGGGGGGGTGCCCATCGCCAATCTCCCAATCTCGTCGCCGGTGCGTCTCTGACGGCGTGTCCTGCTGGGCGGGGCGCTGGTCGCGGCAGCTCGGTCGCGCAGACGCCGAGTGCAGGCCCCCGCGGGGGTTCCAGCTTGCGCTGGGCCGCCGATGATGTGACTGTCATTCACGTCAATTGCGCTTGTCTGGGGCGCCTCGCTGCCCGTGTCCGGGGCTGGCGCGTCGACTGCCATCTGGACATTGCACATTGCGCGCTGTTCCAGGCTGGGGGGGGGGGCAGGGACGTCGGTCGCTGACCCCGCCGCGCTCGCATGTAGAGTGGGCCCGGTTTGCAGTCGATGCTGCTCCGGGGGATGGGGATACTTGTGGGGCTGGGCGCGGCGCCCTCGCCCTGGCGGGGTCGGCTGCGCGGGAACGGTGGCGGGCACTTGTCACCGCGCCAGTCTGTGCGGCGGGCCTCTCGGCGCCGGTGCCGATGGAGCGCGCTCGCGTGCCGTTGTCTGGGGCGCGCCTCCAAGTCTCGCGTCGGGCGGCGCGCGCGATGCGCCGCGGGCGGCGGCGGAGGGCGCGCCCCCAGCCGGCGGGGCTCGGGCTCTCCTAGACCATTGCTCGGGGTCGTCAACGTTGCCGCTCGTTGCTGGCGCGGGCCCAAGGGCGAACGCGGCGGTTTTGATGCAGTCTGGTCCGCCGGTGGAGCCCGTTGGGCTCGTCTCCTGCGGCACCCGCGAGAATGCGGTGTAGGAGGTCACTCGAAAGTGGATCGAAGGGCTCTGGTGGGGGGAGGACGGTGGGCGGCGCTAGATGTCCCATTTTGGCAGACGCGGATGCAGGCTAGGTCCAGGGCAAGGTTGACGTTCGCGGGTTCCTGCGAGGATGGGTCGCATGCCCCTGGGAGTCCCTGCGTGTCCAAGAAACGTGCGAGCCCATCGAAACGCTCGTTTAAATGTCCAGCCATCACATCGTCTCCCGTGCCATGCTTCTAAGGTCGCCAGTCACGGCCCCCCGCATCAGTCTGGGTGCGGTCACTTGCCGCGATGCGGAGCCCACCCCGCCCTCTGCAGTCCCACCCACGAGCATCTGGGCGATGGCCTGGCGTCTATCCTAGCGTCCGGTGTTGACTAGAGACCCTAGCTACCCTTCTATTACGTAGTGAATCGGCGCCAGCGCGGTTTCGTGTCTGGCGGCCATCTGGGCTGAAGTGGGCCAGGGGTCAGGGAGGATCTCTTGCCGCGGTGGTCGATGGTCGGTAGGAGAAGCTGCTGGTCGTTGGGGCCAGGCGCTTCCCCTGCTGCGTTCCTGTTTCCCCTGCTGGAGTCGCGCAGCCGCTCGGCGCGGACCGCGCCGACGGCTGCGTCGACCCAGTCATTCCAAATGCGGGCGCGCCCGCGGCCGCAAATTTCAGCGGGCGCGAGGCTTCGAACCTGGTTTTTGTTATTGTCTATGGGTCCTCCCGCTAGTAGCTGGCTTCGCAGAGCGGTAGAGGCGCCCGCTGGGTTGTCGAGACGGCGTTCGATTCCTTCGCGGCCAGTCACGCCGGGGAGAGCCTCGTCTCTCTGCCGTGTCGTATGTGCCAGGCTCTGTCGAAAATGCTTGCGGCCTCTGCGCCGACGTGGTCGGGGCGGCCCTGGTCCCCACCTCAGGCCGGTCCTCTCTGCGGCGCCGGCGCGAGGGCGGCGCCGTTCGAGGCCCGCGCGCTCTGGCCAGCCGCGCCCCCAATCGGGGGCGCGGCGCCGTGGTCTGCAGGTCTGGGGTTGGCGCTCGCGCCCGGGGGCCCCGTTGGCGCTCCGCCCCGGCCTCGGCCGCTTGAGCGCCGCGTGTCTTGCTGGCGCCCGCCGGGGGGGCTGGGGGTGGCATCCCCTGGTGGCAGCCTTCCGGCGGAGGGCCTGGGTTAATTTGCTTGGTCGCGGCCTGCGGCGCTCGGTCCTTGCCCGTCCACCTGCAGCCGCGCGTTGTCTGGCGATGGGGTTATGTTGGCCCTTTTCTAGGGGGCGCGTGCGTTGGCCCACGCTGCGGGGGCGTGCGCGGTTACCTAAGGTCTGCTGCGGCTGCCGGGGTTCTTCTGCAGCGTTCCCTGGAAGTTGCCCGCCGACGCGGGGCCGCGCTGGGGGCCCAGAGGCCGCCCGGCTGTGACTCGGGCACTTGGGGGGGAGGGGTCGGCCCCGCTCCCGCCTGGCCCTCGTGGGCCTCTACCAGGCCCCGCTCTGGTTCGGTCTTCCGCGTGGGCAGCGTGGGCCCTGGCTTCGTCGGCGGCCAAGGCGTCTTCCGCGCCCTCGCGCGGCCGACGGGCCGCTCGCGCCTCGCCGTCTGTGCCGCGCGCCCCGGGGGCGCGCAGACATGGAGGCCGGGCAGTGTAAGTAGTTCGGGTCGTTGGGGGTCCAAATCTATTGCGCATGCGGGTCGAGCCGTTGCGTCGCGCCGCTGATGCCCAGCCCCTCATCAGCTCGTGGTATCTGTCGAGCGGGGCCATGCTCAAAACATATCTGCTGATCGGTCTGCCCAGCCCCTGCCCGTCGGCTGCTACTTCGGCGCGCCCCTGGATCATTGGCGCCAGGGCAGACTGCCCGTGGAAGGGGCAGCGCTGCTCTGAATCTCCCACGGATGAGCTGGGCCGCGAAGATAGGATCGCGGGGCGCTAGGCCGGGGGGCTTCGGAGTTGGGTCGTCGGCGGACACCCGCAGGAGTAGCACCTGCACGGGGGGGAGGGCGCTGGGCAGGCCGCGATGGGCCTGGTTCGGGGGACATGTTGTTGCTTCTATCGAGCCAGGTGCGCTCCCTTGGTTCGCCTATTGGACTCGTGCCGAGGGCGCCCGGCGCGGGGGGGCGGCGCAGCGGCGCGCCGGCTGGCCACCCAGACGTCGCCGCTGACTGACTGCCCTCGGATCTAGACCGAAAGTCGCTGCAGGTTGCTGTCAATCGAAACGGCGTCGGTGGCTGCTGGGAGGATCAAAGTTATCCGCGTCGGCACACTCGTGGCTAGGGTGGCCAGCTCGCTGGGGATTGCGACTGCGACTTGGCCCCCAGCCAGCAGGGCGAATATCGCGAGGCGAATGTCAACGTCACGCGCTCCAGCACCGAGCCCGTGGAACACGACGGATCGCGCTCCTGTGGTGGGTGCGCGCGCGCATTCGACGCGACTCGAACCCCATGCAGTGGTAATAGAATGGGGCTGGGGCTGGGCGAGGGCGGGCGCGTGGTCGTCCGTGGGCGGGGCAGCCCAGGCCACGTGCCCCGCCCGTGCACTCATGGCGCGCAGACCCCTGCGCGGTGGACGCAAGTCGTTGGGGTTTAGGTGTCGGGCGGCGGGCCATCCTGCGGCTGTTCCATCCCTGCCCAATCGGGTAGTTTGCATGCTTGTGATTTGGAACATGTCTTGGTAGTCGTCGGTGTCTGGGTGCCAGGCGTATATCGCCGCCCCCCTGCCCATAGTGGCCCCCGCTGCGTCGCAAATTGCAGTGGGGCCCCCCTGGCCTGGAGTGGCGATATTCCATCTTCGGTGGTGCCCATCTTCGGGGTCCTTGAGAAACACCAGGGATGGGGGTCCTCCGTTTGGGCTGGCGACTGCGTTTCTCTTGGGCGCAACCGCGCTCGGTTGCCCGTGGTCGGCAATCGCCCTGGGCAGCGCCTCGATCAGGCGTCGCAAAGTGGGGCTGCGGCGGCGGGGGGAGTGCCAATGAGGAGCTGGCAGGCGGCCGCCAGCCCTACAGGGCGCCAAGGGGCTCGATCGGCGCGCGAAACATAAGCGCAGGTCAGGGGGATGGCTCCTGCCCGAACCGGGATGCGCACAGCGTCCATGGTGTGGCTGAAGCACACGGCGCTCGTCGACGCATCCGTGCGGTTGGGCTGTTGGGCGGATGCGCGCATTCTATATGAGGCTTCCGCGGCTGCTTCGACTCTCGCTGGGTCTGAGGCGTGAATGTAAATTCGGATGGAGTGGCGGGCAAGGTGCTCTGCACATGGTTGGAGGGCGTCGGGGATGCTCGGGGGCGTTATGGTTGCGGTTGCCCATTCTAGGTGGCGCCCCGCTGCTCTGCAGCCACGCTGCCCAGTGGGCGACGGTACCTATGGCGTGGACGTTGGCGGAATCCGGGGCCGCGATGTCCGGGGCGTCTCTTGCGTTGGCGAGGCGACCTCCCCAAGGCGACGCCACTGCAGGCGCGCGCAAAGACATTGGCGGTTTCTCGTCAAAGTCGATGCACATGGCCATTAGCTGCGCGCGTCCAGAATTGCCTCGGCTGCGCGGGAAGGCAACTGGGGGCGAGGTGTCTGGCCCTGCCGACAGCACTCTGCCCCCGCCTGGCGCGGGCGCTGGCGGCGAGGGGGGCCGTGCCAGTTCCTCCTGGGACCGCGGCCCCCCTACGCCGAGCGCCAGCGGCGTGCAAGGGGCGCCGTCGACCCCGACGGCCCCTATGGTGCAATCAACCTGCCGCGCGCTCACGTCGATCAATTGCGCAACGGGAGGGGGCGGTCATCGGCCTCGTCTCTGGCTTGTCTGTGCCTGGCGAGCACCCCTCTCAGCTGTTCTTGTGCCATTGGGCTTGGGGGGCGAACGCGAGGTCAGCATGCCCCGCAGCGCGCGCCCGGTCGTGGGCCCAGGGCGACGCCACCGAGGCGGCGCGTACTTCGCGGGCGGCAAGGACAATCGCACCCACTGGGAACCCTGAGGCGTTCGATCGCCTCCGCTCGCTCCGCGGGGGGCGCCTGGCCGCGACTCCCGCCCATCTATCGGGCGCGACGAGGGGGGATTCTCGAAGTCTTTCTCGAAGCCAGAGTGGTCTTGGCGGGGGGCTGGGGAGGGCGGGCGAGGCAGCTGAGCGCGGCTGGTTGGAGGCTGCGTTAGCGGCCCCTCTGCTTCTAGGGTCTCTCCCATCGCTCAGGCCGCTTCTGGCGCCGCCTCGTGTTCTTTCTCTCATGAACTGTGCTGGGCCCGCTATGGCCTGTTGGTCTTGGGGCGTCAGTGCTTTGACGGCGAGGTGGGCGGCTGGCCTAGGCTGATCCCCCGTGGTGATGGCCAGGGCGGGCGGGGCTGCTAGGGCGGGCCCCGGAACCCTTACCGCGCCCCTGAGTGCGTTGATGTGACGGGGGCTTCTAGCAAGCTGCTGCCGCTGCCAATCGCGTTTGGGCTCGCCGGCGCTGGGTTTGTCACGTGGTCCATGATGTGGCCCCCGCTGCTGTCAACGGCCGCGATCAGGTTGGCTCCGTTGTCTTCCCCTCTGCATAGCCGGCAGGCGGTTTGTCCCGCGTCGCGGTGGCTCCTGTTAGCCAGCAGGCATCTGCCGTCGACCCTGTGTCCACACAGGATGACAGCGACCAAAACCGATGAGAGCGGTCCGTGGCAGATCGGGCACGGGTCGCCGCTGCGTGGAATGGTTTGCGTCGTGGATGGTGGGGGTATGGCCCGGCGCATCGGTGTTGACGGATGCTGCAAGGGACCTCGCCGTGTCTTTAAAGGTCGATCTGCCGAACAACCCGCACGGGTGTACTGGCGGTCCGTCGTTGCCGTGGGCCCCGAGATGCTGATTTTGTTATGTTGAGCTACTGGGCCAGCGTGTCAAGCGGAGTTCCATCGATGCCCTTGACTCCTAGAGGCGGACGGAGCATGGCGTGGAACTTGGGGCGTATGCACACAAACACTGCCGATCTTAGCCACGCCGCTGGGTCCTCGTCCAAACCCGTCGCATCTCGGAAGATTGCGCACGCTGCTTGAGCAGCGCACCCGCTCACGGAGTCGTCTGGCGGGGCTTCTGAGATGGTGCCGAACCCGCTCTCTTCCTCGTCCTGTTCGACCTGCTCGAGCTCCTGGGCCATCGCAGCGAGGCTTATCCCTCGGGGTCCATATCTACTCCGCGGCGGGCCGCGCTCTGGAAGGTGCCAGGTTCCGTCCTCCTGCTGTGGCCTGCTATGTCTGTTACAATCCGCCTCCTGTCTTTCCCTGGTAGCTGCGGCCGCTCGTACTAGGCCGCGCATCCATTCCTGAACTGTTTCTCGGGATTGGGTTCCTGGTCTGGGCCGCTGGGAGCTGCGGCCCAGGCCAGGACAGCATCCGTGCTTGGACGCTCCCTGGGACCGTGGCCTGCGGATCAGGTTCGTGGACGTCTATGTTGCTGCTAGCGCCAACAATGGTGACATTGTCGGGGTCCGTCGGCGGGTCGAATTGATGGCCTCGTCTGCCTGGCAGGGTTGCCTCGGTCCCCTGCTGCTGGTCTGGGGGCGGCCGGAAGACTCGGCCTTCCTTCCGTGCGGGGTGGACCTGCGTGACTTCCGTCTTGCTGTCCTCCCAGCAGGATTGCCAAGTGCATGTGCCCTCAGGGGTCTGCGGCGTCCATGACGTATTCCTGCAGGCTGGCGCGCAAATGTCCGTATGGAGTTGGGGCGGGCTGCCTGCTGAGGAGGCCCGGGGAGCATCCTGAGCAGCGCGGCTGAAGGTTGCTGTTGCATCCTCCACGGTGCGAACACTGCGCGAGTCCCACCACCGGGTAAACGCGCGGAAACCGTCCAACGCGACCCTGTTTTCCGTAAGTGTCTGCTGCAGTCGGCCCCTTGTGTCGGCGAGGGCTGTGTCCAGGATTAAGAGGGACCAGGCTTCGGCTCCACGCGCATCCTGCAGGCAAGGTGCGTGCGCGCACCTGTGCTCGCATACGCTGTATTTCTTCCGCGGGGGCCTTCAGACATTCTTCCTGCTCGCCGCGTGGGCGTTGTGGAGTGGTGTCCGCTGTTGGTGATGGTTTCACGCTGTGGCCTTTCTGGGCCAGCGGCGCGCATGGTCCTCTCTTGCAGGGCACGACCCCACGAACTCTCGACGTGAACTTTGACGCCAAGGCTTCTGGCGCAGGCATGCCGAGCCCGGCGTGCACAACCGATTAGGCGCGGTGGTTCAAAGCGCGACGTGTCAGCAACCGCTGGCGAGGCGCACGCAGCTCATCCCCACGAGGGACAAATCACTCGTGTACGTGCGCAAACGCCTTCGCTCTACCGCGCGAGTGAGTTGCGTGATGCAGGCGCTGGCGCAGCTTCTGAATCGCCTCATTAGATCAAAGCCTTGCTTGTGAGCAGGCTGCCCCATGCTCAGCCCATGTAAAAAGGCTCAAGCTTGTCACGTGGCTCCCGGAGGAGGCGGGGGCGGTGGGGGGGAAGGGGGGGCAGGGGAGGCGAGGGCCTACCCACCAAGTAGGAGCGAGCACAGGCAACACCGCCAAGACCAGCGCGAGGCGCCAGGGAGGGTTCTCCTGGTGGTCTGGTCCTCCCATCTCGCGCTCGAGACATCCCCTATTTCCAACTCGGGGAAGCATCGTGGACCCCTCGCTAAAGATGCCGTCCCCTGGTGGTGGTGATGTCGCCTCTCCTGCCTCCAACAGACTGCCTCCTTCCCCTTCTTCGTCTCATCGGCATCCAAAACCAGAATGGTTGTCGTATTCCTCCTCCCGTCCTAATCCTGCCCCATCCTCGTCGCCGTCCTACCTTCCCCTCATCCTTTTTCATCTCTTCTACTCCACCTCCCTGCTCCTTCTCCCTTTCGTATCCTCCCGTCCTCCGTTTCCTCGTCCATCTCCTCTGCTCATTCTGTGACAGCTCTAGAGCGCGAAAGCTGCAGCTGGACGCCGAAGACAATGAAAGGCTGTCTCTTTCCGATTTGACGGTTTCACGACATCGGGGGTCAGAGGCCGACCTGCGGACCTGTATTGCGGTGAATGATATCCAGAACTTCGAGGCAGATCAAGCCGCGGCGACGAGGAGGCCCAGAAAAGAGCCAACCACGCCCCAAACCCTCGATGTTCGAGACTCGCTCCTTGAACCTCGCTCCTCCTTGATCTCATCGTCATCTCACAACCCCATGACAACGTATCATAACAAGACACAATACAAAACAATGCCTCGCTCCCCGAATCTGGCTCCTCCGAGGCTGACGCCGTCGACGAGTGGCGGCGGCAACACTGCATGCCTGCATCACATCACACCTCCAGGCTCCCGGGGCGACAGTGCTTCCCACGCGCGCCCAGGTCAACTGACGCACCAAACTAGGGAGAATGAGACGGAGACGGGGAGGACGAGGAGGAGCAGGCGGGGGAGGAGGCGAGGAAAAGGATGAGGAGAAGGACGAGGACGAGGACGAGGAGGAGGAGGAGGCGGAGGAGGAGGAAAGGAGGAGAGGACGAGGAGGACGAGGAAGAGGGGGAGTATGAGGAGTAATCGAAGAAAGAGACATGGTCCTCGAGCCTCGACTGCCGACCCCGACGCAGGATCCCAGGGGGCTGCCGCTCGGGCCTGCAGCTCCTCGCCCCACGAAAAAACCGCGCGCAGGCTGGGCACCTGCGCATCGTCGCGGGCGCCAGCCGGCCCCCTGCCCTCCGCGAGGCGATCCCTCCTCGTCCACCCCGTCTGGTACTCTTCGTCCTCCACGCCCTCCACTTCTTCCCCCTCCTCCTCCACGTCATCCACGTCCTCCTCCTCAACCTCCACATGCTCCTCCACGTTCTCGTCCACCCCTCGTTCCGCCTCGTCCTCCACGCCCTCCACATCCTCCTCTCCTCCTCGTCCTCCTCCTCATGCTCCTCCTCCTCCTGCTCCTCCTGCTCCTCCGCGTCATCTTTCTCCTCCTCCTCCGCCCAATGGTCGTCGGTAGGGCAGGCCGCTCTATGTAGCAGCCTGGGGCCCGTGATCCCCGCCCCTTCGACATCCTGTGTCCGCCTAGCGCTCCGCAGAGCGCAGCGCCAGCCGTGTCGCATTCTTCTCCTCCTCCGCCTGCACGTCCGCTTGCTCCCCCCGACCCCCTCGCGCCGTGACAACAAGTCACGACGGAAAGAAGAAATATCAGTTACCTGCCTCCAGGGGCCCTGGCCGGGCCCTGTGAATGTCAGAGAGCGACTCGGGAACCTCCTTCCATGGGGGGGACAAGAAGTTAATCATGCCGCTACTCCCTGGACCTCTCTGGGGTGCGTTCAGACCATAATTTCGGGGACAATCCAGCGGTGGCGACGAGGGCTCTTCGAGACGAGCAGCGGTATCGGTACTTCTTCCCCTCCTGACCCCCCTCTCCCCCATGTACTTCACCCCCTCTCCCCCACACACTTTCCTTCCCGCCCTGCTTCCCGGAGGGCGGCAAGGAGGCAAGGAAAAAAGAGGAGGAGGAGAGTGAAAGGAGGATGCTTTGTAACCTCCACGGCTTTTATGCCCCCAAATGAAGGGGACAATGTCGAGGAGAGAACCTGGAGGTCAACCGTCTCTTCATCTGAGCTCTCGGCAGTGCCCAGCACAGGCGGGGATGAGGGGCTGCTCATCGAGGAAGAGAGCATCGACACACGGCGGAGGACAGCGGCCTCAGGCCTGCTGCATCCTGCCGCTGATCCAGCAGACATCTGCGCTTCAGTCGAAAGGCTGCCTTAAAAAACGAAATAAGGAACGAGGCCCCGATTTTGTCATAAGTTGAACTTCGACTTCCAATCGCAAAACCTCAGGAACACCTAAGACACGCCGCACAACAACTAAGGATCACTAAGCTCCTTCCCAAATAACAAAATCTTCTTCAACGGCACGACTGTACCCCCGAGGGGGATCTTCCGGGGCCTGGGCACGAGGAGCGAAATTGCCAACAGTCCAAGGAGAGAGAAGAAGCTGGACATCCCTCTCACGCTCGCGCTGCTGCGGGTGCCTACCAAGCCACACATAGTTCCAGGCCGTGCGACTGGCTCCATCCTCCGAGCGGGTGCTCTGCTGGGCAAGCTTGACGACTCTGCCACCAGTGCTGTAGCGGCGACGGTCCAAACACATGCACAGAAAAGATTCGTCAGGGCATTCAATAGCGCACAGAGGTGGCCGTGGACTGAAGACAACTCTGGGTTCAAGCGAGGGGGCACAGAATACGTGCCTGGAGGGGGGCGGTTCTCACCTCTCTTCCCT
Organism: Prorocentrum cordatum; assembly: GCA_963575745.1. NCBI lineage: Eukaryota > Dinophyceae > Prorocentrales > Prorocentraceae > Prorocentrum > Prorocentrum cordatum. The sequence continues at coordinate 577,719 of CAUYUJ010007446.1, read as the reverse complement.
CGCAAACGGACGTGGTATTGCCAGCGCGTAAGAACCCAAGCCCAATAATGCCCAGGACCCTTCTTCGCACCAGCAGGCCGACGAGGATCTACATATTCAATTCCCGACAGGTCACACTTGGGCCACAGCGGGGGGGGCTCTCGCTGCCAGCCTTGCAACAACACGGAAAACTTCAACATACTTACGCAGGCCGGAATGTTTTCCTTTTGAGGCCCAAAT
>CAUYUJ010007446.1:452500-570000 GCA_963575745.1 Prorocentrum cordatum | reverse complement strand
GCCCCCCCTCCCACCCCACACCCCACACCGCGTCCGCTGCTCCCTCTCGTCCTCCCATTCCTCGCCGCCGCCCTCCCCCGCTGCTCTTCCTCCTTCTGCCGCCTCCGACCCCGCTGTGGATCCTCCGCCTCTTCCTCCGCCTCCCCGCGCGTGCCTCCTCCTCATCCTCCTCCTCCTCCTCCACCTCCACCTCCGCCTCCGCCTCCACTTCCGCCTCTGCCTCCGCCTCACGGCATCATCATCATCACCACCATCACCATCATCATCCATATAATCATCATCATCATCAGCATCATCATCACCATCATCATCATCAGCAGCAGCATCATCATTAGCAGCATCATCATAATCATCGTCATCAGCATCATCACAATCGTCATCGTCATCATCATCCTCATCAGCAGCAACATCATCATCCTCATCAGCAGCACAATCATCATCATCATCATCGTTGTCGTCATCAGCATCGTCATCACCACCAGCATCATCATCAGCATCACCATCATCATCATCATCATCAGCATCATCATACTCAACAACATTATCATCACCATCGTCGCCAGCAGCGGCAGCAACAGCACCATCATCATCACTATCATCCTCATCTTCATCCCCATCCTCCTCGTCATCCATATCGGCAGCACTGTCATCATCACCAACAGTACCCTCTTCATCAACAGCGTCATCATCATCCTCGTCGTCGTCATCGTCGTCACCATGATTAGCAGCAGCGTCAACATCATCATCATCATCATCATCATCATCACCAGCACCATCATCACACACATCACCTTCAGCACCACCATCATCATCACCACCAGCATCAGCAGCATCATCATTATCGTAATCGTCATCGCCATCGTAATACAAATCATGACCACCATCCTCATAATCGTCATCGCCTTTGTCATCATCATCCGCATCATACTCATCATCATGATCATAATCATCATCATCATCATCATTATCATCATCAGCATCGTCATCATTATCATCATCAACAAAGCAGCAGCAGCTGCAACATCAGCAGCACCATCAGCATCAGCATCAGCATGAGCATCAGCAACATCATCATCATCATCATCATCATCATCATCATCATCATCATCATCATCAACATCATCATCCTCATCCTCAATGTCATCCTCATCCTCATGGTAATCCTCATCCCCGTCACAATCATCGTCGCTGTCGTCGTCCAGCTGGGTCTGGGGAGTAGCGGTATCGGAGTCCTCTGGTTCACCCATGTCTGAAGCGGAGCTGCCCTCCACAAGCTCCTCCGCCTCTGCCTCCGGCTTCTCCCCGAAATGTCGTGGCGCTCATGGAAGGTGCACAGGCAGGGGGGGGGGCGAGACTCCTGAGAGGGATCCCCCCCCCGCCTCTCAGAAGCTTCAGGGTGCATGGCCTTTGAAGGGGCCAAGCCCTCGAAGTAAGGAGCCAAGCAATGACATACACATGGAACTTTCGGATGCCCGTGCGGACTTCTGGGGTCAACGCTCGACCCCCTTCTACACACCCCGTCCCTGGCTCGCGGAGGCGGGGCGCGGGGGAGGGAAGTCCTGCGCCCACCACATGAATCCGGACGGGCCCCCGGAAGTTTGTGATTATACCACTTATGGCCTGAGATCTGAGATCAAGGCACCATGGTCTTTGAAGCGGCCTGTCCATTCCTAGCGACTCTTGCAGGCACCTCGGGCCTTGCAAGCCGGATGCTCGGCGGCGCGCCTGACACGGGGCGGGCATTCTCAGAAAACTCGGAAGGCCTCTTGCCTTCTGAAAAGTTTTAGAAGCCTTCCCCACGACGCAGAAAACTTCTCAGAAGGCGCGAGGGCTTTTGAGAAGACCCGCTCCTTCTCCCCCCCCCCCCAGGCGCGCCGCCGAGATACGCCCCTCGCGCCACGGCCGGCTCGCGGTCACCGCAGTCGCCGCGCGCCGCTGCTGCCATATGGGAAGCTTGTGCGTGCCAAGTGTGGCCTCCGAGTATCGGAGAGGGATTTCGGATGTGCGTTTGGGGCGATCGTTGCTGCGTTTTTTGCTGTGTTCGGGCCTCTGGGAGCCTCCAGGGCCTATGGACGCGTTCGCGGGGGCATCTGGGGACCCCTGGGGACCTCCGTGCAAGGGTCGGGACCTGGGGCGGGCGGCCCTACAACTTACCACGTGCCGCTGCTCCATCGCACCCTCCCAAGCCTGTTCGTTTTGCTGCCCCTCGGTCCCGAATGCACGCGCGCCGCAGTAATGTAGCTTGCCGTCCTCAGGGTGATCTGTGGGCTCGCTCCGCCTGGCTTGGCTCGTGCGGGACCGCCTACTCCATCGCGCACAAGTCACTACCCCTTCTACCCGTAGACCAGTAAGCACATACGGTCACTATAAGTCATGTTGGGGCACATTGTTCGTCGACCTTTGAGTGTCCTGAGATGCCCAAGAGTTTCCATGCGTCCTTGGGGCAATCGGGGGATAAGAGCCTCCATGGGGCACATCTGCTGGTGGGCCGACTTCTTGTTGGATGTGTCTACTGCATGCTCACTGTAACAGGTCTGCTTCCCCCCCCTCCTCCTGCCCATCCCCCCACCTCCTGCCTCTCAGACCCTTCGTCCCTGCGGCCCTCAGCCCTTGTCCCTCCTCGACCCTCCTTCTCCCTCCTCCCCCCATCCCTGCCCCCACTCCCCCATCCCTCGCATTCCTCCTGCTCCTCCTGCTCCTCCTGCTCCTCCGCCTCCTCCTCCTCCTCCTCCTTCTCGGTCTCCTCCTCCCCCTCCTCCGCCCCTCCCGCAGGGAAGCATCCGCATCCACAGCTCTCCCCGCCCCAGATCCCTGGCCCCGGCTAGCGCATGACGTCGAGCCGGCCGACGCAACGCGCCCACACCTTCACGCGTGTAGCTGGGTCGACGGAACTGTCGACGGTCGTCTGCCTCCGTCTGCCTCTATTCCCTTCATCCGCAATCTCGTTCTCGCGCACACCCTCATCGACACCCTCATCATGCTCCCTTGTCGTCGTCGCTGTCATCTCTCCGTCGTCGCCCCCGTCCTCTTTATCGTCGCCCTCATCGCCCACCGCGTCGCAATCGCTCTCCTCGGCGTTGCCCTCGCTGTGCTTCTCGCCGTCGTCAGCAGCGCCCTCCACGTCGCCATCCTCCTCCTCGTCGCCGCCCTCGCCGTGCTTCTTGCCGTTGTCAGCAGCACCCTCCACGTCGCCATCGCCCTCCTCGTCCTCGCCCTCGCCGTGCTCCTCTCCCCACTGTCGGCTACTAGTCAGAGTGACCCGAGGCAAAATTGACCCTTGGTGCGCCATTTTCCAGGGGCCCCGGTGAACCCGCACCAAGGTCACTCTGGTGAAGGGTCACTCTCACGCGTAGTCGATCTGAGGACCCCCGTGTAACCGCACCAAGCGTCACTCTTACGTATAGCCGCCCCGCGTCCCCCCGCGCACGGGCCTGCTGCGCCTGTACTGCGGCCGCCGTGCCCGAGGCGCAGGAAGCCTGCCCCGACCCCCAGCCACACCGAGACGGAGGAGCGCGGGCGCGGACCGACCAGCCGCACAGTGGAGGAGCTGCGCTCCCCACGCCGCTGGGGGGACCCATCCCAGGCATGATCGCAAGGAACGGGAACTCGTTTGGTTGGTTTCGGCCTCTGTGGGCCCTCGCTGGGCGCCGGCACCGTCAAAAAACGACTCGCGATGAAAAGCCGGTCCCAGGGAAAGGGACTGAACTTCCGGGGGCCCCGTATTGAAAAAATGAAGACGTCGCATGCCTGGGATTGTACCACCGATCTCTCGAGGGGGGCCACCGAAGCCGAGGGGTCCCACAGGGGGTGCGTCAGGACCCCAACTCCCCCAAGTGCGGCTGGTCCGTCAAGAAAGCCCCGCACGTCCAGGCGCCGCGAAGGCTCAGACACCCAGAGCTCCAATGGTTTCAATGCGTGGGCCCCTGGAGGTCTGGACCATTTCTCTGGGGCCAATTCTTCGTGGGAGGGCCCCATCGACAGAAACTAGCCCCAAGCTGGTCGCTCCAATTTTTGTCGGAGCCTTGGATCTCTGGGGGCCCCGTACTTCCAGGCGTCGCGAAACTTCTTGCGTCGGCGGCTAGGCAGAGTCACTGCGCTGGCGACATGCGGCAGGACGGGGGACACCGTTGAGCGAATTGTGCCGCAATGCAAGAAGGGGGGAAAGAGAACGAAGCGACGGCCGCAAGAGGGGAGGAGACAGAGCGGGGCCGCTCAGGGGGACGGGTCACGCCCCAAGCGAAAGGCGCGGCCGGCCACGCCGGCGGGATCGCGGCGGCTGCAGGGGGGCCAGCGGCGTCGGGGCACAAGGCGTCGCGAAACAAGCAAGGCACGCTGAACCCCTTGGTGACCCTGTATAATCAGCTCACGCAGGTCGTTCTGCTGCCCCATCATCGGCCTTTGGCAGCAGGCCTGCATCGGGACCCAGGGCCATCAGGAAGCGGCCCCGCGGCAGCAAGCCCGGCCTGGGGGTGGGAGGCGTGAGCCTCAGGCCGCAGTCGAGTACAACAGAGCATTCAGCATCGGAGGCCTGGGAGGGAGAAGGCTGGGGCGGGGACCAGGGCAACGATGGCAGGAAGACGCGGGGGGAGGGCCTGGGCGAGTCTGACAGACTGGGGCGAGGAAGGACGGAGACAAAGAGGGAGCCATGGGACCCAACCCCCCGACGTCATGACTTTTTCATCTCGTCGACCCCCAGAAGTCGAGGGCTTCGACCCATTCCCCGAAACCGTTCTTTATCGGGAGTCGCTTTGTTGACGGTCCCGGGCCCGGCGAGTGCTCCGGAAGCCGAAAAGAGCGAACAGCCTTCCGTCTTGATATTTGCCATGACCCGAGGTGGTCTGGGTACGGGGACTGGGGGGGGCCCACAAAAGACGTACTCGCTCACCCACATACATGAATACGGCCCCTCAATTCGCGATATCAGCCACGTGGTATGAATGTTCGCGCAAGTCGTACTCCCGAAACCAACGTGGATTCATGTGAGTGTGCGTCCTTCTTTCACCTCTGAGGGGAGGGGGCCTGTGGAGCGGGGAGGTCTAGGGCCTGGGGAGGTGGGTCTGGGGAGGGGAGAGGGGGCGAGGGAGGGACCCCATGGGGGAGCGGGGGAGGGGGGGCACAGAAGGGGACCCCCTGAGAGCGGGGCAGATCCTGAGATCCGACGCTGCCAACAATACGCAACACATCGCAACAACAATTACGCTACCGAGGAACCCCACATACTTAACTTAAATATTGAGTGTTTGCTTAAGTTTATCATATATGTGCAATTCTGCGTTCTCAGCCCTCGTCGCGAATGTTCCCCTATGTGTCATCCAACGCCATATTGCTTGAACCTCCTCCCTCTTCCTAGCCTTCTATCCTCCGTCGAGGACAGATTCGAGCCAGCCAGCGGCCGCGGTGAGGGACCACCTCCTGCGCAGCCTCTATGGTGTCGAGAAAATGCCGCGCCTGCTATGCCCTGGACGACCGTCGTGCATAGCAGCCGCGGTGAGGGACCACCCTCTGCGCACCCCCTGTGGTGTCGAGAAAGTGCCACGCCTGCTATGCCCTGGACGACCGTCGTGCATAGCGGCCGCGCTGAGGGACCACCCTCTGCGCACCCCCTGTGGTGTCGAGAAAATGCCACTCCTGCCACGATCTGCGAGCGTGTCACGCATAGAGGCGAGGCCGCGCTGAGGGACCACCCTCTGCGCACCCCCTGTGGTGTCGAGAAAGTGCCACTCCTGCCAAGATCTGCGAGCGTGTCACGGATAGAGGCCGCGCTGAGGGACCACCCTCTGCGCACCCCCTGTGGTGTCGAGCATGTGCCACTCATGCCACGATCTGTGAGCGTGTCACGGATACAGGCCGCGCTGAGGGACCACCACCCTCTGCGCACCCCCTGTGGTGTCGAGACAGTGCCACTCCTGCCACGATCTGCGAGCGTGTCACGGATAGAGACCGCGCTGAGGGACCACCCTCTGCGCACCCCCTGTGGCGTCGAGAAAGGGCCACGCCTTCCACGATCTGCGAGCGTGTCACGGATACAGGCCGCGCTGAGGGACCACCCTCTGCGCACCCCCACCCCCTGTGGTGTCGAGAAAGTGCCACTCCTGCCACGATCTGCGAGCGTGTCACGGATAGAGGCCGCGCTGAGGGACCACCCTCTGCGCACCCCCTGTGGCGTCGAGAAAGTGCCACTGCCACGATCTGCGAGCGTGTCACGGATAGAGGCCGCGCTGAGGGACCACCCTCTGCGCACCCCCTGTGGTGTCGAGAAAGTGCCACTCCTGCCACGATCTGCGAGCGTGTCACCGATAGAGGCCGCGCTGAGGGACCACCCTCTGCGCACCCCCTGTGGTGTCGAGAAAATGCCACTCCTGCCACGATCTGCGAGCGAATCACGGATAGAGGCGAGGCCGCGCTGAGGGACCACCCTCTGCACACCCCCTGTGGTGCCGAGAAAGTGCCACTCCTGCCACGATTTGCGAGCGTGTCACGGATAGAGGCCGCGCTGAGGGACCACCCTCTGCGCACCCCCTGTGGTGTCGAGACAGTGCCACTCCTGCCACGATCTGCGAGCGTGTCACGGATAGAGGCCGCGCTGAGGGACCACCCTCTGCGCACCCCCTGCGGCTTCGAGAAAATGCCACGCCTGCCACGATCTGCGAGCATGTCACGGATAGAGGCCGCGCTGAGGGACCACCCTCTGCGCACCCCCACCCCCTGTGGTGTCGAGAAAGTGCCACGCCTGCCACGATCTGCGAGCGTGTCACGGATAGAGGCCGCGCTGAGGGACCATCCTCTGCGCACCCCCACCCCCTGTGGCGTCGAAGGAATGCCCTGTGTGGTATGCTGTGCTGTGCTGTGCTGTGCTGTGCTACTGTGCGGTGAGCTGTGCTGTGCCGTGCCGTGCCGTGCCGTGCTGTGCTGTGCTGTGCGAGAAGGAGAAGGGGAGGGGGGAGGTGTGAGACGCGGGTGCGGCGCGGCAGGGAAGAAAACCAGAACCCCACAAAACATGTGGGGAACAATAACAACAGCAACAAAAACAACACCACCAACAACAACACCGACAACAACAACACCATAACGAACACCAGCAACAACACTAACAACACCACCAACAACAACAGCAACAACAACGCACACAACAACATCAATAACAACAACAACAACAACAACAACAACAACAACAACAACAACAACAACAACAACAACAACAACAACAACAACAATTACTAGCACGTGGGGACACTCCGTTCTCACCAGTGCCAGGGTTTTCATAGGAGGCGGGCAATACCCCCACTTTGTGGGGGGGCCGGTTCAAGCTCTACCAAATTTCCAAACGACTCTTCGCCACCACCCACACCCAGCTTCCCGCCCTATGACGTTCGGACACTTCACTTCGTGGCATGCGGACGACCGTGGCTACTATTCAGGGCCCCGCGGCCGACGACGACGGCGTGCGCGCGCGAAGAAAAAACGAATGTGTCCCGCATGGTATTATTTGACAGGGATGATGGCCCTGGCAGGTGCGCAACCGTTGTTGCAGAAGTTCGAAAAAGTTGCTCGCAAAAGCCCGTTTGACAGAAATGTTTAAAAAGTGTTGGGTTTCCTACGAATCCGCAAGAGCGCGCGGGATGAAATTTTGACAATTTTTGTTTGAAAAACCATTGGTTTTTTGATGTTTTTATGTTAAAATCGCTACGAAAACTAAGGTTTTGGAAGGATTTCGTCTTGCGCGCGCGAATGTCCACTTTACCTTATTTTTTGCAAGGGATTCTTGAAGTTTGGTTATGTTAGAACAAGAAATGTCCACTTTAGCTTATTTTTTGCAAGGGAAAACGGGGGACAACAAAACAACCGGATCCGGACACCCACGTTTTGCCTGAGACTTCCTCACGAAAATGATGAAAATGTGCTGCGGCCTAGGCGCGGCGAGGGGGCCGCGCACCAGGGGTCCCAACAATAATTATTCTTTAGAATAAATAATGTTCAACAACAACAACAACAACAACAACAACAGCAGCAACAACAACAACAACAACAACAACAGCAACAACAACAACAACAACAACATCAACAACAACAACAACAATAACAATAACAACAACAACAACAACAACAACAACAACAACAACAGCAACAACAACAACAACAAGAACAACATCATCAGCAGCAACACCATCAACAACAACAGCAGCAACACCAACAGCAACAACAACACCGACAATAACACGAACAGCAACAACAACAACTACAACAATACCAACAACCACAACAACCACACCAGCAGCAACAACAACAGCAGCATTTCCCGAGCCAGATCAATCTGAGAGCGTCCCAAGGCTGGAAATCGGGCGAAAGCGCCCAGTGTGAAACACTGCCATGGCAGCCTCCCAGAGCAAAGGGGAGCGGAGAGCAGGAGGCAGAGGCGCGGTACCGGAAGGAGGGAGAGAGGAGGAGGAGGAGGAGGAGGAGGAGGAGGAGGAGGAGGAGGAGGATGAGGAGGAGGAGGAGGAGGAGGAGGAGGAGGTGAAGGAGGAGGAGGAGGAGGCCGAGCGGCGGGAAAGGACCAGCGAGCAGAGGCGCGGCGAGGCACGACCGGGGCGCGGGGCCCGAACGAGCGGTGCGAGAGAGGGCCGAAGCTCTTTGCCGCCTTGTCTGGCTCGAAGCCTTCGCACCGGTTGCGTGGTCAGTCCAGCCTCAAAGCCAGCCCAGCTGGAAGCTCGAGCCTCACTGACTCGAGCCACACTGGGCGCGAGGCACGACCAGGGCGTGGGGCCCTCGCTGTCAGAGCTGCCCTCCGCGGCTCGCGCCGAGCCGCCGCGCTGGACCCCCCTTCCCTGGCACGCGGAGCGCGCCCAGGGCGGCGCTGGAGGCGCCGCCAGGGGGGCCCAAGGCCGATCCAAGAAATCCGCGCGGAACTCCTGCAAATTACGTCGATCCGACAAAAAAACAAAGTGGGGCTAAATCGAACATGTAGCCGATTCCCCACTCGAGAAAATTGTGCGCGAGGCACGACCAGGGCGCGGGGCCCTCGCTGCTCAGAGCTGCCCCCTCCGCGCCGCTCGCCGAGCCGCGCGCCAGAGCCGTGGAGGCAGCGGCGCTCGGAGCCGATCGAGCGGCGGCCCTGGCGGGCGTCCGCCCAGCGCGGGGCTTCGGCGGCTCGGCCTGCCACGGCGCAGCGGCGCAGCCGAGGCGCCGCGGCCAAGGCGCCCCGGCCAAGGCGCCGCGCCCCAGGCGCACCGGCGCAGCCGCGCGGCCAACTGCGGCCGGCCGCGCGGCCTCGCGGCTGCTGGCCTGCTCGGCGGGTCGCGGCGTGGCCCTGTGACGCAGCTGACGGCGGCCCGCGCAGGCGCCGGCGGGCGCGCCCAGAGAGCCGCGGCGGGCCGGCGTGCTGGAGCGGGGCCGCCGCAGCTCCGCCCTGGGCGGAAGTAGTCGGCAAGACGCGCGTGCCAGCGCGCGAAGGCCCTGAGGGACGGGTAAAGCGAAACCAGGACGAGGATAACATCGGGTGAAGATAAACCGAGAATCTCTGCAATCCGGCGGCTCCGGAGGATGTCTCGGGCGCCGCGGCCTTCTCAGAGCGTTCCAGAACGCTCTGGAACTGATTTATCCTCTTCCTTGCCCCGTCCGAATGGTGCCCCGAGGAAAAGATTTCGAACGTTTTTCCCTATCTGCCGCATAGCGCAGGCTGCTGCCTTCCTCGAGTCTCAAGGTTCGGGAGAAAAGCCGGAGGACGACGACTGAACGCGGGAGAACAGGATAGGTATGGTAGGTGGCACATAGCGCCTTTAACTTAATTGGAGGTGGTGGCACATGTGCCTTGAGGTGGAGGAACGAGTCACTCCCCCCTACGGCCGTCTTCGTTGGCCGAGGGACCGTAGGGGGGTCTTGGGCCCCCTCCGTGCCAATTGACGGTGAAGTTGGAGAATGACTGGTGGGGTCGGGAAACCTCACAGCCGAATTGATGGAAACTGTAAGGGCTGTGAGGCTTATTGGCGGTCCTCACGGGCGAGGCCTATTGGCGGTCTTTGCCGAGGGGATGGCCGAGAGGGAGGGGATCCCAGACGTACAACGTCCTGACAAACCTCAGGCGGGAAATGTGTCCCAATGTTCGGCACCTGGGGGCCCTCCGCCCTCCTTACCGAGCCCTCCGGCCGTCAAAGTATAGACTCTGGATGAGAAGCCGGCCCTTGGGAACGGGCAGGGGCTTATGGGGCTTAGCCGCCCCGATACGCAACACAGAACCCGTTGTGCGCTGACACGGAGCTCAACACGTAGACTGAAAACACACGTTCACCAACACGTGGGCCAACACGTTGAACCAACACGCAACGTGACTAATCTGGCCGTTTTGAGCAAAGTACGCGCTGCGTTTCTGCACGAGCAGTTCAAAGCCGCTGTGCCGGGGACCGCGCCTTGCAAGCATTAGGACGTAGTATGTCTGGCAAGAGATCCCAAACACTGCTCTGGAGAAGTACGTAGCACCCCGCAAATGCGGATGATAGTGAGGGGGCGGTGGAGACGTCGGCAGTCTGCGAGACTCTGGAGAAGCCCGCCGCAGGCGCCAAAGTTTCACAACTTATGCAACGAGCCCGCCGAAAGCGCCGATATTTTCGATAAACAAATGTGGGTAGGTCGAGGGTGGGTCGCGGGTGGGTTGCGGGTGGTGCGCGGGGTGGGTCGCGGGTGGGTCGCGGGGTGGGTCGCGGGTGGGTCGCGGGTGTGTCGCGGGTGTGTCGCGGGGTGGGTCGCGGGCGGGTCGCGGGTGGGTCGCGGGTGGGACGCGGGGTGGGTCGCGGGTGCGTCGCGGGGTGGGTCGCGGGTGCGTCGCGGGTGGGTCGCGGGTGGGTCGCGGGTGGGTCGCGGGAGCGTCGCGGGTGGGTCGCGGGTTGGGTAGCGGGTGGGTCGCGGGTGGGTCGCGGGGTGGGTCGCGGGTGGGTCGCGGGTTGGGTCGCGGAGCCCTATAGCCCTATAGCCCTATCGCCCTATAGCCCTATGGCTCTGTAGCCCTATAACCCTACAGCCCCATAGGCCTAATGGCCCAGCCCTATAGCTCTGTAGCCCTATAGCCCTATGGCCTTTTAGTCCTATATCCCTATAACCCCATAGCCTTGTAGCCCTGCAGCCCTATAGCCCTATAATCCCTTAGCCCTATAGCCCTAAAAAGATTAAGATTGGGTCTTTTCTCCGGTATCATGTTTTTTGTCATTTCGTCGACCCCCAGCGGAGGAAGGTTGGGCAGGGAGGGCTCTTGACCGGAGCCGCACTGCACTCATAAGCATGGTGGTCAGCTGCCAGGCACGACGGGCGAACGACGGGGCACGCGCAGGCGACCTCAGGGACGCCCATGGCCTCGCCATGCGCCCGAACGTGGCCCTAGCGCATTGGAGGGAGGGAGGGAGGAGGCACGGATGACATCGAGGTAGGTTGGAGGTCCGAATGTCGAGGATCGGGATCGAGATCCTCTCCCATATCTAACCTTTTGGGGACCTTCGGGAGCCTCGGGGACATCCAGCGGCTCCAGGGAGGGAGGGTGGGAGGGAGGGCTGGGGAATGGAGGGCGTGGGGAGATGGAAGGGTGCTCTAAAGATGGGTCCCGAGAGGATGGGAGGAGAAGGGAGAGAAGAGAAGGAGGAGGAGGAGGAGGAGGAGGAGGAGGAGGAGGAGGAGGAGGAGGAGGAGCGGGAGGACACCGCTGGAAAGGACAAAAAGGAGGGATCAGGCAGGATGAGGTCCAGAAAGAGAAAGGGGAGCGTGAGGAGGACGACGAGGGAGTTGGAGGGATAGCCGAAAGGATCAAGAGATCAGTGAACGCGCTTGCTGTTATTTCCAACCATGCTGTGGTTGTGGGTCCGCGCTTTGAATTCGCAACGCCCCGCGTCTCCCTCTTTCTGCCTCACCCCTTCCTATCCCGTCCTTACTATGCGCGTTGACTGTATGCACACCCCTCCACATGCGGCCCCAATGGCACAATTCGCATGGCGCCCCCGCCCCATAAGGAACTCCCCAGCTGGCGGAACCGCGATAATTTCCACAAAACCACTGACATGTTTCATAGCCCGTAGGGAGCTCAGCTCGCCCCTCTGTCGGATCGCCTGCGGGAGCTCGCGCAGCGGGGAGCGTCGCCCCCCATCCACACTGCCCCGGGCCCCATCCCTGTCGCGACGCGCAACTAATGAGGACATGGTCATGTCCTGCGTTACTCGAAGCTGCACAGGGTTGCGTCCTTCGCCAGGCGACCTGTTCTTTAAAGGGTAGGCGATGGACGCAGCACGATGGGCAGGGGAGGTCCAGAGAACGATAGGGGAGGTCCAACGTAAGGTCCAGGTGGGGATGTGCAAAACGAGGTCTACTGGGAGGGGGGTCAGCCTAGAGGCCACAGACGATCAATGAGAACTTGCGGGCGAGACGCAGGTCAACACTGCGGGCAAGGTACATCTAGCTATATATATATATATATATATATATATATATATATATACATATATAGAGAGAGAGGGGAGGGAGGGAGGGAGGGAGGGAGAGAGAGGGAGAGAGAGAGAGAGGGATCCATATCCATTGCGTCATGGACTGGCTGTGGAGGTCGAGGCGCAGTTGCTCTGGATAAACATTTAGCCGCTAGGGGCCAGGTTTTTATCCATATCCACTGCGCCTCGGGTGTCTGGGGAAAGGTGCCCGAGACTCCAAGATGCAGTGGGTATGGATACAAATCTTGCCCGCAAGCACAACAGCCAACAACCAGGAGAGCGATGAGGGGGCTGGGTGGCGCGGAGGAGGGAGAGGATGAGGTGGGGCCAAGAACCGCAGTCCTTTTTCTGGTCGGACGCGCCGATTAGAGTGTCTGCCCAACCTGGGCCGACACATCGCGCCGTTGTTCGACGCCCTGGCGGTTCGCGGCGGAAACCTAGGGTCGCGCCCCGGGCCTAACATTACAACTACAGCTGCAACCAGAGCTTATGCTCAAGCCAAAGCCGGATGTAACCTATAGCTCACAGGGTAAACAACTGAAGCTAACGCTGAAACAGAAGACACATGCGACGAACTTGATTTGGCTCGACTACCCCTTATCCGCAACCTCGAGCTAAATCAAAATCAGCGTGAACGCTGAAACCATACGGCAGCGTCAATGGTGACGAGGGCCCCTCAGGGAGGCCCCAGAAGGCGAAAATGACGGGATCGCATCGGTATCGGTAAAGTTCTCCTTCTGACTTGAAGCCCAAGCGCGAAACTACGTGCGAAACACGAGGTGAACCACACGAGCCGTACTTGAGATCACTCGTACCTTCCGGCCATCTCAAGTATTTCCACAGGTAGGCCTGGTAGGTGCGCACACCTCCGCATCCTTATCATCGATCCTCGTCTTCCTCCTCCGCCTCTTTCCCATCCTCCACCATTACCTCTCTCGTAAATGTGCTTCACACACGCACACACAATCACACACATACACGTGACTTGGATGTGTACGGTCAGGGACTTGTGTCGCGGCGGCAACCCCGGCTGCACGCTATGCCCTGCACAGCGGACAGCATGTTGTTGCGCATCGTGTGGCGGGAGGCTGGTAAAGGCTTGGGACGCTGATGCTCAAGGGCTCGCACGTGATTAGCGTGTCGCACCGAAGCATGGTGGACCAGAACTGGCAGAGCGATACGCTAAGCAAAAATGCCCGATCGTCTCGTTGACACGCTGCCTGATCGGACCGGCGCGAGCGCACAGCTCCCTCCCCCTCTGGATTTCGCACGAAACTGCTCGGTATGAATACTACTCTCCTTCTCCCTAACAGCTTACTGAACTCATCCCTCCCTCTTCGCATCTTGTCTTTTTGTGTCTCACAGAACTCCAGAATAATTCTTGAAACGTTTTCGGTATTTCAATATGGTGCTCCCGCTGAGGCGTGCGCCTAATTTGAGGATCGGTGCTTTGCTCTCGTTGTCTTGAATTGCGCTCTCGGCCCAGCCAGGGCCACTTGCCTGGATCCGAGTCCTCCCTCATCGTTGTCTCCCCGCTCCTAGTCATTCCTCCAACCTCCCCTGGTTCTCCTGCTCCTCCCGCTTCTCCCACTCCTGCTCCTGCAACTGTTCCTCGTCCCCTTCATTGCTTATTATCCTCGTCCTCCTGCTCATCCTCCAGCTCATCTGCCATCTCCTCCTCCTCCTCCTCCTTCTCCTCCTCCTCCGTGTCCTCTGCACACAACTCCCCTTACCTGAATACGCATGACGCGATGGTGTCCTGTCCGGGAGCCCGGGTCTGCCATGACACCCGTCGGCGGGTAGAGAAAAAACCCAGCGCAATGGGAAGGGATGGGCGTGAGGACACATAGCTTGCGAAATACAGACACTAGAACCATCGCGCGCGATTCGCGCGCGATCATATTATACTTCCCATGGGGCCAAAAGTATACCGCGTCAGAGGGGGAATGCCAAGATTATCCGGCCCTTGTCTTGGAAATGATCGCCTTAGTGTCTGACGTCGCCTTGGGTTTTTGTTTTCGCGACAGTCCTTGGATAGCCTCGGGCAATCTTGGAACTCTCTTTAGGACCATTTGAGCCTCCGAGGCCATCTTGGAGCCACGCGTTGGCAACAACTGGGAACTCCAGACATGAAATGAACACACGTTGGGATACCTTCTGGTTTTGACTGAGTGGGCCCTCTTGGAAGTCCTGCACGGGCACTCTGACGGCCTCTTGGGACCTCACTGTGCTGCTGGAGACTACCTGGGGCAGCCTGGGTGCCTCCTGGGACCGTCATGTGGGGCCCTCTTGAAACTTCTGCACTGCTCCTGGGGCCGTCAGGCCTTTGGTATATGAACGGTTACTGGTGGTACCAAGAAGCAAGATCTAGGAGGGAGGTGGCGCGACGAATAGAATGGAGGAAGGCGGGGAAAGACGGAATCTAACTCAGAAGGAGGGACTGGGGAAGAGGAACGGTGGAGGGAGGAGGCGGACGTAACAGAGAGATGGAGGGAGAGGAGGAGGAGGAGGAGTAGGAGGAGGAGGAGGAGGAGGAGGAGGAGGAGGAGGAGGAGGAGGAGGCGGAGGAGGAGGAGGAGGAGGAGGAGGAGGAGGAGGAGGAGGAGAGGGAGAGGGACGCGAAGAGCAGGGCAGAGGAAGGAGGGATGAAGGGGAGGTCACCAAGGCGGGGAGGAGGAGGGAGGGAACAAGAAGACGAAGGTGCGTGGTAGAGGGCAGGACGCACGAGAAGGAGGACGCACAAAGAACGGAGGAAGCTACACCCGAGGAGTATGGACTAGGGCTGGAGGAGTGAAAAAGGCGGAGACAAGGTGGACATCAAGGAGGAAGGCGCATGAACGGGAGAAGACGTGACGTGAGAGAGAAAAGGGTGTGGAGACGCGACGTGAAAGAGATAAGGGTGTTGAGGGGTGGGCAGCGTAAGGATGAGGAGTGGCCCTTGGTGGTCTTCGGCCCGGGCCCCCCCCGGGGCGGGGTTTCGGGCATATGAGAGATCATTCCCCTCTATCGCCCGACTACGTCCTGGAAGTGCCCCGCCCTCTCCGAGTACTGTGGCTTACGCACAGGACACCGAGCAAGTGATCTTGCACATGGTGGAGCGTCTTCGGTGTTCCAACATGGTGTTCCCGCTGCAGCGTGCGCCTCATAGGATCGACGCTTTGTTCCCGTCGTTCAGAATGGCGCTCTCGGCCAAGCCAGGGCCACTTGCCTGGATCCGAGTTCTTCCTCATCTTTGTCTCCCCGATCCTTTTCCCTCCTACGACCTCCTCTGGCCCTCCTGCTCCTCCCCCTTCTCCCATTCCTACTCCTGCAGCTGCTGTTTCTCGTCCTCGTCCTCGTCCTCGTCCTTCCTCCTCCTCCTTCTCCTTCTCCTCCTCCTCCAGCTCATCCTCCAGTTTATCCGCCACCTCCTCCTCCTCCTGCTCCTCCAGCTCTGTACACAGCTCCTCATATCTAGATACTCATGACATGCATGGGTCCTCTGGGAGGCGTCCAGGTCCGCTATGACACCCGTCAACGGAAAGAGAAACAACAAAAGCAGCAGCAACAGCAACAGCAACCGCAACAACAACGCAAATGGAAGAGATGGGTGGGATGGGTAGGACGTCAGATCTGGCGTGAGGGCACCTAGCTTGCATCTGAACATTACTCTCCTCACTTACCCGACTACGTCCTGGAAGTGCCCCACACTCTCCATGTATCATTGCCTACACACAAGACTCCGAGCTAGTGGTATTGCACATGTTGTTTGAATCGGAACGATGATGGTGTTTCGCAGTGGTGTTCCCGCTGCTGCGTGCGCCTCATTTTAGGATCGGCGCTTTGCTCCCGTCGTTCAGAATGGCGCTCTCAGCCCAACGCGGGCGCTTTTCTGGGCACGAGTCCTCCCTTGTCGTAGTCTTCCGGCTCATTTCTCATTGCCTTTGCTCATACTTCCACCGGACCAACTGCTCCTCCCAGTCCTCCCACTCCTACTCCTGCTGCTGCTGCTGTTGTTCCTCCTCAGCCTCCTCCGTCGTCCTCCACCTCCTTCTTCCCCTCGCCCTCGTACTCCTGGTCGCCCTCCAACTTATCCGCCATCCCCAAGCCTCCTCCTTTCCTCCTCCTCCTCTTCCTTCTCCTCCTTCTTCTCCTCCTCTTCCTCGTCCTCCTGCTGCTCCTCCTCCTCCTCCTCCCCTAGTGTGCGCAACTCCCCTCTTCTGATTGCGCAAAATACGACTGCGTCCTTTTCGGAGCTCCAGTCCGTTGTGACACGCGTCGGAGGATGGAGAACACAACAGCGCAATGAGAAGGGATGGGTGGCACGGGTAGGACGTCGGATATGGTGTGAGGACACATAGCTTGCCTCCTCCCCTGTCCCTCCCTCCTGCCCCTCCCTCCTGCCCCTGACCTTCTCCCCATGCTTGGCCCATGCTCATCCTCCTCTTGCTGCCCCTCTCCTCCTTGCCTACCCTCTCCTCTCTCCTGCTCCTCGACAGCGGCCCGCGCCAGCCGCTCAGTCCGCATGGGCGTAGCCCCCCACCAGCAGGAGGAAGCCTCGGGAGAACACACGCTGACGCCGCCGCTCCTCGGGACTCTCCCGGGGTCCCAGGTGGTGCGTTCCCTGAACGGGCGCCAGCGAAGGGGACTTCTGAGACCGCGGCGTTGCATTCAAGACCTCCACCTCCTCCTCCTCATAATCCTCCACCGCTTCCTTCTCGCCTCCCCCTCCTCTTCATCCTCGTTTCCCTCTGCTGAATCTTGCTCTTCCTCCCCCTCCGCGTTGCCTCCATGGCGCGCGAAGCCGACGGACTTGAGATATCGACATCGGCCGCCTCAAAACTCCTTTTCCCTGGGGTCCTGCATGGAATCATGTCATGACCAGAATGGAGCGGCCAGAAGTCCCTGGCGGAGCCGGTTCGGCATTCCTGGCAGGGCCAATGGGGGCTCACCACTGGGGGTGCCGCCAGTGCCTTCTGAGGACCGAAGTTCCAGGATGAAAGCTCGAGGGGCGATGCGAGGCCCCCCCCCGGCCGACATCCTGGCGTCGCATCCTTTCTCAAAACGGGCGATTCTGCGTTGAGTCGAGCTTTGGGACCACGGATCGACCCGGCTCGAGAAGTGCAGCGAAAAGGTTGGTATACAGGGCTTCGGGCCGACCTTCTTACGTTCTCGCGACGTCGGATCTCAAGCCCCCCCTGCCCCCCGCCCCTCTGGGGAAGGCCCAAACGAGTGAGAGCGACGGAAGGGCGGCGGCCGGTATCGGCGAGTTGGTGCGTGTGCTTTCCCCCCCGCGGGCCTTCGAAGCGCAGCGTCGTGGGGGGCGGCGCCGAGGCACGGCAGCCCGTGGGATGCTTCAGGCTGGCCGCCGAGCCTGCGAGGACGCCAGCTGGGCACCTGCGCCGATCCTGGCCAGGCCGAGCGGGCGTGCACGCCCTCCTGGCCCTGGACAGCAAGGCATGCACTGCTGGGCCTGTCTTCCACCGCCACCACCATGAGTTGGAGGGGGAAGGAGGTGGAGGAGGATGAGGAGGAAGAAGACGAGGAGGAGGAGGACCGCCTCCCCCTCCAACTTACGGTGGTGGGGGTGGAAAACAAGGCCATCACACACGAGCAAACCCTGGGCCCAGGATCGGGTGTTGCCAGAAGTGCCCCTGGCCCAGGGCGTCCCCAGGAG
This sequence comes from Prorocentrum cordatum, assembly GCA_963575745.1. Taxonomy (NCBI): domain Eukaryota; class Dinophyceae; order Prorocentrales; family Prorocentraceae; genus Prorocentrum; species Prorocentrum cordatum. The sequence goes on along the minus strand of CAUYUJ010007446.1, from coordinate 551,889 downwards.
TTCCCCGGAGGCCCGGAGGGCCCCCTGGATCACCCCTTACGAGCCCCAGAGGGCCCCAGAGGCTCCAGCGTGGCGCGACAAGCTGGGCACACCCTGGGCTAGGACCACCTCCCCAGACATATCCGATGTCTTGTTTTTTTCGTCGTCGTCGTCGTCGTCGCCGTCGCCGACGCCGACACCGACGACGCCGACGATGACGCCAGCGCCGACGCCGACGCCGACGCCGCCGCCGACGAAGACGACGCCGACGAGGACGAGGACGACGACGACAATGCCGACGACGACAACGGAGTCCCCAGAAACCCGATCCTTTCCCCAGGGCTGCTTTTTCATCACGGATTGTTTTGCCGACGGTCCTGCAGCCTGGCGAGGGCCACCAGAAGCCAAGGACGGCCGAAAAGGAGGTTGGCGTTATCTCGTCACGGCGCGAGCATGTCTTGCCCTGGCATTATCTTGTCCCCACTGTACTTGAGGACCACATCACAAAAATATGTTCGAGTACCCAGCAACACCCCGAAACAGTGCCCGCCCGACGCACTGGCGAGGTGTCGAAAGAGTATCGCCTCCCGGGTCCCGACACGTGAAAAACCTCCAGTTTCGGTCATGTCTTGATGCTCGAAATTCTTGCTGGCGATCCAGGCTGAAGTAGGTTGGAACATCATAGGCCTGGCATTGCTCGGCAGGAATGGCCTGGCCAGGGCTGGTGCTGGTGTCAACTTGCGCCCTCCGCGGAGCCCGCGATCTTCAGGTTGCCCACCGTGGAGGCGCGGCGGCTAGAGGGGCTCCCCAAGGACGGGCAGCGGCTGGGGGCGTGCAGCCGTCGCGGCCACGGCCACCGCCGCCGCCGCCGCCGTCGTCGTCGTCGCCGACGCCGTCGTCGTCGGCGTCGGCGTCGGCGTCGGCGTCGGCGTCGACGTCGGCGTCGTCGTCGCTGTCGCCGCAGCCAACGTCGTCGTCGTCGTCGTCGTCGTCGTCGTCGTCGTCGCCGTAGTCGTCGTCGTCGCCGTCGTCGTCGCCGCGGTCGTCGTCCCTGTAATCGTCATCGTCGTCATCGTCGTCGTCGTCGTCGCCGACGCCGTCGTCGCCGCTACCGCTTTCGTCGTCGCCGCTGGTGTCCTCGCCGCCATCACCACCGTCGTCGTCGCCGTCGCCACTGCCGCAATCGGAGGCGGAGACGGAGGAGAGGAGTGTAATGAGGAGGAGCCGGAGCATGAGAAGAGAGGAAAGAGAAGGAGGATGATGAGGAGGATGGGGAGGCGGATACTCAGGAGCAGGAGCATGACCCCTGCGTGCTCCTACTTGCCGCCGCGGGTGCCCCACTAACGGCCACCCCCTTCACATCCTCCATCCTCCGCCTCTGGAGCTCATCCACCCACTTCCTCCGCTGGTCCTTGCTCTCGCCCTCCTCTTTCGCCCCTTTCCTCCCTGCCCCTCCTCGTCCTCCTCCTCCTCCTCCTCCTCCTCCTCCTCCTCCTCCTCCTCCTCCTCTTCCTCCTCCTCTTGCACCTGCTCCTCATTCTCGGTGCATGGGCAACACGCATGGGGCAGTGGCCCAAAATGCGCCAGGAGGGCCCACCAGGACCGTCAACGAAAACTACTCGGCATGGAAAACCCGTCGCCCTTGTCTCCATCGTCGTCGCCATCGCCCGCGTCGTCGCCGTTGCCCTCGTCGTCGCCGTCGTCGTCGCAGCCGTGTTCGCGGTCACCGTCGTTGTCGCCGCCGTCGTCGCAGCCGCCGCGGGCGCCAGCCTGGAAGCCAGGCTCCCCCTGCGGGATGCCTGGGTGGGCAGGAAGCAGAAATGGGAGGGGCTGCTCTTCCAGCCCTTTCGAGCGCGCGACAGCGCTCGCATGGCGGAGGCGGGGTTGGCGGCGGCAAAACATAGGCACGAGCAGAAAGGAGGAGGAGGAGAAGGTGGAGGAGGAGCATGTGGAGGAACACGAACAGGAAGGGGAGGAGGAGGAGGAGGAGGAGGAGGAGGAGGGGTAGCAGGGGCAAGGGGAGGTGGAAGGTAATCAGGACGAGGAGGAGGACGAGGAGGAGGAGGAGGAACCCAGAGAAGCAAGAACGGCGGAGAGAACCAAAGGATGTGCGGAAGAAGCGATAACGCCAGCTGGACACCACATGGCGCGACACCCCTCCTCCAGAGCCTCGCCGCTTCCGCCGACCATCTCGCCCCCACCTCCGCTGTCCACCACCCCTTCCGCGTCTCCCTCTTCTCCCCCCCCCCCCGCTTCGCTCCAATTCTGACCCCCACCCCTCCCGTCCTCTGCCCCTCCACTCTTCCCTCCTCGCCCCCTTCTCCCCCTCCAGCCCCTCCAGGTGGCAGGCGGGCGAATCCCTGGGGGGAGGGGGGCCCGGCCCGCCGCCCGACCCCGGCGGCGCAAGCCTCAAGGCCCTGGCCGGTGGCGGCGCTCCCCCCGCCCCCCGCTACACCGCTACAGGAGGGCGCCAGCTGTACACCGCACAGGTCCTGGCCAGGCTCGTGTTGGCCCCAGGAGCGGGGTGTACGCTCGCCTGGTCTCGGCAGGAAGGGGACGCACGTGCACGTAGGGCGGCAAGAGAGGTCTACCATCGGTGCATGTAGGCAGCCCATGGAGGACACACGCGCTCAACCACGTATATATATATATATATATATATATATATATATATATATATATAGATACGGCCCCTGGTCTGCGAGACCAGCTTCGTGATACGAGCGTTCGCGCACTGTGTGCTTTCGAAACCAACTTGGATTCCTGCACGTGTGTGTCCTTCTTCCGCTCCTGCGTGTACGCTCTCCTGGCTCGCAGCCGAGGGCGGCGGCCCGCCTTGAGGGCACCCCCCAGAGCCCAGCTGCGGCTGCACTCCATGTCCGGCGGCTCCGACGGGAGGGAGCTGCCGCCGTCCGAGTCGGAGTGCGCACCCTCGCCGTCCTGTGCGGCCTCGCTGCCGCCGCCGGGGAGAAGGCCACGCAGCTACGACAGGGTCGTGTCGTGCAGACTTCGTCTGCGGTTCCTGACACCGCGGGTATCGCTCAACCTGGACCGATCGGCCGTTTCCGAAACGCCAAATGTTTCAACATCGACAGATTCTGAATCGCCGGCGGCGTGCAACGTTGAACGCTGGCAACTGGGTCGCCGCCGGTCGACGCGACACGGACCTACCGTACGCAGCTACGCGGGAGGATGAGGGGGTGGAGCAGGGGGAAAGCAGGGAGACACCCGTGTTAAAAACACATCTGGTTAGAGCTCCTGGTCGCAATGGGGCCATGTGGAAAACACGTGGCTTGGGCTCACGGGCGAAAGGAACCCATGTGAAAGTATATGGCTTGCGCTCTCGGGCGGAAGGAACTCATGTAAAGACACATGGTTTCAGCTCCTCCTCCTCCTCCTCCTCCTTCTCCTAGAGCTCCACGGGGCGGGCCCCCCGTTCGAGACGCTCCTGCAAACCACTCATGAATGAAGCCCCCACTCGAGACATGTTCAGATGTTTGCTCAAGTGCGGAGGGAGCTAATGTAATGACCAATTGAACTATGTAAATACGCATGATTTGAGCTCACGGGCGAACGGTATATATATATATAAATATAACATGGTTTCAGTCCACGGGCCAAATGAGTCGATGCAACAACCAGCCTTTCGCTGGAAGCGTCCTCAAGAAATCCTCATGTTAGACATCCGCCTGGGCGACCTGGACACCTGAAAACTACAGCGTCGCCCGAGACATCCTCAACACATCCTCAGGTTAGACATCCTCCTGGGCGACCTGAGGCGCTTCTCCAAAACAGGCCAGAGAATTCCTCGATCAATTTGTGAACAGGACGCGCTAGCCTCTCGCGGTCACGCGCAACATCAGTTTTGTCACATTTACTGCGAATTCCAACGCATCCATCACAAGGATTCTGCACAAACCGCTCCACTCCCTTTTCTTTCCAAGGGACAATGGGTGTCTGCGGACACTGGTATTGATCAAGATCCAAATGGAGGGTGTGCTTTCTTCGAGCGGGCACGCGCGAGACGCATGTTTACGTGACTGTACCAGGTCTTCAATCGAGCGGAAATCTGGCGGCCCACCTCACTCGAGGCACCAATGGTACGCTCATCGACTATGTGAAGATCCTGGGCCCGCGCCCTTGCCGGGAGACGGACTGCATGTGAATCTCAGCGTCGGACAGACCTCCGCCTTTATCCCTCCTTTGCATTCATGCTTCCCCGTCCTTCTTTCCCCCCCTACTCTGGACACCTGGAGGAACCTTCTCCTCCTCCTCCTCCTCCTCCTCCTCATCATCTTCACCTTCCCCTCTGGAATCCTCCAAAAACCCTCTTCCTCCTCCTCATCTTCCACTTCCTCCCGCGGTAACCTCCGCAAGCCTCTACCCTCATTCCCTAGCATGTGTGGACCAACACTTTCTCCTCTGTCCTTTCAATTGATCCTGTGATTCCCTCCCTGTCCTCCTCCGTCCTCCGTCATACTCCGCCTCCTCTTCCTTCTCATCCCTCTCTTGCTCTTGCTTTGTCGTCCTCCTCCTCCTCTTTCTTCGTTCTCCTCATCCTTCCTTCCTTCCTTCCTTCCTTCCTTCCTTCCTCCTCCTCCTCCTCCTCCTCCTCCTCCTCCTCCTCCTCCTCCCCCTCGCTCCCCTTCTCCTCATCTTGCATTTGTCCTCCGCCCACCCCGTTCGTCCTGTCAATGCCTCCACCTTCGTCCCTACGCCGCCTCGTCCTCCTCCTCCCGGGGCGAGAGAAGGCCGCGTCGCTCTGCGCTTCCCCGATCGCGGCGAACAGCTTGTCGGCGTCGAGGCAAGAGCTGCTGCGCGACTCCTGCCGAGGGGAGAGGAGGGGAAGGAGGAGGGGAAGGAGGAGATGGGAGGAGAAGGGGGGAGAGGGGGAAGGGGGGGAGAAGAGGAAGGGAAGGATGATCAGAAAGAGGACGGCTGAGAAAGCGAAGGGGATGGGAACGAGGGGGAATAAGATGGAGAGGTCAAGGAAATAATGGTGTGTTCCTGGAAGCAGCAGGAAGAGCATTCATCCGAGGAGAAAGAGCGCCTGGTTAGAGTCCTTCACACCGCGGGGGGGCGGGTCCACTGCACCGCCCGCCAAACAGGAGGCTGCCCAAGCCAGGACCCCCCGACCGCCTCCTGGACCACGAACTCCACGGCGACCTGGAGCGAAAAGGGCGGGCCCACGAAACACCTGTGAGGCCTTTAAGCTTAATGATCGCATTGCGGGGTAGCGGTTGAAAATCGGAGCGGGCGGTCGAGATGACCCGGCTGTGGTGGTAGTAGGTGTCTTCCATTCTGTCTTCTGCAGCAGGCGGTGGCTTCCCTCCCTTACAGCCCTCCTGCCTTGGGCAGCAGGGTCCTTACCTTCCTTGATGCCTTGCACTGCACCGAGCCCGAGCCCCGAGGCCTACGCTCCACGACCTCCAGCATCTGATCAAAGCGCTGCAGGCAGAAACAGATGGCAGGATGGCAAACCGCGCCAGACACATGACGCCGGGGTCCCAACACATCGAGTCTCGGAGGCGGCCGACTCGTAAACAGTTTACCAATTTATCCAGAGCATGCAGGTCCACTCCTCAGGCTTCTTATAGGGCGCGCGAGCCATAAACCCCGACTCTGGCACATCCTTGATGGCAACTACTCCGACCAGATCCGGGAAAAGGTGAACTCAAGTCCTAGCCCCGTCGGCCGTGTCGCCCGCGAGCGGAAGTTCCACAGGTCGCGCCCAGCAGTCCACAGCGGCCTCCAGCGGCCCCCAATCGCAGCTGGAAAAGACCAACGTGCCGCAGGTGCACAGCAGGCTATCGAACATGTGTCTGTGCACCTCGGTGCACGCACATTCGGAGGCCTCCACGTTCCACGCGAATTCCTGCGGCTCCACGGCGTCGCCCACTGGCTCCCCAAATGGGCCCGCAGCGGCTTGCAGAGCGCCCGGCTCGGCGGCGGAATCCCGCTTAATCTGCTCATCCGCATCGCCGTTCACCTCGCGCTGATGCGCCGCGTCTTCCCCCAGACGGGCCCTGCGCCGCGCTGATCTGATCGCGTCAGGACCAGCAGCCCCGACGTCCAGGCCCACCGCGCGCGCGTGCAGAGCGTCAGTCCTGTGGCCTGTCGAAGTCGATCGGCATCCGCCCCGACAACCAAGCAGCCTGCGCGGGGGCGCAAGCGACCAATCGCGAGCCCAACACCGGGCTCACCGAACATCGCCTCGACATGGTGTTGCAAGAGGTCGGCCTTCTTCTCCGAGGCCGCCAGCTCGCCCACCCACCTCTTCACGAGGTTGTCGGCCGACTCCGCCACGCGCGACCGCCACTGCCCCCTGGCGGCTGCGCCGCCGCGCGCACGGGGCGAGTCCTGCAGCCACCGTGCCCCAACCGCCCGCCTCGCCAGGGGTAGTTCGATCCAGGCTATGCCAAGACAGCATCGGAAAGCAAGGATGGGGGGAGGCGGAAGGTACCCAGAGAAACGCTAGTGCAACGCGCAGGAGGGAATCAGCCCGCCGTCAGGTGGCGATTGAGAGAAGGCGCGAACCACATATAATATACTTGACGAGCGCAAGGTGCAGGATGTGAGAGGAAGCGTCTTGGAGGTGAACGAAAAAAATGCTGGCCCTGACCCCGAAGATCGTGGTGAAAGTGCCGAGGCTGGGAGATCATGCGCCGCCGCCCTCCTCGACGCTAAATTCTGTCGCGAACATTATGGCAATTGTCTTTTCCTCCTCCTCCGAATCAGGGTCGATACGGTCAAACCACGAGTCGTCGACTCCGCCAAAGCCCGCAAACCGAAGAAGCGGACTACGAAAGCCAACCCGTCGTTTCCGAACATTGTCCAAACGGGCTTGGCACAAAGAGCCTGCACCTCGTCTCCTCCTCGATGATGCGGCACTTTTGATGCCGACAGACACCGTCGAGACTGTGGCGCCTTCGACCGCACTTGCACGCACGTTCTGCAATATTGCCAGAAGGCGGTCTTGGGCTCGAGGGGAACGAGGAACGACCAGGTGAAGTCGACGCACGACTGTGGGCCACCACCTGTCACGGGCTCTCTTTCAATGCCTGGACAAAAGCCCCCACCAACGACATATAAACAGGCAGTTGATCGGCCAGTTGGTGCATCTTGCGAATACAAAGCTCAAAGCAAGAAACCACACTTTTATTCACCCACTAGGATACAATACTTGGAACCACTTGGCAATTGACCGTTTGAACCGCATCGCTACACATCGCCTTGACATCATCAATGGCAGAATAGCGAATGGCATGAATATTGGCCTCGAGCGCGCCAGTGCGGCTACACATCTCGGGGCTCTATTCCTCGCCCTCACTGCCAGACCGAGGAAAACCATAAGCAAATGCGGCACATGGAGAAACGGAGAAAAATAATTACTCACTGCGTGGAGCTCCCCATATGTGCATCTCATGTTTTATGTCATGCCGTGGTGAGCGTCTGTTCATGAGCGGTCGACTACAATAGCGCGTCCACGTGGGCGACAGGGCCGACGAAGACGAGTGACCCCTAATGCGGGTGATTGCGTATGAGTCAGAGTGAGCTTTGAGTACGGTTGAATGCGAGCCTCTTCCTCTTCATCCCCCCTCCTCAGCTGCCAGGCCTTCCCCTTTTCAGCCCGCGGTAGCTTTGGAGGCCCCCGCATGCGCATATGTTGTAGGATAGTTGGCAGTGGGGTATGTAAGACGAGCGTTTAGCCACACAAGGCCATAAGTGCATGTCATGTTGGAGGATAGTGCCACGGTGAGCATTTCCAACGATCCCCGCACACAACCACCGCCCCCCCCTCGCAGTCACCCCCTATGAATACATATATATATATATATATATATGTCCTGGACTTCGGAACAAACGTTCTGCTCGCGTCAAGGACCTTCGAGCAAAGCGCCCTCCTCCTCCTCCTCCTCCTCCTGTTCCTCCGCCCCCTCCCTTCTCCTGCTCCTGCTCCTCCTCCTCATCCTCCTGCTCCCCCTCCCCCTCCGCACCCCCATGCCCTTCCTCACGATCCCCCGCCTCCTCCTCCTCCTCCTGTTCCTCCTCCTCATCCTCGTTCCTGTCATTTCCCTCCCTGTTGAGCCCAGAAACAAGCGAACCGCCTGAGACATCCCCACAATATGGCCGCGAACGTGCCCGTGCAACCACCCCTGGCGGCTCCCCATAGGGGTGCTGCAACCAGCGCCCCGCTTGAGACATCGTCACAATCTGCTCTCCAAGCGAAGGATGTTGAGCCCAGAAACAAGCAAACCGCCTGAGACATCCCCACAAAATGGCCGCGAACGAGCCCGTGCAACCACCCCTGGCGGCTCCCCTTAGGGGTGCTGAAACCAGCGCCCCGCCTGAGACATCCTCACAATCTGCTCTCCAAGCGAAGGATGTTGGGCCCAGAAACAAGCAAACCGCCTGAGACATCCCCACAAAATGGCCGCGAACGAGCCCGTGCAACCACCCCTGGCGGCTCCCCTTAGGGGTGCTGAAACCAGCGCCCCGCTGAGACATCCTCACAATCTGCTCTCCAAGCGAAGGATGTTGGGCCCAGAAACAAGCAAACCGCCTGAGACATCCCCACAAAATGGCCGCGAACGAGCCCGTGCAACCACCCCTGGCGGCTCCCCTTAGGGGTGCTGAAACCAGCGCCCCGCCTGAGACATCCTCACAATCTGCTCTCCAAGCGAAGGATGTTGGGCCCAGAAACAAGCAAACCGCCTGAGACATCCCCACAAAATGGCCGCGAACGAGCCCGTGCAAACACCCCTGGCGGCTCCCCTTAGGGGTGCTGAAACCAGCGCCCCGCCTGAGACATCCTCACCATCTGCTCTCCAAGCGAAGGATGTTGGGCCCAGAAACAAGCAAACCGCCTGAGACATCCCCACAAACTGGCCGCGAACGAGCCCGTGCAAACACCCCTGGCGGCCCCCCTTAGGGGTGCTGAAACCAGCGCTCCGCTGGAGACATCCTCCAAATCTGATGTGTGTTGAGTAAGTCTGAGTATGAGTAGGTCTGAGTATGAGTATGCCTGGGTATGAGTAAGTCTGTGTATGAGTAAGTCTGTGTATGAGTAAGTCTGGGTATGAGTAGGTCTGTGTATGAGAAAATCTGTGTATGTGTACGTCTGGGTATGAGTAAGTCTGAGTATGAGTAATACTGTGTATGAGTAAGTCTGGGTATGAGTAAGTCTGAGTATGAGTAAGTCTGTGTATGAGTAAGTCTGAGTATGAGCAAGTCTGAGTATGAGTAAGTCCGACAGGAGGGGAGGAGGAAAGAGGAGCAGGAAGGAGGAGAGGGAGTAGGAGGCGTCCAAGTAATAACAAGAACCCCATCTTAGGATATGGGGAATAAGAAGAAGAAGACAATACATAAAGAGCATCGCCCGCCTGCATCTCCAGAGCGCCCTAGTGCTTCGGACTTGACGGGTTCTGCGCCTCCACTAGCTTGTGATACAATTCCAATCGATTTCGTAGCACCCGGCAGCTGCGGATAAGACTGATGGGGGCGGCGGGGACGTCGGCAGTTTGCGAAGCTCTGACGAAGCCCGCAAGAGGTGCCACATTTGGACAACATATAAACATGTTTGTGGGTCGTGGGGTTGGTCGTGGGCTGGGTCGCCGGTGTGTGGCGGGTGGGGCGCGGGCCGGGTCGCTGGGGGGGGCGATGACACAAAAACAAACAACAACAAACAGCAAACACCAAACACCAAACCAAACAACACACAGCAAACAACAACACCAACAACAATACCAACAATCACAACAACATATACTGAATGAGCAGCATCAACAATAACGACAACTACAACAACACCAATCCCATCAGCAACAACAACACCAACACCAACAACAACACTACCAACAACATCAGCAACAACAACAGCAACAATCCGCACCGCAGAACCTCACTTCAGCCACGCGCCCAAAGACAATGAATGACCGCTCGGCCCCCTCACCAAGATCCGACTGAGCCTGAGCCACCGCAAGCACTGGGCACCGCAGGAACTGAGAGCACCGCTTCAGACACTGGCGAAGTGAAGTGCTGTTGCACGCACCCCGGATAATCCAGCTGGCGCGAGACGAACACAGGTGCATCTCGACGCAAGCAAATGGGCGAAGCGACAAGGTGATCAAGAATTCCATCGGGCGCCTGGCGCGAAGACGCCCATGCACAGCACTGTGTAATCCCGAACCGTCCTTGCCAGAGAACGACGTGACGCGCCTCAGCGCCTTTGTGGCGAAGCAAGATACTTCACCACAAGGCAAATCGATACCATCGTCGAAAGCCATCACACCAACCAGATTTGTCATATACGAAACAACGCGAAGATCAAGCTGTGCTTCCGAACATGCCGAGGCCCGCTTCGGCCGCACGTAGAAATAATCCGTCTAACGCCACAGTGGCTACGGAACAAGGATGGGGGGAGGAGGAGGAGGAGGAGGAGGAGGAGGAGGAGGAGGAGGAGGAGGAGGAGGAGGAGGAGGAGGAGGAGGAGGAGGAGTGTGGATGGGTCATCATGAAAGAGGCCCTGGCGGCCGTCTGCTAGCAAACAGCCCCAGATGTCGTGAGGTCCGCTACCCGCGGACGCCCGCGGCCGCGCACCTCGCGCGCGGCCGTCGCGCTGTCGTCGGCGGCGCCAGAGGCGCATCCGCCCGCTCCTCGCCACCGCGCGCAGCCTGGGGGAGGGAGGGTCATTTCGTGCCGGATAGTGGTGATCCGGCCCAGTGTCGGACATCGCCTCACACGCTTTGCCCCAATGGACATCCTCTCCATGGTTGGACGGGTGGTGGGACTTTGGGACCGAAGAAGGGGGAACAAGAGCTAACGAATCGGGAGGGTAAGGGGAAGGGAGAAGGAGGAGGAGGAGGCGGAGGAGGAGGAGGCGAGGAGGAGGAGGAGGAGGAGAGGAGGAGGAGGAGGAGGAGGAGGAGGAGATGAGGGAGACGGGGAGGAAGACGAGGAGGCGAGGCGGAAGGGTTGGCGGACACGTGGTGGTGGAAGCCGAGGGTGGCTAAGCGGAAACGTCGCCGCGTTGCTCGTGCCCTCACAGGTGGCGCGCACACAGCTCAGCCCTCGTCCTCCTCCCTCATCCTCCCTCCTCCCCCTTCCCTCTTCCATCCTCCCTCGTCTCTCTCCTCTCCGCCTCCTCCTCCTCCTCCTCCTCCTCCTCCTCCTCCTCCTCCTCCCCCTCCTCTCCTCCTCCATTCTCCTCTTCTCCCTCCCTCTTCCCCTCCTCGTCGTTCTCCTCCTTCTCCTCTTTATTCTCTCCCTCTCCTCCCCAACTCCTCATCCTGTCCTCCTCCGTCTCCTCCTCCGCATGCTCCTCCTTCCCTCCTCTTCTTCCTCCCTCCTCCTCGTCCTGCCGCTCCTCGCCCTCCTCCTCCTCCTCCTCCTTGCCCCTCTTATCCCGAAGACGACGGCGACGACGACTGCTGGAGCTGCCTCGGGGTACGCTCTGGCCACTATTCTAAGGCGGGTGCGGTCCCCGAACGGGACGCCCGAAAACCTCGACCCTCGAATCTCAGCGACGACGCCGACGACGACGACGGCGGCGGCGACGACGGCGACAACGACGACGAGCGGCAGCGGCGGCGGCGGCGACGACGCTTGCGCGCGCGGCCGCCGTCCTGCTTGACGACGAGGAGTCGCGGCGATCCGCCGGACGGGCCCCGCTGCGGCGACGATGCGCGCCCGCCCACGAGGGACACGCGCCGCTGCAGCCGCGGTCCCGGTTGGCCCGCCTCCCAAGGGGCCAGCTGGCGATGACTCGGGTTGTTCGGTGGAGGGGGTAGCGGGGGAGGTGACCGCCTATGACTCGACCTTTTCGCTTTGGGTAGCCCCTTGTATGCCCGCGCGCACCAGTACTGTATACCCCCCTCGGAGCTGCGAAGCCGACGAGATCAGATTATCCAAGGGAAGGGGGGGGGGCGGGCGGACCCGATAACCTGGGTTATCCCTGGACCTCCCAGTTGCCAGGCGGCGGCGAAAACGACGAGGGAGGCGACGAGGACGACGAGGGAATAAATGAACGAACCGCCTCCATCGCGACAGAGCTCGTCCCCAGAGAGAAGCGCGGGAAGGGCCGCAGGCCTCAGATATCGACGTCGCCGCAAAACTTGTGGCGCACGAGTTCCAATTTTCGATGGTAAGATGCCGAGGGAGCCGACGAGGACAGGGGACGGGGGCAAGCATTAAGTCGGGCGTGTCCCCCTACAGGGGGATTTTTGTGCGAAAAATAAAAAATACTCAAAAAATGCCCCCCGAATAGGCAAACATAATCAAAACATCGTCCCCTGACTATTTTTCGACTAGGTTGGAATATTCCTCCTGTAGAGGGACAGGCCCGACTTGAGGCAAGCGTACCACGGCGCCGTTGCCGCCTCGGTTCGCCCAGAGGGCCAGCGGGCTCGAGGATCGAGGCTCGGGGAGGCAAGGCCGAGCATCGAGGCTTCGGGACGCTCTTGCCACGTCGTGTGCCGGGGGGAGGCTCGCAAGAACCTCTGGATCAGTGCGAAGATCTCCAGAGAACCTCCGGAGATCTCTCGTGGGCGCCGCTGCCGCGCCGCGCCATGTTGTGTTCGGCTTCGCGGGGCCCCGCCTTCGAGCTCTGAGACCGTCAGAACGACATCTGGGAGGGAGGGCTGGTCCTTGGAACGGGTTCGAGAGTTCTGGGCGTCGCTTATCGGCGAAGTCCACGACATTGACGGTGTGAGAAAGGGCAAGAGGCGGAGAAAAGAGGGAGAGAACGAGAGCGACGACAAATTCGACGAGGGCGACGAAGAGGACGACGAAGGTTAGGAGGCAGCCCCGTGGTGGCCTCTATGGGCGGGCCAGATCGGAGGGCGATCTATCTGGATCAAACCAAAGTCAGACCCTGGCCAGGACATACGAAGTCTTGGTAAGGCTGCACGAATGAGGACGCGGCAAGACCTACAAGATAACAGGGCCGATGCTTCATTCTACCTCGGCTGCGAGCGGAGGAAGGCGGGAGGTGGCGGATAAAGGAAGAGGCATACGCGCGGTGCAACGGAGGGAAAAACGAAACACATATCAACGAAATGATATTGGAAAGACAAGCGGCACCGAACAACTATTCCTGGTATCAATTGTACATCTTAAGAATGGATTGGTGTGAAGATACGCTCCTCCGAAGTGAGCCGGAGACGGACCAGGAGCTGGAACAGGAGCCGGAGTCGTCGTCGTCGTCGTCATCGTCGTCGTCGTCGAAATCATCGTCGTCGTCATCGTCGTCGTCGGCGTCGTCGTCGTCGTCAGAGTCGTTGCCAAAATCAGAATCAGGGTCAGAATCAGAGTCGTCGGAGTCGGAAACGGAATCGTCAGAGTCGGAGCCGCCGGGGTTGTCGGAGTCGGAGTCGGAGCCGAAGTCGGCGTCGTCGTCGGAATCGTCGGAGTCATTAAAAACGCAGTCGGAGACGGAGCCGGAGCCGAAGTCGGAAACGTGGTCATCATCGTCGTCGTTGTCGTCGGTGTCGGAGTGGTCGGAAACGTCGGAGTCGTCGGAATCGTCAAGGTCGTCGGAGTCCTTAGAGTCGTCGGAACCGTCAGGGTCGTAGTCGGAGTGGGAGTCGTCGCCGTCTTTGTCGTCTTCGTCGTCGTCGTCGTTGTCTGGGTTGTCTGGGTTGTCTGAGTCCTCGGGGTCGTCCGAGTCGTCTCAATCGTCTCAGTCGTCGTCGTCGTCATCGTCGTCGTCGACGTATTTGTCGTCGTCGTGGTCGTCGTTGTCGTATCGTCGGGGTCGTCTCCTCAACGCCCGAAGGTCCGTTGCATGCTGACTTCGTCGCGTGCGATACTGGAAATCACCATCACCATCACCATCACCATCACCATCACCATCACCATCACCATCACCATCAGCAGCATCATCATCATCATCATCATCATCATCATCATCATAATCATCATCCGCAGCGCTCTTGTGTCAGCCAGCGACTGCAAGAGACGGAGCACACGCAGGATCCTGCCGTCGGGGCCGCCGCAAGGCACGGGCACGCTCAAGTCTCGAGGGGTGAACTCGCCCCGAAGCCAAAATCACCAGAGATACTCCCGATTTTGCCGAGCACACTGGCAACGCCGAAAAAAAGGAGACCCACTAACCCAAAGATTTCTGGAAAACTTTAGCGGAGGCTTTGAGTGCAGCATTGTGAAAGCGACGTGCGAGAGCAACACCAAACTTACGTGGATACTCTGCCCCTTGCTTGGTTTTAAACCCGCCCTGGGGCAAGAAACCCTGGAGTTTTTGGTGGGGACGATTCTGCGAAAACGAGCCTCCCGTCTGGAGTTACACCGAGAGACCCGAAACGGTCCTGGATCAAGGTCTCCAAACATGAGCCCTGTATCTTTCTTCTACGGCGCTCCCCACTGGCACATGGAACTAATGTGGAAGGCATCATCGCGCCGGCGCGCCAAAGTTTTGAAGCGGGGGAACAACCATAATCTGAACGTCTTCGGGTTCTCAACGCTCCAGGGGTTTCGCGTGGACAACCTCATACACGCCAGTGTGGCGACAAAACTGTTCAGAACATTAGGCACGTCAGCGATCGCCTGCAATTGAGGTTTGAATTTGGGCAAGCCAAGGAGGTGGATATCAGAGCGAACAGGAGGCGCGCCGACCCCATGGTCGCCGCACCGAGTGAGGGCATTGTAGGGAACGCCAGCATACCAACCTCTGCTTCGACCCGACCGAGCCCACGAAAGAATCAGCGAACGATTGCAAGGGCGCGAGAGGTCATACTTTTCGCCAAAAGCGGTACCCAACATCAGCACGGGCATGCATAATTGGGCATGCATAGCCGAACCCGAGAACAGATCAATAATTGCTGGCGTGTCGGGCACGCTGGCAGGACAGGCGAAGGCAGGCCGTGGCGCGACTGGCTCAAGCTCAGGGCGCAGGCGTCGGCGTGGCGGCGCTGCGCGACGGGCAGCTTATGCAGCTGCTCGGTCAGCCGCCCTCCTTTCTCGTACCTCCGCACGGAGCTCCGTGACATCCAGCGGCCCTGGCGGTTATTCTACTCGAGGTCGCGCAGGGCCGCCGCGCAGTCGTGGCTGGGCCCCGAGTGGCGAAGCCGGTAGACGTGGCAGGCCCCTAGCTTCGCCAGCCCCAGAGCGCGCGCCGCCTCGCGCCGCGCGTTCGCCGCCTCGCGAGGGGCGGCGCCGTGGCAGGAGCAACCTCTCGGCGGCGCGCCGCCGCCATCGCGGGCCGGCCTGCTGCCAGCCCCGTCTGCCTCTCGAGGTCCAGCCGCGCCGAAGCGTCGAACTCGCCTGTCTTCGAGACGTCGCCGACCTCCTGGGCATGGAGCGTCACCGAGACGAAGCGGCGCGCGCCCGACGCCGCTACGGTCGGCGGCGCGACGTCCTGCAGTCGCAACTCGCGGATCTCTCTGGGGCGGCCGTAGATGTCGAAGAGGAGCCAGATCGCGAAGGCCACCAGGGCGCTGCGCTGATGGGGCAGATAGTGCACGATCATGGCGACGACCTCTAGGGCAGGGCCATGCGACTGCGCGGCGGCGCGAGGTCGCACCGCCCTTTGGCCGCCTGGTTCGCGAGGGGGAGGTTGACGGGGCCCGTCTTGGCGAAGCGCGGGCCCCGCCGCGCCGCTGCCGCCATCGCGCGGCTGGCGTGGGTCTGGCAGGCGGCCCTGGTCGAAGAAGTGACTGACGTAGTCCCGCGCGGCCTTGTCCAGCAGCGTCGGCCCCGCGACCGAGCGACGGCGCTGGCTCGCCTAGGCGCCGAAGCCCGTCAGCATGCCGACGCAAGCCTGGCGGCCAGCCCGACGCCGCGTTGAGCATAGGCATCCCCGCGGGCGGCTCGATCAGCCGCGCTCGCTACTGCGGGGTCGGCTGCGCGCTCGGGCCCCGGCGGCTCCCGGGCGAGGCCCGGAGGGCAGGCGAGGGCGCCATGTCCGCGTTGGGGTCGCGCGCGGAGCGACCCGGCGCAGGGGCAGCCATTCCCTCGCTCCAGGCAGCCGAGGGCCGCTTACGAGGATAGCCCAGGAGGAGCCTGGAGCTCATGACTGGCTGCAGCGCTGCGACTGCGAAGAGGAAGGTGATCGGCAAGACATGGAAAGATATGAAGTACTCTCGGGCCGTGAGGCAACTGAGGATCCAGCGAGGCACTGACTCCCATGACACCCCCGAGCCACTCGACCTCTGGGCTGCGGCGCGTTAAGTGCTCACCCTCCCCCAGTGCGTCGACGTGAAAGTGATGCAGCGCTGGCTCTCGTGCGTGATGAGGTGCCCCCCCTCCGTGCTGTTCATGATCGTGCTCTGCGCCGTGCTCGCGACCTCCTCCCCCCCGTATGTCCCTGCGCACGCGTGTGCAGGTATTCCTGCAACGGCTCCTGGATGGGCTCGTGCTCGGAGGACTTGTCGGGGCCTTCCTGTCTTTAGACGCCCGACATGGGCACGGAAAGAATTGGCGCAATGCCCAACAACAAATGTTGTCCCAAACCAACAGCGGCCGCTGGTGGGCAAGCGGCCTTCTGTCTCAAACGGACACAGGCCGCGGCGGCGTGGACAGCGAACCCGGTTCAAAATGAACAGGAACTGCCGTTGTGCGTTGTGCCCAATCTTTCCGCGCCAATTTCGGGCGCCCAGACTTTGCGACTATCGGAGACGGCTGGCCGGGGCCCCCTCGGACTCTAGATGGGCCATCAGCTACGTTGCACTCGGAAGGGACCCAGCGAATGCACAGCGAGCTTCCCGACGCCAAAGAGAGGGCACCAATGCGAAGCATGATGCCCCACATGCCATGACCATGGGCTCGCGCCCTCGAAGCAGCGGAAACCGACGCGAGCGAATCTCACAGGACGAGCAACCTCTTTACATGGGCCCGAGACTCCCAAAGAGCATGCCGCGCGCGGTCAAGAACCGCGCGAGCCTCAAGGACAGACGCCCTCCGAAGACGATCCCACTCGCGACGTGCTGCGATGCGCCGCTGAGACTTGTCCCAGGATTTCTTCGGCACCTCAGGGAAAGCAAGCAAGTCCCGCTCGACAGGCGGGCCGGCGGCCTGGCGGTCGCCTGACTGACAGACGGGGGCGAGCTGGGCCGCGTCGATCCCCGAGCCGCAGGCTGCGGCCCCGGCGGCTGCGCACTCAGCGGCAAGGGCTCGGCGACGAGGAGGCGAGCGCTCAGCCCTGCCATGGCGCCGCCTCTCGCTAAGACGCGCCCCGAACAATAGCCGCTAAAGCCACTTCCCACTCGGCGTCGCAGGCGCCGAACCCCCGAATGGGGGCCGTCCGCGCAGCTGACGGACGGGGGCCACTGAGCACGGATATCACGCCACAGTAAGAGGGATGCACCATTACACCATCCCTTTTCCTGCCCCCCCTAACCTGAGACCAGAGCGGCCCCTCATGGTGGTAGCACATCTGGACAAAGCGGAAACGAGACTGAAAGATGGGGAGGCCCTCGCGGCGAGCGAGCGCCACGATAACGACGCCCCCTAGCACCCGCTCGACGTCGCGGCCACTGGCCCAGCCGCGCCGCAGCAGCCTTCGCGCTACCAGCCGCGCGCGCCGCAGCCGCGCGGCGGATGCGGCGAGGCGGCCTGCCGAGGTGATGGACAGCCCCAGCGCCGCGCACTCGCCCCCGTTGTCACCGAGGCGCGCCTCGCGGGCCACGACGGGCCAGCGCTGTCTCAGCTCCGCCACGACGCGGGTCACAGCGCTGCGCGCCGCGTCCGCGCCGTAGCCGATGCTGGCGAAGTTGTCGACGCACTCCAGGTGGCCGGCAGGGCCCAGCGGCGGCGCCGGGCGATCATCGCGGAGACGGGCGCCGCCATCGCAGCCAGCTGCCTCAGCAGCGCGCCCCATCACGCACTGGCGCCACCACGTGGCCCAAGACCAGCCCATGGGCACCGCCCTCAGGCGCGGGCAGAGCCTGGTGGAGGCCTCCACGCCGGCACCTCCCTGGCGCGATGCCGAGGGCGCCTGCGCGGGTGGGCCTGAGGGTGAAGAACGAGCGCAGCTGCTCTGGCAGCTCCAGGTGGTAGAAGGCGCCCTTCGGGTCGGCGCCCTCGACGGCGGGCAGGGCGCCATCGTCGGCCATCGCCAGCGCGCCGAAGGCGTCGACCGTGGCTGGGCGCACCCCGAAGGGCTCGTTGAAAACCTCGCTGGAACGGCGGCAATCCGCGACCGCGCGGAATCGGCCACCATTCTTCTGCACGAAAAAGATCCCGGCCCTCGCGCCGCCACACAGGTGTAAGTCGACGAGGTGCCTCTCGCGCAGAACTGAACATAACTGGACCGGCGCCACTGATCTCGGAGAGGAGGGTCAGAATAGGGAACAGGCACAGAGCTATGCCAAAGACGCACGACGGCCTCGCTTGGATCACGCACGCGCTGCAGAACGCGCTGTTCGACCTCGGCTTGCCCGACCCCCCCCGCGCGCCCGCCCGGGGCGCCGGCGCCGAGCTGACATCGGGCAAGGAGAGGCCGGGAGCCTTAGCTCCCGAGGGGCGACTGCTCGACATTGCAGGCGCCCCCGGCCACGCGAAGCTGCGCGAGCGCTTCTGCGGGGGAGAAAGTGGCGAGGGCGGAGGGCCAAGATGCCGCGCAGACTCGTCAGCGCGAGCGCGGCACTTGCTGCGAGCGAGCGACGGGCCCACGTGCCTTGCAGGACGGTCGCGACCACATGTGAGAGATGGATCATGAAGCCAATTGAGTGAGTCCACGGCGCGAAGCACATCGTTGCAGACGGCCCTCCTCTGGCCAAGCCTCCGGCGAGTGCCTCTGGCGAGCGCAGTAGCTGCAGCCTTATCCAGCGGCCCGGCGGCAAACGGGCGCGGGAGCGGCATGAAGTCCCAGGGCCGACGTCTTCCAAACTCGTGGATGTCTTGAGCGTGGGCAGGTTCACGACGGATGCCCAGATGGAGGGGCGATGCATCAACGCTGGCCCCCCCTTCCGAGGCCAGCGCGAGTGCCAGGCTCAATCATTCTTGTGCCTGGACTCCCGCTCCTCGCGGGCCAACCGCAGACTCTGGCGCAGCTTAGCCTCCTTCTCGACGTCGCCGCGAACGTGCTCAATTAGATCTGGCGGCACCATCACCGAAGACGTCGAACGAGACACCCCCGAGAAAGCAACCTGCTCTTCCAGACTCATCTTGCCGCCGACGCCCTTGCTCTCGGCGTCCTTGGCCTTGTCCCAGCGCGCGATGTCTATGGTCTGGGGCCTCCTGAACTTCATTTCGATGCTGATTAGATCTGTGCCATCCAGGAGGTGGACGTCGTAGCTTAATCTGCTGGCAGAAATGGTAGTGCTCTTGGACACCCCAACCTGCGGCGCCCAACTTAAGCATCTGGCGGAAGTGCTCGCGATGGCCTTCTATGCCGAGGCCTTCCCGCTGCAAGTGATTCGCGCACCGCGCAGCGGTCCTCGGCCCAGGCAAGGTCCAGTTGTATCTGGAATCCTCCTGACGTGTCATCTCAATCATCTTGTGCCAAGGGACGTCCCTGCGGCCCTGGGCGTCGCGCGCGATGAGCAAGATCCTCGCGTCAGCGTCCACCGCCTTCCTGAAGAAGGCCTCCAGCGCCACGGGCGGCACCAGCTCCACGAAGAGACCCTGGCCGTCGGGATGTCACGGCCCAGCACGCGGGCCGCGGTGGGGACGCGGCCCAGGACCTCGTCGCCGATGCGATAGCCACCCTCGCAGGCAGCCGCACGCCACACACCAGCAGGATCAGCCCCGCCAGTAGCCAAACCCGCGGGCGCCGCGCCACGCAACAACCCGAGCGCCGGACCGACAGGCGCCACAGGAGCAGCAGCCACACCACCTCCTGGAGCCACCAGTGCGCGCACATTCGCCAGCAGCCCGAGGTTGCCGACCGCCTGAACGCGGGCACGGCATTCCGCGACTGCGATCTGCTCCGCATCCGCGGTGAGCTGGGCCAGCTCGGCGTCCGTCGGCTCCGCACGGAACCGATACACCTGGTTGGGCGCTATGCCCAACTGCGGCGGGTCGAAGGCTCCGAAGCGCGCCGCCTGCACATGGGCATTGTTGGCGAAAGCCATGATGTACAGGTCGCCATCCGCGGCGCAGATGACTTGATCAGCCTCTGACAATGCCACCCTCCCCAGATTCAAGTGCTGGTGCCATACCACCTCGCCTGCGTAGAAGACGTATGCCCACCGTGCCTTCGCTGCCGCCGCCATCGCCGAGACCAGCCAGACTACGGCTGCGAGGGCGAGCGTCGCGGCGCACCGCCGCGCAGTAGCACCCGATGAAGGCCGCCGCGAACAGGAAGCCGAGCGCGCCGCCCAGCAGGCCCGAGGCTGGTGCCGCGCACGCCGCGCACGCCGGGCAAGCGGGCGCCGGGCAAGGGGCAGGCGCCGGGCAGACTGCTGGCACCACCTCCGCGCACGGAGGACTGGCAGGGTACTGCAGCGAGCACCCAGGGCACGGCGCGGGAGCCCCGCACGCGAGGGAGCAAATGGGGCACGCGGGGCACGATGGCACCTGCGGGCGCATGGTGAGGTACGAAACCACCCTCGTCAGAGAGAATTTAGTGAGCCTCTCCCACATCACTCAAGACTTGAACGACATCAAACGGCGTCGGACCCCAAAAATGCATCGGAAACCCGTGAAATCACGACAATCACCATCAGCATCAGCATCAGCATCAGCATCAGCATCATCATCATCATCATCATCATCATCATCATCATCATCATCATCATCATCATCATCATCATCATCATCATCATCATCATCATCATCATCATCATCATCATCATCATCATCATCATCATCATCATCATCATCATCATCATCATCATCATCATCATCATCATCATCATCATCATCATCATCATCATCATCATCATCAGCATCAGCATCAGCATCATCATCATCATCATCATCATCATCATCATCAGCATCAGCATCAGCATCATCATCATCATCATCATCATCATTATTATTATTATTATTATTATCATCAGCATCAGCATCAGCATCAGCATCAGCATCATCATTATCATCATTATCATCATCATTATCGTCACCATCATCATCGTCGTCGTCATCGTCAACATCGTCGTCGCCACCATCACATCACAATCACCAACATAATCGTCATCGTCGTCGCCATCGTCATCAGCATCATCACCGCCATCATCAGCAGCAGCATCATCATCGTCAGCATCCTCATCGATTCGAGCAGCTGTCACCGATAATGCTAGGCTGGTATGGTGGCGGGACTCGCCGCAGGTAGCTGGATACGCAATGGCGATGGGGGGAAAGAGAGGCTGAGAAAGGGGACGATCATGACGACGATGAGGCGGCAAAAACTTCGACGCGACCGAAGATGATGGCGATGATGATGACAATGATGACGATGATGACCGTTATGATGAGGATGACGATGGTGACGGCGATGATGACGATGACGCTAACGATGATGACGACGATGGCGGTGATGACGACGATGATGAGGATGAAGACGGCGAAAACCAAACACTACGAACTTGCATGTGTCCAGGTTCGTAGTGGCACTATCCGCACGCATGCAAGCAAGTTCGTAGGGGCGAACTCGCAACACACTTGCAACTCTTGGCTCGTCATCTACCGTATGCACTTGGGCGATGCAAGGGGGTGCCAAGGGACGCGTTACGGAACGTGCCAGTGGACGTGCCATGGGACGTGCAAGGGCACGCGCCGCGCGACGTGCCAGGGGGACGCACCACGGGACGATCGCGGCGCCTTGGGGAGGCAGCGTTAGGCGGGGCAACCTCCCCAGACCCCCTCGGGTCATGAACAAATCACGACGATTGGTTTTTCGCTGTTTTCAGCCTCTGGGGCCGTTACTTACTGCCAAGCTTCGGGACCGTCAAACATCGACTCAGGATGAAACACCGCTCCCAGGAATGGGTCGAGACCCCTGGGGGTCCACGTCATGAAAAATCATCAGGTATCTGGATCAAAGGGAGAAGCATCGAGCTGGAATTGGCGATGCATCGCCGATAGATCGGCCATAGGCCCCCGATATCGAATCCGCACGCTCCTGGTCGGGGCGGGCTACGTATCAGGTCCCTATCGGCGATCTGAACCCCTCCATGTTCCTGGTGGTTTTCGGGCCATGACTCGAGCCTCTGGCGGGCGTTCGGAACGATCTGGGCACCCCTCGAACGATCTCAGCGAGACGCAGCTGCTGGAGAGCATCCCGAGGCTGAAGCCGCCGAGATCAGACGAAAATGCTCGAACTATGCCCCCCTTATCCCTTCCTGTCGTCGCCCCTTATCCGAATCCAACAAGAGGCACGCGTGCCAAGGATTATAGAATCACGGATGTGGGACACTGGGAGATGGAGGTGGCGCCAACCCGTGGTAGATTCGGGGAAGCGCGCGAGTGCTGCGACACGCTGAGCTATGGCGTGAAGAACTTGCTATGCCACTGTGAGCTAGTGGCGTCTCTATGACTCCTCGGGGCCATGGTGCTATTGGGCGTCTCTGGGGCTTATTGGGAGTCTTGTGTGGGCCCGTCTAAAGCTCTTTTGGGCTGTCTTGGGGCAATCATGCGCTGCCCTGGAGCCTTTGGCCCATCGTGGGGGGGGGGGGGGGGGGCAGCGGCGCGGCCGGACCGGGGGGGGCACAGTCGGTCGGTCGGAATATGCAGGCGGGGGGGGCCCCGGGGCGGAAAGGGGGGCACGGTCGGTCGGCGGGGGCCACGGGGCGAAGTGGGGAAGCACGGTCGGTCGGTCGGTCGGGATACGCAGACATGGGGACACGGGGCGGAGGGGAGGGGCACGGTCGGTCGGGCGGCCGGAATACGATTTCGAAGCGGATCCAGCCGAGGCCACGAGGGCGCCCCAGGACGATCAGAAGCATACAGAAAGCGCGAACCTTGAACCTGGAAGCTCGAACCTCGATCTCCTGGGCCCTCCCCCCCTTAACGTTGCCCCTGACGCCTGGAGTAGGTAATTAACCGGATGTGAGCCCTACCCCTGCAGGTAGGTGAGATTTCCGAAACGCCTGATCGGTTTCAGAATCCGGGGACTGTCTGCAGCCATGTGCCCCTGCGTCGAGTGGACCCGCAGGGGCCATGGTTCGCAAGTGCTCGCAGATATAGGCATGGCGGTGTGGGGGGGGCTGCGGGAGCCCCTGGGGCCGGCGGGCGAACCGACCGCGGCGCTGCTGCTTCCGGACGGGCAGCGGCTCGGTGTGCGGCGGTGGCTGCAGCTCCTGCACCGGCTGGAGCGGGGGGTGCCCAGAGGTCCCTTGCTGAGCGCATTCGGCGCGTCGCGCAAGGCCCATTCGGCGTATTGCTTTCACATGGAAAGGGTGACATTTCGCCCGCGACATTTCGCCAGATAGGCCACGACGCTGGACGGGCTAGAGCCAATTCAGCAAATCGCAACAGATGCGCGGAGCCAGTTCGGCGCGCCGGATGATGGTCCGCAGGACGCCGCAGGCTGGAGTAACACCTGATCTCGTTCGGCGCCGCCAGATGGGCTCCGAAGAGAACCCTCGGGTGGGGGGGGCGCCTCCGCCGGAGCAAGGGGGAGCGGCGGGAATGCGGGGAGCGGGGGTCAGATCCAGGTGTGCAACGTCATGACAAAAATCAGGACTGACATTTTTCTACTGTTTCGGCCTCTGGGGACCCTTACTCGGCCCCGGGACCGTCAAGAAACGACTCGGGATGAAAACCTGGCCTTGGGCAAAGGGTCAGCATTTCTGGGTACGCGCGTTGAAACAACCAGGACTTCGCATGTTTGGGGAGGAGGAGCAGGGGCCACCGCCACCGAGAGCCAATTGGGGGGGGGGGGGGCAAGCGTGCTCAGGGGGTCCTGTCGACCCCATCGTGCAACAACCGCCCCGACTGCGCTTTGAGTTCGTGCCGAACGTCGAGCCCGCGTCGAGCCGTCGTCGGCAACAAGGGAACACGGCAGCCTACAAGGCTGACTTTTTATGGTCTGCGGCGAGTTGGGTCCAACAAGCGGTCGGACCAACGACGGGATGCATCCGTAGCTGATTACGGTGACAGCAGGGGGGGGTCAGGAGGGAGGAGGGAGCGGCCGCGGAACGGCCAGACAGCCCTCCCACAATGCAGATTTTCAAGCAGCGCTGCAGGCCGCTCCACAGGGCTGACACGGTCCCCCCCGAACTGGCGGGCCACAAGCACCTTGAACCCAACCAGATTGCCATCACTGCATGCTTCCGCAAGCGGAACCGCTCTCATTTTACTTCCGCCGGCTTCCGTCGATCTTCCGCCGGGGAAGAGATGCCAACTCCTTCGATCCTTGACGGCGAGGGCCTTCCGGGAGCGTCCCATGTAGATCTCCAAGCGGCACCAGAGGCCGCTTCAAAGGGCTGACGCGGTCCCTCCGAAGAGGTGCGCTCCAAAAACTCCGCAGTCTATGTGGTGCATTATGTGTGGTGCAACGTGGGTGTTTCGATCAGTGTGGAGCAGTCGGTGCGGCGCGCAATCCAGTGCATGCGCTGCAGCCTCAAGAGTCCTCTCTCGCAAACGCGGTGGCCGATATGCGCAGCAAACACAACAATAATGAAGGCGCCGTAAACCCTGACACGCTAGACCGGGATATTTAACATCCCTCGAAACCAATCTTTCCCAGACGGCGGCACGAAAGAAAACAGCACTGCAACATCCCCGTAATGAACACAGAAAACACCCTAACCGCATACAGAACCCCCATAGACCAGGACAATGACCCCAATCCTGCAGTGCAGCCCCAAAACAACTACACTGGGCGACTTTGCAGGGAAGGGTGTCATTTTCCCGACTTGCCAACGTCGTGGGATTAGTCTGTGTCCTGGCCTCGGGGGGGCTGATGGATAGATTTTCGAGCGGCGCCCTGAGAAAACAATAATCGAGATCAAACGAAATTTTGATTCCTCTGAACTCGGGCCCCTCCAGACCTACTGGAGAGCAGCAGCCAGGCTGCTTTGCCAAACTGCTGGGCCTGGGGCGCGGCAAGCGCCACCTTAATCAAAAATGCCCACTGCTGGGCATGAGGGGGTTCTGAAAGCCAGGTCTTCTCCAAGCGGCGCCCAAGGTCGCGCCAAATTAGGGGGCCCACAAGGTACGCACGCGCCAAACAACGCACATGAAAACGGCCCGCCGGTCGAAGAGACCAGCCGCGTGATACGAACGTTCGGGCAATGCGTACTCTCAGAACCAACGTGGGTTCATGTACGACCGGACCTAGGGCAGAAACACATCCTTCAAGAACATGAGACCTCCCGCCGGCCAAACCGAAGAACGTTCGAGGGTGCCCTACCTCAGGATGCACCAAAACACCCAACAGACACGAGGAGACCCAGGGTACCTTCCCCGAGCCGACCTCCATCCTCTCGAGGCCAGCGTGGCGTGGCCTCGTGTGACACTTTTTGACATGAAGCTCTGCGGCAGAGAGGCAGGGAGGAGAGAGGAGAGAGGAGGCGAGAGGAGGAGGAGGAGGAGGAGGAGGAGGAGGAGGAGGAGGAGGAGGAGTGCACGTACTCAAAGAGGAAAAGACGAGGGCAAGCGGGCAAGACGCGAGACGAGGGCAAGATGCCCGCACGCGTCCGACCGCAGGCGCGGATAAGCTTCCAGAACAATGCTTCGACGGAGCCGCACTATGCCTGTAGACGATGCAGTGCTGCCAAACGCGCAAAGGCGATTGCAGCGGCATGGATGGGCGAGCCGCCACCGGCTCGCCACTTCAGAATATGAAACAGCTGCGTGGCCAACGCCACCGCGCGTACACATACAATGCGCGGCCGCGCACGGTGCTCACTCAGGTGGCGTAGCCCGAGGAACGTGGCGCCGCTGCCCAGCTCACTCGCCTCCGCTGGCGCTGCGACCGCGCCGCGGAGCACCGGGCACGCCATGTAGTGCGATAGGTCGTCCCGCGCCTCGCAGCGCATGATGCAAGGGCGGGGCGCTATAATGTGCATCCTGCCCGACGTGATCAAGCCGTTGGTGACGGTGCGCAGCCGCGACCACATCCAGGCGGGGCGAGCTGCGCGCAGCTCGGCGCGGAGCTCCAGCCAACGGCCGCGCAGCTCATCGGCGGGCATCTCCGAGCC
Organism: Prorocentrum cordatum; assembly: GCA_963575745.1. Taxonomy (NCBI): domain Eukaryota; class Dinophyceae; order Prorocentrales; family Prorocentraceae; genus Prorocentrum; species Prorocentrum cordatum. The sequence goes on along the minus strand of CAUYUJ010007446.1, from coordinate 525,868 downwards.
CCAGCGCCGCAGACGGCGGCCGATCAGCTGGTCGAGGCGTTCCTCGTAGAGGCCGTCGCGGATGGTGCGCATCGCCACGGCCTGGCGCTTGACCTTCCTGGGGGGGGGCCGCCCGGGCAGCAGCCTGCTCCTCGTCGCCCATGGCGCGGCGAGCCGCCTCGATGAGGGACGTCGGCACAGGGGCGGGCACCTCGTCACACGCAGGGCGCGGGTGCGGCAAGGCGCCGCTCAGATCCATCACGAGGCCGTAGTTCTGGACGATGGAACGCTTGGTGGCCCACCAGGTCGGCGACCGCGAGCCCTTCAGGACGCTCGCCAGCGGGAGGCCCTCGACCGCCGCGTCGTGCAGGGCGTGCAACGTGGGCGCCCAGTCGCGCGCAGCGTGAGCCGCAGCGCGGAAGGGCGCGCCGACCGAGTGCGGCAGCAGGCCCATCGGAGCAGGGGGGGCGCACCAAGCACCCATGGAGAGGATGTCCGCCTTGCGCATGGCCGACGGCGGGAGGCGCAGGAGGCGGTGAAGCATCGTGAACTCGACCCGCCAGATCTCGGGGATGATGAAAAAGAACTGGGCCAGGTAGGAGAGGCATGGAAGCGCGTTGACGTTGTAGGCGCGGGCGGCAAGGCTGGGCGCCATGCCCGCGCGGCTCATCTCCGCAGCCCGTGACCACCATTTCGCCGCCGCATCCTTCCAAATGCCCTGCTCCGAGATGCCAGGACCGATGCGCGTGCCCAGATACCTGGCCGAGGGGTCGACGCGGAAACCCGTCCAGCTCGGGACCATCTCGGTCAGGTACTCCTCGGTGTCATTGATCAGGTTGGGCGCGACCTCGGCCCAGAGCGGGGCCAGCGCGCACTTGTGGATCGCAAGCTGCAGGTTGAATGCGAACTCAATGTCCTCGGAAGACTCGGCGATGGGCGGGAGGATCTTGGCGTTGCGGATGAGCATGCCCAGATCGTACGCGCACGCTGCGAGGCAGCCTTCTGGTGGTCTCCCAGCGCCTTGATCAGAGCGCGGCTCGGGGCATCCATACCCAGGCGCCAGACCGTGCCCGAGAGGGAGCACCCCTGCACGATGCCGCACCACAAGGCAAAGAGCGGCTCCATCGCCGCACTGCCCCCCGAGACCCGGAAGGAGCTGAAGGCGAGACAGTTGCAGTGCAACGCCGAGATCACACTGCAGAAGCCCAAAGGGACGCCGTACTTCGGCAGCGCGATGTCGATCACGTCGCGGAAGAGGGACGGGAAATCCTGTCCGAAGTCGAAGGAGAGCAGCATCGGGCGACGCTGAGCGGCGCCAGGGAGGAGACCCTCGCGGCGGCACTCCGCGTCCAGGAACGGGACGCGGTCCACGAAGCGGCGCCCAGCGGTGAAGCCCTTTTGCACCCCTTCCGTCGCAACGGAGGCAGCGGGCTGCAGAGCGCGATCCGCGCAGGAGGCAATGAGCTTGGCGTCCGCATTCTTGAGGGAGAGCGTGCGCACAATAGAGGCCGTTCGAGTGCACGAGTCGGGCGTGCCCTCTTCCTCCGCCCCCTGCGGCGCGCAGAGGAAGATCGACCAGTTGAGGTCATGCGGCCCAACGCCCTCGTTGAAAAGCTGCTCCATCAAAGCATGGAGATGCAGTAGTGCACCAGGGCTGCGACGCCACGCTGCGCATGGGAGTTGGTCGGGCCCAGGAGCGCTTGGCGGGGCCCGCGCCGCGGCGCGCCCCAGTGCGCGCAGCGACGGCTGAGGAAGCTCCACCACGGGAAGCTGCGGGGCAAAGCGAGCAAGGAACTGGTTGAGTCGCAGCTTCTGCTCCACGGTCGGCGCGCGCTCGAAGATCTTGCCCCAGTACTCAGCCACAACGCCCGTCATGCCCGCGGAGTCGCTGACCACCTTGGGGGGGGGGGGGGGGGGGTCCGAGGCAGTGTCGGAGGCGCATGGGGCAGAGTCAAGCCGTAGGCCAGCAAGCGCCATGCGGCGACGCCAGGGGGTCCATAGCTGTGCGTGTCGGGCAGACCTACGCTCCACGCGGCGCCAGGCGGGGCTGTCGCGGTCGTTGGACCTCCGCGCAGCGGCCTCGGCCGCCAGCCCGCGCATGGCATGCGCCTTCGCCGCGGCCGAGCCGAAGGCCTCGGCGAAGGCCCTGGCGCCCGCCACGCGAACCGAGCCATGGTCGATCACCAGGTGGGCGGAGAGGTCAGGGCACGATGCAATAAGGCGGGCCGCGAGCGGCGCATCCTGGCGCCAGAGGGCCCGCGCCGCAGTTTTGAAGCCCACGCGCGTGGTCTCGGCATTGCCTCCTTGACCTTCAGGGAAAAGTTGGTGCGCAACTGCTCGTCGCGGATCCGACCGGCAGCCAATTTCATGCACGTCTTGGCGGCGCGCCAGCGGTCCTCGACCGTCGCCGCCTCCTGATCGCCGTTCCCCATCACGAGAGAGAGAGAGAGAGAGAGAGAGAGAGAGAGAGCGAGAGAGAGAGAGAGAGAGAGAGAGAGAGAGTCTCGGGGTACTTCGGGTGAACAGGTGCGACGGGATCGCCTGCTCCTCGCGAGGGACGCGTCGGGCCATCTCGATCTGCAAGACGAGGGGCGCATGGCCACTAAGGCCGAGCTCCGACAACTCCATCGCGTCGCAAGCGCTCGCGAGGCGCGTGGAGACGGAGAGCATCGCACGCGCGTCGATTCCCAAGAAGATGCGGTCAATGACCGAGAGCTGCTGGCTGGCCTTGTCGAAGCGGGTGGGCCATTGCGCCTCGATCTCCAGGGCCGCGCCAAAGAGTCGACGTCACGCAGGCTGTCGCAGCTGGCAGCGTTGATCAGGACGTAATCGCCATGTCTCCTCTGCCACAGGAGACCGCTGCGAAGCTGCAGGGCGGTCCGCGATGTTGAAGCCACCCGCCCCGATGAAGATGCGCCTCAAGTGGTCGTCCGCGGCCCAGGCAAGAGCGTCGTTCCAGGCCGCCTCCACCGCGGCGAAGTCGCCATCTGAGAAGTCGAAATGGTGCACGTTCATGAGCTCGATGCTGCGCTGCGACGAGGGGTCGACGACGCTGAGGAGGGCGACTCTGCCAGGGATCACGATGTCGAAGGATAATGTGGGGGCTGCCCCAGGCGAGGGGGCCACGGGCAACTGCGGGACCAGGAGGGCGACGCCACCGACGCCAGGGGAAGAGCCAGCCGCCAGGAACGAGAGGTAGCGCTGCGGCTGTATCATGCAGAAAATCCTCAGCGCATCCTCGGATCGGTGGACTTCCTGGACGAGGATCATGGCGCCCGCCCGCATGTGAGAGCTCAGGAGCGCCAGCTTGCGGCGCCGAAGCGGCGGGTTCGGGTGGGGCAGGCCTTTGGCGTTCCACGCCACCAAATGCAGCCCGCGAGAGCGACCATCTGAAGTCGGCGGGCGCCCATGAGCCCAGCGCGAAATGCTAAATCCACTCCGTGCGGTCCTCCAGCGAGAAGGCCTTCTTGAACCGCTCGACGATCGCGTCCCTGTCGATGGCCAGCCGCGAGACCATGTCCATGTTCCAGCGGATGGTGGTGTCCGCTTCCCGACGGTCGCCCATCTCGAGTTTGGCCAACTTGACGCCCTGGGATGCTATGATGCCACGAGCCCGCTGGGCGCTGAAGGCCTGGCCAGGGACCCCTTCACTGAGGATGCTGACGGGAAGGCTCGTTTGGATTTCCATCCGAACTTGCTGCGGGGATTTGTCCGGAGAAACGTAGAGCGGGACAGAGCCACCGCCAACCGTTTGGCACTGGAAGGAGCGCCATCGATTGGGAGCAGCAGGGTTACGCAGATGTCGAGCCAGCGCTTGAGCACGCGGGATGGCGACGTCCAGTCCGCCCTCCACGACAATGTTGAAGCGCGTGCTGGGGACGGAGGAGTCGAGGCGGACCATGCTATTGTCGAGGCCAGCAGCTGTGAGCCAGTCGGAGATGCCAGCGCGCACTTGCACAGGGCCGACAAGTTCAGGTGCGCCCACGGAGAAGACCCTCGCGTCGGGGAGCCTGGACCACGCCTCAAGCGCCTGGAAGTCGATGATCGGGATCTCTTTCTCGGCCATGGCGAGCGTCTTCTCGATGTCATCGATATGGGCCCGCATCCGCCGTTTCTCTTCGGCCAGGGCGCCTGCTCGCTCTCCAACTTTGGCAACATCTCGGGCGTGGGCAGCGAGCGACTTGGCGACGTGCTCCTGTTGGGCCTGGAACATGCCCACGAGCTGCTGCTGGCAGGAGGCGAGCTGGTCACGCGACGTCTCCGCCAGCGCCACGGTGTCCTGTTGCATGCAGCTGTCCAGCAGGGCCTGGAGGTCGCCGGAGATCCCCATCGGGGTGGGGCAGCCTCCAACAGGTGTGCCATGGAGCGATGTGCGCGTTGGCCATGGTCCACCACCAGGTACTTGCCAATGATCAGGTACTTCGGCAGGGCGAGGCAAGGCAGCATGAAGTAGATCTGGATCTGAGGGGGCGGCAGCCGCTTGAGGCTCGTGCGTGGCACGTGGATATCGCTTGCCGTCACGACGGGAGCCAGGGACCGCCAGCACGTCGTCCTTCTTGGCAGCTCTCCGTCTCGAGCGGGCGCTCCGTTCCTTCGTACTTCTCGAGAGAGACCGTCCAGAAGCGGGGGAGGCAGGCTCACGGCGCTGTCGTCCAGGAGGGGCAGCAGCACCTGGTCCGCGGTGACTGCCGCCAGCGCGCCCAGAGCCACGACCAGAGCCGTCCCCACCTGCCATGCGAGCGCACTTTTGCCCTGTGGGCAGGAGTCGACCGCTCGGTGGGAACGGGCGCGAACGGGGAATATGGAGGGGTGCCAGCTCACCCGTGGTTGTCGCTGTAAAGCTTGGACTGGCCGCGGACTAGCGGTATCCTTGCCCAGCTCACGCAAAGCAGACATTTTGAACCAAAATGGCTACGGAGGAGGGGGACGAGGAGGAGGAGGAGGAGGAGGAGGGAGGAGGAGGAGGAGGAGGAGGAGGAGGAGGAGGAGGGAGGAGGGGGGGGGGGGGGGGGGGGGGGGGGGAAAGGGAGGGCGGGACGCGCGGCCGCCCGACGCGCCGCGCTCCCGCCCATCCCGGCACGGGGCCGACGCGCCCCCCCCCCCCCCCCTTCCGACGAGGAGGCGCGACCCCTCGCCGCCCTCTCCCCGGAGAGGCGGGCGGGCGGCGCAGCGCCGCCCTGGCGGCCCAAAGGGGGTGCCCCGAGTGAGGGGTGCCCGGTCCCCTCGGGGAGCCTTCCTGTGGTTGGTGACGCGGGGGGCGGGAGGGAGGGAGAGGCAGGGAGGGGGAGGGAGAGAGGAAGAGAGGGAGAGGGGGAGAGAGGGGAATATATATATATAGAGAGAGAGAGAGAGAGAGAGAGAGAGAGAGAGAGAGAGAGTCAGAGGGACAGAAAGAAAGAAAGAGGCAGAGAGAGAGAGAGAACAACACAAAACTGAGGGAGAGCGAAAGGGAGAGGGGGAGAGAGGTGGATGGCCGAGGTGGCTTGGGAAAAGAGAGAGAGAGAGAGAGAGAGAAAAACATAAGGATCTTGACAGTTCGGCGGGCCGAAGCCCGTCTGGCGCGAGGGCTGCAAGCGCCATCCGCGCCAACCTCTTGTGGCGTGAAGTGCCGCATGTGATCAGGGGACGGGGATATCGACTCCCCTGGCGCGGTCCGTGGGGACCCCGACTGGAAAGAAAATGGCAATCAGAGTGTGGAGCGCTCCGTTTGCACACCCGAGCAGAAAGCACCAGCTGTACGCACGCTTTGGCATTGCGTGATGCGGGGCTTGCGACAGAGATGGCGCCGCCTCGGGGCACCCCCCGCGGCGGCCGGCGCCAGTGAAGTGTGGAGAAGTTGCCGGCAGCTCAAGCAGCGCACTCAGGACAAGGTGAGGAAAGCGCTGGTGTGCTATCTGTGAGCATCGAGGCGCGCCTGGTGGCTCGCCTGGGAAGAGGCCCCGAGACGAGCGGACGATCGGGTCTGATGACGGCTGGTCCTGGCGGTCTGTGCTCGTTGGGATCTAACAAGACGGGTCCTGACTGTTCTGTTCCTGGGTGCTACGCAGCTTACGGCCAAGTCACACAGCACACTGATGCATCGTCATGATGCTGGTAGTGCGGGCACTCCAGAGAGAGAAGTGGGAGGGAACAACACGAAACGAAGGGGACAGAGAGGGAGAGAGACGGAGGGCAGAGGTGGATAAGACAAGGGGCAAGGTAGAGGGGATGACAGAAGAACGGAGGACGGGAGGTACCGAGGGGGTCGCGAGAAGATAGTGACCTCGGAGACGCCTTCTCTTGCACCCGTCCAATCAGCAGTGGCGACAAGGGTACTGGGCGATTCCGACGAGTTCTGAGCAAGAGCTCTGCTAAAGCAGGTTGAGGTATGTCATTTGTGTTTTGTAGATACGTGTGTAACAAATACAACTTTGGCCTTCTGGACTTTATACTCGTTTGCGGACCACGTCGCTCGGAGAACTGCCGATCACAAACAACATACCTGCGTGCTACATACTCTTAGCTGGGGGACGAAACCAGGGAGTTCGCCAGCTTGGCCCACGGAGTGCATTGAGGAACAGATGGGTGCGATGCGAGTGGATTCAGACTGATGGAGGCTGGTGGAGATTGGATGCAGACTGGTGGCGATTGGGTGCAGGAGCGCGTGAATCCGCCATCCGGCCGCGCGTCCCTGGATGGAGTGCTCCTGGGGGCATCACCAGCACTGAGTGTCAAAAAGCTCTGTCTGGGGACTTCGAGGCAGAGATCTGGGCTCCCCTCTGGCTCCCCGCGTGCCTCGTGCGGCCCGTCGCTCGTGCGGCCGGTCGCTCGACCTGCTGAGGCGTGTCGCCTGACTTCTCTGGGGTCCGAGTGATGAGGAGCCCCAAAGCGGGCCAAGAGGACCCCAAGGCGCCGCCAGTCCAAGAGGGCCCAAGCCGGCCCAAGAGATTCCCGAGACAGCTCAAGAAGCCCTCGAAACGCCCCCGAAGGGCTCCAAGTTGACCTCAAAGAGAAGGCGAAGATGCCCAGATCGGCGTTTTCGCCACTTCGGCCTTTCACCACTCCAAGACGGCCCAAGAAACCCTCAATGTCTCCCAACGAGGGCCCCAAGGGCTCCCACGAGGGCCACACGACAGCCCCAGATATCGCCCCAAGACGGCCCAGGAGGCCTCGAAGACGGTCCCAGATGGCTCCAAGGAAGCCTCCGAAGGGGCCCAGGATGAGGACATCACACTAGCTTTGAGAGCTTTTCTAGATGGCCACGAAGACCGAACCCCGAACATGTTCCGAAGAGTCCCCCCAAAGCAATCCCAAGAGACCACAAGAAACACCCGAAGAGACCCTAAGAAGCATTCCCGATGCCCGCGATCCGCTACTCAAGCGCAATGCTAGATAACTAACGGCCCCCGGCCCAACACGCCGGCCAGCTGGAAAGACCTGGGCGAACCCCAAACCACGCAAAAGTCAAGACATCTCGCCTCCAGGATGGCCCCCACGACGGTCCCCAAGACGGTCTCAAGACGCCTCCAAGACGGACAAGATGCCCCCAAGAGAGCCCAAGGTGACCATAGGATGCCTCCAAGACGCCCCAACATGAACCAAGGCGGCCCACGTTGGTCTCAAGACTGGCCAGGGGGTATCCGATACGCCCTTCAGGGGACTCCAAGGCGCCCTACAGGAGGCCCCCGAAATGCCATTCCCACGCCCAAAACGACCCCGCTGGCCTCCAATATGGCTCCCAGACGGCCCAAGAGCCCCCACGAAGGCCCTAAGATTGGCCAAGAAAGCCCCAAGACGGACCAAGAGACCCGCAATACGGCCCAAGCGACCTTCAAGATTGCTTTAAAGCGCCTCAAGCGGGCCCCAATTCAGCCGGGAGAAGGTTCTAAGACGGTTTTCCGAAGGCGTCGGACGGGCCAAGAGCGCCCTAAGACGGCCCAAGAAGCCCCCAAAGAGGAGCAAACCCCAGGAGGCCCCCAGAAATTTGGCCCAAAGAGGGCCCCGAGAGAACCCCAAGAGGCTTGTTCCTCCTCCTCGTCCTCTTTCTCATCCCTCGTTTTCTACGCTCCCTCATCCTTTCCCAAATTTTCCCCCCATATGGTTCCCACTATGGCCGGGTGAACAGAGAGTCCCATGCCTTAGCCAGACTTTGGCTCAACGTTTGGCCACACAGGCATTTCCAAAAAGGGCAGGGTGGCGACTGCGCTTTGTCATAGCCGCCTTCGGTAACATCCGAATAATTTTGTGAGGAACCAACTGGGCGAAACGGCGTCTAGTGTCTAGTACCGCCCCGAAACCGAAGGAACAGACAATATGTGGATGCGGTGGACGGCCGGGCCTGCGGGCCGCCCACAGCAAGTAGCAACGACACCGGGCACTCTGGTACCTCATCGGTATCGTTGACGCTCGCCCGACGCTCCTCGTTAGCTCGTATTGCCTGGACTGTCTCGGTTCGTGCGTGCAAGACCGTGCTGCGCGCCGCAGTACTTGCAAGCCCTCGGCGACGGGCTGGGAAAAGATCACATTCTAGATCGACCCACGGTGTTAGGAACTACGCATCTCAAATCTCGAATGCAACTGCTGTACGAGAACCATACATCTCGCCGGACAGGAAATCAGACAAAGAGAGAGAGAGAGAGGCGGGAGACACACGTATGAACTTTAAGGTGCACTTGTACATAACGAGAGTGGTAGAGATGCGAAGATCGAACGACCTACACGTACACATATGCAATTATATGCAATCAGAAAGATGGACAGATAACAAACGGATCGAGAAAGAAAGACATACGGATAGCAACAGCGCACTGGCATTGTGCAATGAAAGATGTGGCGTAACGCCACGGAACATGTATGAGGATGAACACGGATACTACGCACAGAGGGCGGGAAAGCAGCAGCAGCGGAGAGAGAGAGAGAGAGAGAGAGAACAGAAAAAGAGAGAGAGAGAGAGAGAGAGAGAGAGAGAAACACACAAACAAGAGGAAGGTACGGCCAGCCAGACAGGCGGGGCTCCAACATTATCTGCTCGATCTCATCGTCGGAAAAGTTCTGCCCTGGGTCCAGCTCCTCGAGCGCCTCCCTCGAGCGTCATCCTCGCCGTCCTCCTCCTCCTCCACGTCCTCTTCCTTCTCCCTCTCCTCCTCCGTCCCCTCCACTTGCACGGCCCATTCCCCCATCTCCCACACATTTCCCAACCCGCACGTTAGGTTCGCATCCTTCGGGTCCTTGTCCACCTCGTCACCATCATCATGTTCCTCCTCGCCGTCGTCATTCCCCTGGTCCCCTGGTGTCTACCTTGCACATTCAACACAACCTGACGCTCCTTCACGTTATACGGCCACTCCAGTTTCTTGTCGTCCTCTTCCTGACACTGCCTCTTCTCTTCGTACGCCTCTGCCTCCTGAGTATCGATTTCCACCTGCTTCATGTCATCCCCCCCCCAACCGTTTCCTCATCATCCCGCCCCTCCTACGGTCTGGACTGTTTGCTTAGCGTATCACCGCAGCGGCCCCGGCGACACGCCATGCCCTGCGAGCGGATAGCATGTCGCTCTGCCCCGTGGGGCGGGAGGCTCGGGAAAGCTCAGGACGTTGACGCTGAGGGACCGTGAAGTGGATCGCGCGACGCGACAAAGCGTGGTAGGCCAGAACGGGCGGCGCGAAACGCTATACAAAAGTTCCTGACCGTCTGCTCCTGCTGCTCTACCTCCTCCTCCTTTGGCCGCCCCCCTCCTGCTGCACCTGATTATACCACCCTTGCTCCTCCTGCCTTGTTTGTCTGTTCATCGTGCTGCTAATGCCTCCTCTTCCTCCGCCTCGTCCTGCATCTCATTTTACTGTTCCTGCTCCTACTGGCCCCCATCAGCTCTTCTGACTCCTCCTTCTGGTTATCACCCCTCTCCTCCTTCTCCCTCATGGCCTGCCTCCTCCTCCTCCTCCTGATCATACTCACCGTGTTCCTGCTCCTGCAAGCGCTCCTCATCCCCCTTCCCCATATCAGTCTCAACCTCATTGACAGCATCCTCCTCTTTATCCTCATTATTCACGTTATCCTGCTCTTCCCGCTCCTCGTACTTCCCCTCCTCATCTTAATCCTCAGATCTCTTGCGGTCACTGAAGGCCGCCCAGGTCCATCCTGGCGCAGCCAAGACGCCTTCGGAGGCCGTCCGAAAGCCAAATTCGACGCTCTCGGAGTGTGTTGGTCCTGTCCGGGGGCCATCTGTGCGCCCTCTGTGCCATCTAACACGTTTGGGGCCATCCGTTGGGCCAATCTGGTCACCGCGGGGGCGCTCGTGGGGCCCCTGGGGCGGCCATGCGTCACCGGGGCCGTGGTCCCGAGCCTTCCCGCGGCCTACTCAGATACACATACGTGTGTGTATATGTACACATGAGGGAGACAGAGAGAGAGAGAGGGACAGGAACAACATAGAGACAGAGAGGGAAGGAGAGAGAACGATAGAAATTGCAGACATACTTTTACCAGCCGAGGGGAGCCTTGTGGCAAGCAGCAACGAACAAAACGACGACGAAGAGACGACGTGACAGAAAGCCAAGAATAATAAACATTTGGGGGAAGCTGTGAAGCATCATCATCATCAGCAGCAGCAGCAGCAGCAGCAGCAGCAGCAGACGCAGCAACACCAGGAGCAGCGCAAGAGGGCCGCCGCGGCTACGTGGCGCCCCGGCTGTGCGGGGCGCCCTACCTGCAGGCGCGCAGGGCCCCAGGGCGGCCAAGGCACGCGCCGCCTCTTCCACGGGGAAGCGGCGCCAGGCCGCGGCCCGCGCCCGCAGCCCGGCAGCCTCTTCCGGCAAGCCGCAAGTCGGTCGCCTCCCATAGGGCGGCCGCCGCGCCGCCCGCGTTGGCCCCGCCGGCGGCCGGCGCCCGTCGCTGCCAGTTTCGCCGCCGTCCTGCAACCGCGCCGCCGCCTCTGTGGCTCTGCCGCCCTCGTCGCCCGCAGGCGGCTTGCCGTCGGACGGGCTGGCGAACACAGCCCAGGGCGCGCTTGCGGGCTTGCGGACAGCCCAGAGGCGGGCTTGCGCAGCCAGGGCGCCGCGGGCGCCGGCATCTGCCTCCGTTCCCGCGCAGCGGGCCCGCTGCACGAAGCGCGCTATGACACCAAACTCTGGGCGCGCAAGTTCCGCGTGGCCACCCGCCTGCCAGATCTGCATTTCAAGTTCGGGCTGCTGTCGCGCTTCGCTCACGAAAAGATGCGCGAATTGGTCGAGCGGTTTTCCCACGACCACATGTGCCTGAGACCCCCAGAGAAAGCCTTGATGCTGTACTTTGTGGCCCAGCGCCGCTACGACCTGAAACCCGTATGCTTTGCAGCTGTGTTGCATGAGCCGACTGCTGCATCACAGCAATTGATCGACTCACCTGAAGCACTTGCACCCAGAGACGCAGGCGGCAGTGTCCAGCGCCAATGCTTTCCACGACAACACCTCGGTCAATCGAGGTGACGTTGTTATGATGGGAGTTGGTAGCGGCCACTCCACCGTTCAAGTGTGGTTCCACGTTCAGCGAAACCTTGGGGCCGCGGCGCAGTCCGAGCCACCCAGTCTGGTTCTGCGATTGGCAACTCGGCGGGTGTGCGTGGTATGGAATAGATGCGACATCGACGATGACCAAACGCCGGTGCTCGTGCCGACCAGCTCGCTGAAGCACCCTACAGTTGACAGGAGAACCGATGACGTCAGAACGTTGGCCAGCCGAGTCGCAGAAACTGCGCATGATTCTTACTTGTTTGCGCTGCTCGCAGTAACATTGCAATAGCTTGCATCTCCTGGAGCGCGGCTGCTCTTTGAAACACCATCATCTGCAATCACCATCCCCCATGAAACGTCCCAGGGTCCCGGAAAAAATGAGATGCGGCTTCAAACGCACCACACATGTTGAACATATCAGGCGCAAATAATAACTTGTTGTATCTATGTATAAGTCAGAAGGCCCGCGTATGTGTCAGGGAATCCCATGGGCCTCGGAGCAGATGGGGCTACGGACTGGACCCGTCGGAGCTGGCGGCAACGGAACCGCTGGCTGCGCCAGGCGTGCCCAGCACGCGCCCGGTCGCCACGGCCATTTACCAAATGGGATAATTTCTCGGTGACGGACCTGCCCGAAGGACAGGTGCTCCTGAGCTGGCGCCGCTGATCGAGCCCGGGCACCCAGTCTCGCGAGGCAAGCCCAGCCGCGGACCGGCCGTGCTGCGGCCTGGCGACGGCAGAATTCGATAGAGGAGACTTCCCCATCGAACTGGAGTGCGACGAACAAGTCCAGGGCGCCACGCGGCGCGAAGCTCGAGATGCGGTCGCCGCAAGCAGCCGCACCTGCAATTATAGCAACCACCTTCCAGGCGCAAAGCGCAAGAACAGGCGTGGCAGACAAAGTCTCGGGTACGCAAGCTTGGAGTTCGCCTGTTCCGCAAGCCCGACCAGCGCGCTGGACATCTTTCGGCCGTGACAGTCGCCAACGTCGACGAGGCGAGCGATGGAAGGGGGCCCCGAGGAACCGCCCGACCCCGCTCGACGATGCCAGCTGCGACGCACCCGCGCATCCAGTCGGCGCGCGAGAGCGACATCACACCATGCCCCAAGTCGATGTCTAGTGCGATGTGGCGCGGGTGGAAGTTCCACCCAGGCAGCTGCGCCAATAATCTGAATTGTTCAGCAGATATCTCGCCCCTGGCCGCTCCCAGCGCGGCCGGCTCCTGCGAAGGATCGCAGCGACACCTTCGTCTGCGTTGGAGACCCCTTACTCGCGTCCAGCGACGAACCTGGAACGTGCCATTCTATGTCGTCGCACTGGCTATCATCGGCCTGACTGTTTACCGCGTTCCTGCATATGGCGCGCGGATTGGTCCCTGCGTGGCCCCTGTTTCTGTGAACCTCCGTGCCATCACCATTCTCAGACATGTCGAGCGTGAAGCCAGGAACCGGTCCCCAGAAATAACCTCTGAAGAAGGATGCTGTACGCGTGGCCAATGCCACTTAGGATGTCCCGCACCGTGGCCACCCTGGCCGCGGACAGAACAAACCACGCCTCCTCAGGGCCGCTCGATTGCGTCGGGCCCTGTGTAGTCCTAGCCTTTGGCCAGGGGATCTCGCGGAGAGATGCCGTCGAAGTAGAGGCAGATTCGCCATGGACGTGCAGGCGTGCACAGGTACTTCTGCAGCTAATGCCGCAGCAGGCATCTGAAAACCCTGCTAGCCTTGCACGACGCATGCAACATGGGTCCTGGTGCGCATGCCCTCTGCTGCAATGATTTGCCACCTTGCAGCGGCAATTCAATGCATTGCAGCACTTGTCCGCAAGGTGCTGATTCTTCGGCAACGACCAGCTCGTTTGAACAACAGTGTGCAGTTCTTGAAGTGGCCTCTGGCATTCCATCCCCTCGCATGTACTTATAGACATGGAAAGATCCTCTTTCGGAGATGTACTGCTCGCCGCTGATCTCGACGAGGGCCTCGGCGTCCGTCTGGCGACGTTCTCGCGGTGCCCTCGGCGTGGGGCACCGATGGCGTGCACTAGCAGTGCCCGTGGCGACGCAGCTGCTGCGCCGCAGGGGCACCAACCTCGGGCGCGGCATCACGCGACAATTGCGCATCACTTCAGTTCGCCGACAGGTGATCTAGCTCATGAGTTCGTCAATGGCCACTCGTTGCATGGTGTTGGGCCTGACGGCATGGATGCGCATGACCTGCATGGCTGCGCGCATGACTTGCATGGCGCGCGTGGCTCGCTTCTAAAACAAGATTGCCCAGATCTGAACATTCGCCTCGGGGGCTGGGCCAATGCCGCCAGCCGCCACAACATCGACCAAATCTGCCACGCACGACGTAGAGAACTGGCATGGCTTGCGCGGCCTGCGTGGCATTCATGGCTGCGCGACACATTCGCCAATCACCTCGCCTATAGGAGCCCCAACTCGCGACATTCTATGTCTATGACGCGTCAGATGGCTCCGTCAAAGGATGCTTGCGCAATGGAGAATGCATTTGGTATGGGAAAGGTGGTGTAATCAACTATGGGGCTGCCTATTCAAATCAAAGTATATTTGTCGTCGGTGCACGGGCTCCAGCAAGCGCCGCGTCGGTCGATCATAGTCGCCCAGTTGGAGTCAGCGCTGGCGCAGACGGTCTTTGTGACGAGACTGGCGAAGGCCGTGCGACTGCAACGAGGCATGCGAAGTAAACGATACATAATCCAATATCTCAAACCTGCACATGCATTTCCCGCACATAGTAGGCGAGGCCATCGCCGCTGGAAGAGGCTGGCAAGACACGCGCAGCATGGCGAACCCATGGGCAACTTACGACCGCCGGTCGATGAACTCCAACGCGGCGGCAGACGCCCGCTTGCGGATGAGCCCCGCGGGGCTCCAGCGGACGCGCTTGTCCGACCTCCCCACGACGGCCCCGCGCATGCTCGACTCCCCTGTTCGAGAAGGGCGGATCTCCCTCGCTGGGGGCTTCGACGGCTTCTTGGCTGGCTTCATCTGGGCCGCGACGCGCCCTGCCCTCTTCATGGCGCGCTTGGCGGCCTACGTCCCCTTTGTTGCTGCTGGCGCGGCGTCGCCGCCATCGTCGCCGAACTCGGCATCAGCGATTGCCGCGGCTGGCCTCTTGCGAGTGCCGCAATGACTGCCGTCGCCGTCAGCAGTGACACCCGCTGGCTTCCCGAGGGCGGTGCGAGCCGCGATGCTCCTGCGCAGCGCGGCCCCCTCCCCCGACAGGTCGGGGGCATCCTTGATCGCCTCTGCTCCAGCAGGCGCTCCCGCGGGGACGGCAGCGGCCGTCGCTGCCGCAGGCGGCGCCGCGCCGGGCGGCTTGGGCACCGCTGCCGCATCGAACGCAGCGGGTGCACAGGCCCGGGCTGGCGGCGTTACTGCCGCGGGCGGCAGCGCGAGTCCTGGCGCGGCGAACCATTGCGACGGCGTCGCAGGTCTGCGGCGCGGCGGCGGAGAAGGCGGCCGCGCCCTGGCCAAACAGCGCGGTCGCCGAGCCACGCCCGAACATGCTCCGGCACGGCCCGGACCCTGACTGCGCAATGGCCGCGGGGCTGGCCGCCTTTCGTGGTCAATCCTGCATGTGCTTCTGCTTGCCCCACAATGCCCCACGGCCTGCTGCTCTTCCACAACATGTCCGGGCGTTCGGCCCCCCGCGCGTCGCCAGACGGCTCGCCGTGGCCGCGCGCTGGCTCGCGCCGCGGCTCGGCCGCCAGATCCGAGGGGTCGTCGTGCAACTATATCGCGCGATGATTCCATGACGTGCTTTTGAACCTCGCGAGGTTGGTCTTGACCCTCTGCGCTAGCTCGAGCCACGTCCTGCCTGCCAGCTCGACCCCCATGGCCGTGGCGACCGCGGCGGCGCCGTGCCCTTTTTTGCCGCCTCGCTCAGCCTGAACCATTGCCTTTTCAAGGAGCGCGCCGCCTTTGAGCGAGTCAATCTCGCGCTTCGTCACGAATTTTGGGAAGGCAACCGCCTCTTGCCGCCGCTTCTCTCCCGCGATGGACATGCCAAAGCACGCTGCGCCGACTGAGGTGCGCGGGACTGCAATCTGGCCCGCGGTCCACCCAATCATTGCTATGGCGCGGGTCGCGGTGGTGAGTTCTGCGGCATCCTCCGCGCTGATGGCCGATGAACTGTTGATCTTGGCCGCGAGGTTGTCGAGCTGTCGTTGGCCGCAACTTGCGGGGTCCAGCCCGCGGCCAATCTGAGCGCGCGCCCGATCTGCCACGCGCCCCAACTCTGCGACGATGTCGGGCACAGCGGCCATTACTGCTGCAGCGCTGCGCTGGCCCATGCTGCAGCGAAGCGCTGCCCGCGAGAACGGGGCGGCCAACGCGCGAGAAACCGCCCGAGCCTAAATTGTCACAGTCGCGACTGCAATTCCGACAGCGCGCGTTCGCATGATCTGCCAGGTCTGTTACGCCGTCGGCGGGGGGGGGGCGCGGGGCTCGTCGCGGCCATCCCGGCCGCGCCCGACGTGCCCCGGTCGCCCCGTCCGAAGCAAAATGGTCACGCCCCCCCGACCGCAACGCCCCTTGTTCGGCAAGTGCGCGCTGAGGAGTTTAGCCCCCCCGCAGATGTAGCGCAGCTAACCCACCGCATACGACAATATAATATCTAGTGTCGCACGGTGTCTCTGCGGTCGGCCGATGGGGCGATGCGTCGCGTGGACCTCTGCCGCGGGGCTCGCTCAGCCTTCGCCCGATCGAGCGCCTGAGACGCATCGGTCAGCGCATGGAGAGCGTTGGCGCGGTCGAGGATGGACAACGCCCAGGCCCCCTGGCATTCGTCCATGTGATTTTTGACGGCATCGAACTCTTTGAAGTTCTGTTCAACCAGGGGCGCGGCGCGCGCGCTGCCCAGCGCCCAGCCCCCCTCCCCGCAACGCTGGATAAAGTAGGCGTGGTATATACGCCAGGCTTGGCATTGAACTCTTTGGGGTAGGCTGCCATGGCGGCCTTTGCCCTGCCCAGCCTATCCCGGCGATCTCGTTCGAACTCGGCGCGGGCCCGCGCCTCCATTTGGCGCTCCTTCGCCGACTTCGCAACGGCTGGAGCGGGCGGCCGCTGGGGCGGGGAATGGCGGGCCAGGGGCGTCGGCGCGCGCGTGGCTGACGCAACTGAACCGACGCGGCCCGGCGCGACGACCCCGTGGCAGAGCCGCCCCGCAAAGCGCCAACCTAGTCGCCATTGGGGGGAGGGCCCAGATCAAGCGGCGCTCGTTTCTCTAGACCGATGCGCCGGCGACCCTCCCGCGGCAGGCGCGAGCTGCGCATCGGGCGCGCGCGCGCGCCGAGCGCGCCAAGACAATGAATGCGCGGGCGCTCGGAGAGCTGCTCCGGCGAGGCCCAGCTCGGCACGGGGAACCCAAGGCCTTCCGCCCGCGCGCCCGATTGAGGCCGCCAGCGTCAACGATGAAATCCTCCGCACGGTTGAGCACCTGCTTGCCGACCCCGCACCGTGACAGTGCCCAGCAGAAAGCGTGCTCAGCATTATCGGCCTTCTCCGTCGCCTCCTCCAAAGTCTTGAAGGTCTTCGCCGCCGGTGCTCGACGGGCCCCGCGCGCTCTCGCAAACGTGCGCCCCGCCGCCAGCCCGACGCACGACCAACCAAACGCGAGACAATCATGCGTGCCATATGCATATCAGATGCGCGCGCGCACAATGCACCACGATGCAGAATAAGCTAGCCGCACAGAAAGCAAACAAATTGCACAACATCCTCACAAACGCTTGAGAACACAATGCAGTTGGACTTGTGGATGATTGCAGCGTTGAGCTGCTGATTGATTTGCTCGGTGCCCTCCCTGCGGCATTGGGCCCGCCATGGCTTGACGCTGGGTGGCGTGGGCATGGCGGGCGCGGTGGCGCAATCTGGGCCCCGCCGACAGAATGCGCCTTGTGCGCGACAAATGCGCAGCTGCAGTGGCAGTGCGGCGATGGTCGCATATCACTTCCCATCCTTCGCCGCTCATATCCCGCATGGGCATCCCTCCACCCCGCCGTGCCCCTCCTATTCCCCGTGCCCACCATGCCAACCGCAATCCCTATCCACGCCCCATCCCGATCCATCGCTGCCCTCCAGACCAACCCCATACGCGCGTCGCTGCGCATCCGCCCTTCGCCGGCCACGTCACCCCCCAGTTCCCCCCCATGATCTTTTAAAGTTCCCCCCCCGAACCTTCCCGCCCAAACCGCGCCCTCAATCGAGCCTCGCGCGCGCCCTCGTCGTCGGGCCCCCATCCCACCCGCGGGCGCCCTGGAATGGCGTCGACGCTGGGCGCCGGTGCTGATCCGGGGCCGGCGGCGATCGAAAGGGCGCCGCTAGTTCTGCAATCGGGGGGCGGGGGGGGGGGCGAGGGGCGGCGGCTCGCAGGCGAGGGCGAGGGCGAAGGGCGAGGGCGGCGGGGGGGATCCGATCGCTGGCGGTGGATGAGCAGCAGGGAGAGATGGCAACGCTCGCGAGACTGGCGCGCCATGCGGAGGTGGAGGCGGCCCAGTGCGTGGACGAGAAAAAGGAGAAGGAAAGACGGGCCACGTTGCTACAGGCGGCGGCGACGGCAACGGACGCGACGGCCGCGGAAATGGGGGGGGCTGAATAGGGGAGGTAAGAGGAGAAATGATAGAAAACGCAAAACAGCGACGCGGAAGGAGCCGAAGACGGAGCCGGGGCCGGACCGAGTGTCGGGCGAGAGCTTGCCGGCGCGAGCTGCAGACGCGAAGCGCTCGCATTGCGAAGGGGGCGAGGAGGGGGGGGGGGGGGGGGGGGGGCGAACGCGGAAGGGGCAGACGCGCCAGGATGAGGCGGCGACGGCGGGGGGGAGGAAGACGGAGGAGGGGGGGGCGGCGACCTGGGGTCGGACGAGGAGGGGGGCGGGAGAGATGAAGTTGGGGGGGGGGGCGCGAGGAGCCGCCGGAAGAGGAGGGTGGAGGAGGGGCTGCGCGAGGGGGGCAATGGCTTTTCCATGCGCGTGCACGCGCCCCGCAATGGCTCTAAACAACGGCGGCGGCGCCGCCCCTGACGTGACTGCAGTGCGATATTGAGCTCATGCGGCGACCCGCGAGGCTGCGCCCCCGTCGCGAGCCACCGCTAGAGTGATTGGTCCCGCAGTTGGTTGTCATTATAAACTTGTATGTGAAAACGTATGCGTGTACGCTTGTAGGGCTGACGCGGCTTCCACTAGGTAGGCTTGGTATGGGTCGGGCGGTGTTTACATGTTGCCGCGATCCAGCTGCTGCGACGCCCGGTCGCGAGAGACGCGGGCTGTTGCGACGTGCGGTCGCGCGTTGGTGGTCGAGACCACGATTCGCGGCTGGCGCGGGGAACGCGCGTGGCCTTGCGAGCAGCGGGCGACGCGGCACAGCGAGATGTCGCATGTTGAAATGCGGCATGCGGCACACATATCATTCCATTTCTATGCGGCAAACATATCATACCAATTGTATTCAGACCTGCTGTCGTATGTTGAGATGCGGCATGCGACGTTGCTGTCGCATGTTGAAATGCAGCATGCGACGCATCTGACGCATGTGAAGTGTGAGATTCCACGCGTGCGTCGTGACATGCTGCAGCTGCGACAAGGGCCCTACGTTCCACGCGCCATCCTCGAGATGCCAGCGCAGGCAGGCCCGCGCGCGTTGCCAGCGCCCGAGCAGGCGACGGTGCCAGCGCCGAAGCTGGCGACGGCGAGCAACGGAGCCAGCGCCTAACATGGCGCCTAAGCTCCCGCGAGCAACTTGGCGCGCGAGCAGCTCGACTATAGGGAGTGAACCTCGCGCGAGCAGCTCGGCTTAAAGATAAAACATCGCGCGCGGGCCGCTCGAGCTACTCGGGCCGCCGCGCTGCTCGGCCACCTCGCGGCAGTTCTCCGTCTGGACCTTCGACCAGCAGCGCCAGCGCACCCGCTTCGGCCACCGCGCGCGCTTCGAATTGTTGCTCGTGGGGGGCGCGCCGTTCAGCCCCGTCGGCGCCATGGCCTCTTTCAGCGCGAGCGCCATGGCCAACCTGGCGCGCTTGCCGCCCAGCGGCCGCTCGCCCCCGCCCGCGTCGTGCCTGACCGCGTCGCGGCCGTCGCCCACCTCGCCAGCGTCCTCGTAGTGAGCAATTCCCTTCCCGCCCGCGTCGCGCCCGCCCGCGTCGCCCTCGTCGCAGCGCCGGCCGCCCGCGCCGCCCGCGCCGCCCATGTCGCAGCGGTCGCCGTGGCGGTCGTCGCCGCCGCCGCCGCCGTAGTGAACGCGCCGCGTCCAGGCGCCAATGTCGGCCCTGTCGCAGCAGCCGCCCCTGCCGCCCGCGTCGCCCTCGTCGCGGCGCCCGCCGCCCGCGCCGACCACGTCGCCCTTGCCGCGGCGGCCGCTGTCGCAATGAGCATGATGCGCCCAAGCGCCCCTGGCGCCCTTGTCGCAACAACCGCCGCTGCCGTCCGCGTCGTCATTGTCGCAGCGCCCGCCGCCCGCGCCGCCCGCGTCGCCTTTGTCGTTGCGGCCGCCGTAGAGATCGCTCCTGTCGCAGTGTCGTAGTGCGACGTGCCGCACCATTGCCTTTCGCTGTCGCCCTTGTAACAGTGCAACGTGTCCGCGTCGTCGCAGTCGTCGGCGTCGCCAGCTTGCGCAGCGGCCGTCGAGGATGTCCCGAGGGCGGCGTCGTCGTCGTCGTCGGCGTCGCTGGCGTCGTCGGCGCCGCCGTCGCCGCCGTCGTTGTCGTCGTCGTCGTCGCCCACTGCAGCCCCGCGCCTTCAGGTTGTTCAGCGCGGGCGACATCGCGGGGCCAAGTCCACCTCGGCGAGCAGGTCGTCCGCGCGCTCGGCGCGCGACTTGGTGCGCTGGTCGTCGCGCTCGCGCTCGCGGCGCTCCTCGGCCGCCCTCGCCGACGCTGGTCGCGCAGTTGCGAGCGCGACGTCGGGGCCTTGCCCTTGCCCCCGCCACCGCCGCCACCATCGCCTTTGCCCTCGCGAGAACCTGTCGTCGGCAGCGGCTCGGCTGGCGGCCGAGGCGCGCGAGCTGGCAGCCCATGAGGGGCAGCTCCTTCCACTTGCCCTCGTCGCCGCCGCCGCCCTCGCACGCCGCCGCCTGATTTGTCAGCGCCTCCGCCGCCTCGACGAAGATCTGCGGCCCCGCGGCAGGACTGCAATCTCGTCCTTCGCCATCCGCAGCGCGACGCTGTCGGCGGGCGGTCTGCGCCGAGCCCCTAGTCGCGCTAGCGCTGCGCCGGGCGGCGCTGCTGGTTGCGCTGGCGCTGCAGCGCGCGGCGCTGCTGGTTGCGCCAGCGCCGCCGCGCGCGGCGCTGCAGCAGGGGCCACGGCGCGCCCCGCGCGCGCGCCGCGCGTGCGCGGGCGCTCGAGCCAGAACGGCCGCCGCGGGAATGACCCGCATGGAACAATGCGACCCTTTCGCAGTAGCATGTCCCCCCCATCGTCGTCGTCGTCGTCGTCGTCGTCGTCGTCGTCGTCGCAACTTGATTGCGCACGCGCGCGTCCTGCGCGACTGGCCCCCAGATTTGGCGGCCCAGCAATGCCGTCTACCCACCGCCCCCTCAAATTGGTGCCATGCGCGACCATGCGTGGCCATTGCGAGTTGCGTTTTGCCATGTGCACCTGCAGACAGTGGCCCTGTCTGGCCCTAGCTCACATCATGCATCCGCGAGCCCCGATCGGCCCCGCCCCCGTCAGCTCGACCCCGTGCGGCCAGGGCAGCAAGATCGGCAAAGCTGGGGGCTGACGGTGCGCCAGCGATGCCGCGCGGCGCGGGGTGGGCAAATCTGAGGTGGGGGCGACACCCGACGCGCATAGAAGGACACAGCGGTAAGAAGACGGAACGCGAGGTGGTGGCACCATGAGCGGAGCGCGCGGGTAGAAGGCCACGATAGAGGGAGGTGCGTCGCTATAAACACGCACACGCGCATCCAGTCATGAAGAAATGCGAGATCAACTGGCACGAGCGAGGCACGCAGTGGCAAGCATAACTACTTACCCCAGTGCGACCCTACCTAGGAGTTGGAGCCCCTAGGAAAGCAGCATTAGTTGCTATGCTATGTTATGATATGGCATTCTATGCTGCGCTATGATATGCTGTGATATGCTGTGTTATGCTGCGCTATGTTATGATATGCTGGGATATGATATGCTAAGCTATGCTACTTCATGCTGCGCTGTGCTATGCTAAGCTAAGATGTGCTATGATATGCTAGGCTAAGCTGCGTTATGCTATGTTATGCTATGCTATGGTATAGTATGATATGTTATACCATGACATGCTGCGCTACGCTGTGCTATGATATGATATGCTATGATTGGCTATGTTATGCAATGCTAGGCTATGATAATGCAGCGCTGCGCTATGCTGTGCTGAGCTAAGCTAACCCTCTAATCAGAGCCTAGGTAGGGAATTACACCCATGTTATGACATGCAATGCTGCGCTATGCTATGCTATGCTAAGCTATGCTATGCTGTGCTCTGCTATGCTAAAGCTCAGCGAGGCTCAGATGAAGGTAAGCTAAGCTAAAATGAACCTTCGCTAAGATGAAGCTAAACTACAATGAAATAAGCTAAGCTAAGATGAGATAAGCAACGCTAAGCTAAGGGGACGTAGCTGGGGGAACCGCGGGGCGGATACTGGGGGAACCGCCCGGGGCGGGGACCACTGCCCGGCCCATTAAGCACACCGAGTAAGAACCCTTCTAGGCAGAGCCTAGGTAAGGAATTACAAGGCTGCGTGCGAGTAAAAATTTAGATGCGTACATCATATATATGCTTGCTGTATTAGGACTCAGTTAAATCTTTCCGCACTCAGACTAAATCAACGAACCACATGCGCGCAGACAATCTTGCATGGCGTATACATACGGATGCATAAGAATTAATGGGTGCAAACACGTCTGTTTTTTCATGCAGACATCGGACGGCTAGATACAAAGATCGAAATAAAGGGGGGGGCACCAATCATACACGCGCAAGTGCTGGCGTTTCCTCTCACATCCACCGCGGGCCCTCCATTCGCCCATGACTTTCAAACCTGTACTAAACGCGAGCTACGGCCTGCCGAGAGCACGCGCCCGCCCCCCACCACCCGCTCCGTGGATCTGCCCAACGTCCCGCCGTCGCCGCCAACGCGGGACATGACCTCGCCCTGTTGCGTCACCCGGCCCTTTCAGCTTTTGGGCGCCCAAACCGATGGAGACCTCGGTCCACTCCGCAGGCTTCGCCTCCATCCTATTCGTCCCATGGGGCATCTCCGATGCCTCGGCTAGGGCGCGCGCTGTCTTGCGACGCCTGTTGCGTCGCGTCCCGCGCGCCCCCGTGAATGACTTCTTTCGGCAGTCTCGCTGGCCATCCCCGAACGCCGCCATAATGATGGCGCAGCGTGCATATGTCAATGCCTCCAGCGTGCCTTCAGCGTGAACGATGCGACCTGCTGGGGCAGCGAACAAACGCTTCATTGCGACCCCATCGCATGTCACCTCGTAATATTTCTCGCCACCCGGCTCGCACCCGACGCATGGGAGATGCAATGTCACAAAGTCTGGCATCGATGCCTCGTCGACGTGCTTCTTGCGGCCAGCGATGACCCCGCCCTTCTGGGAGTTCTGAAGCAGCGGGCCTTCCTGACTCAGACGCCCCCAACTGCATTGGCCCACTGCGATGGCGCGCATCAGCTGCAGCCCAGCGAAGATGTGATCGCCTGCGAACGGGTCGGTTCTGCTCTCCACCATGATAGGAGGCCTCATGATGACGCGTTACTGTTGATTGTAAAACTCTAGCCGCTATAGCCGTTGACGCAAACTTTGGTCTAATGCCATGGGGGGCCCAGCGAGTTGCCGGGGCTGTTCGTCGCTCTTGCTGCGCTCGCTTCACGCAGCGCCACCCCTGAGCACGATGCCCCGCTGCGCCCGCGGCCCCTGGTGAAACCCGCCCCCGAAGACACGCGCGTCGGTCACTCGACGCGGACGCGGCGCGGCCGCTCGGGCGAGGCCAGGGCGGCTGCCGCTCAG
Organism: Prorocentrum cordatum; assembly: GCA_963575745.1. NCBI lineage: Eukaryota > Dinophyceae > Prorocentrales > Prorocentraceae > Prorocentrum > Prorocentrum cordatum. The sequence goes on along the minus strand of CAUYUJ010007446.1, from coordinate 502,418 downwards.
GCGCGCGCGGCCGCGACGCGCTGCGACGATGTCGCGAGGGGCCTCTGGCCCGCAATCCCGGCGGGGGGATGCGCCGCGGCGGCGGCGACACTTATGAATCCAATCGCGCGTGATTTCTCATGCGCGACGTCGCGTCTACATGATGAATGTCCGAATTAATCGCCGCGCCCTGCAGGCGTGCCGCCCTGCGCGCGTGCGCCGCGGCTGTGCTTGGCAGACAAATGCCCTCTGCTCGAAGTGCGCGCGCGTCTCCTCCGGCCCTCCTCGCTGCCTCGCTCTTGGGCTCGCTGCCCGTCGCAGCGCGCGCTGGCTTGCCCTCCAGGCGGCGCGCGCAGCGCGTCGCCATCGGCAAGCTTCTTACCGTTAGTCGGCACAGGGGCCTTCATGGAGCTGGCCATTGCCAACATCATGGTCGCGCTGGCCGTCGCCGCCGCGCCCTCGGGGATGGGCCGGAACGGGGCGGCCGCGCTAAACGCGGGCTCATTGAGGCCGCCGGTGCCAGTGGATGGCATGAGGGTGCCCTTCCGCGGTCTGCGAGGCGGCGCGAGCACCGCGCTGCACGCGTTCTTCTTGCATGGGCCCGCGCGCGTCATCAGGCGCGCGCTGCGGCCCGAAGCGTCATCCGTCTGCTCGTTCAGAAGGGTGGGCGGCGCGATTGGGACAAGAGCGAACGCATCCTTCTCGAAAGATTTCTCGACCTGCGGCGCGCGGTACTTCATCGGGGCAGCCGCGCCTTTGAGGGGCTCCCGGCACGCCCCGCGCTTGCCGAACAACTCGCCCAAGGGGGGCGTGGTCTGGCCCGCATGGGTGATCCGGTGACAATCCTTGTTTTCGGTCGGATTGCACTCGTGGAGTCCACCGATTGGTTCCCTTATGACATTGTGCACTGCGAACTTGCCCTGCAAGAAATCATCTGCATCCTTGGCGCGCTCCAGAAGGCCCGACTGGATCTTCGCGTTGCCACCCGCACTGCTAATAATTGTATATATTCAAATATATCCTTCCTTGGCGTTGTACACGGCGGTGCCCATCTTGATCCCCTAGCCCTGTGCCACCCTGCTCTGGTTTGTCCGCTTGCCTCGCTGGCTGTGCTTTTTCATTGCGGCGTCGGGCTGCTGCTCAGACGGCGCCGCGGCCGCGTCGGACTGCCCTTTCCGGAATGGGCAAGTGCGCGCCTTGCCCGTGCCGGCGTGCCATGCTTGCCAACAGTCGAAGCGAATGTCCCCGGCGAAGGCATGGCCGACGCCGCGGGGCGCGCCGGGCTGGTTGAAAACGAAGCGAACGACCCCGACGTCTGCCAGTCCGATCGCGGAGCTCCAAGCGGCGCTTTCGCAGGTGGGGGCAAATTGGATTGCGGCCTCTCGCAGTCTCACCAGCGCTGCTTCTCCCTGCATTGTGATCTGGGTTTTCTCATCGGCCTGCAGGTATGTGATATCGCTAGTCATCAGAAAAATTGCTCGCCCCCTTGAAAATATTTCTCCGACGCAGGTCATTGCCTTCGCGCGGGCAAATTGACAAAGCGGCGCCAAGCCCTCGCTGCCAATCCCGACCGTCGCAAGGAATGATGCCGCGCCCCCCGCGCCGCGCTGGCCCCTTTGCAAATGCTGGCAGAAATTGCGAAGCTCGCGCAAAACCCATGGGCACTCGACGCCGCCGCTCAGTTCCTGCACGTATGCGCGTAGATCTGCACCTCGTGCCTGCGTGCGACACCCGACCCTCTGCAAGCGTCGCGCTGCGCGCTGGCCCGCGGAATTCTGCGTCTCGGGCCCTGTTTATGCTTTTTCTTTGCTGAGGACGCGCCCTTGAGCACGACTTCCATTCTACTCTCAGCTCTTGTAGTGTCATTGCCTGCGTTGCCAGCTCCCTGTGCCAAGGGCGGCACGCAAGACAAAATATCAAAGAACGGCCATGTGAATACATTCCACACGTTGCACTCGCTCGCAGCCTCAGCATAAAAAAGGGCTCGGATAATATGAGCATGTACGCGCACACAAACGAAAATCAAAATCTTTGCGTTTTTGGAGACGCATCGCAAAGTCAGCGAACTTACTAGCTTGTAGAAGTCCGCCCAAATCAAAAAGCGGAAATTCGAAAACTTAGATGTACATTCCCGTCGCCCCGTCGCGGGGGCTGGCGAAGGCGCCGCGGGCGCCGCGGCGGTCGGACTCCGCTGCTGCCGGCCAAATAACCGCCGGAGCAGTTGCCCCTGCAACTGCTGCTGGTGGCGCGCGGGCCATGCCGTGATAAAAATGTGTACACGCATGTAGCGAAACCTAAGGAAGCCGATCGGGAGGCGACTGGAAGGGTTGTCGAAGCTCCCGTGTGAACGGAGTGAATGGTTTGCTCTCTCTCCCTCTCTCGCTCTTGTTTGTTCTTGCTATGCACCCTTCTATATAGATATGCATGCCAAGTATGTACATTGGAATACGAATATAATATGCATGTGTAAATGCATGCATGTGTCGATGGATGTGTGTGTGTTTGTATGTACTCATGCATGGATGCATGTATGGATGCGTATGTGTGTGCATGTATGTATGTACGCATGCATGCATGCATGCATATATGTATGTATGTATGTATGTATGTATGTATGTGTATGCGTATGTGTATGTATGTATATGCATGTGTGAGTGCGTGTATGTGTGTATGCGTGTGCGCGCGTATGTGTGTATGTAGGTATATATGTACGTACGTATGTATGGTTGTAATTATGTACGCATCGGTGTGTGTATTAAGTGTGTGCATATGCAGCTATGTGTGTACGTATGCATGCATGCATGCATGTACGTATGCTTGTGTGCATACTTGAACGAACGTGTATTTTTATGTGTCGTATACACTGATATATATATATATATATATATATATACACAAGTGGCACGTGTGTGCCCAGGCTCATACAACAAACTGAAGGGGCGTTTGAAGCAGGAGTGAAATGCAACATCGAAGTCGCACTCGAGCGCAAGTGGGGTTGCCACACCTTGCGATGTGTGTACCAGGGCCCTCAGGAAGCCTTAGGAGGCCCGACTTGGATACCAGAAAAGGCTCCAGGAGGCCCCAGGATTGTGAGTGTTGTGCGTGTGTGTGTGTGTGTGTGTTTGTGATGTATGCTTCGTGTGGTGCGTGCTTTTTGTGTGTTGTAGGTGTTGTGTGTGTGTGTGTTATGTTTGTCTAGCGTGTGATGTGTTGGGCGTGATTTGTGTCTCTGTGTGCATGTAGTTCTGAAGCCCCAGGAGGCCCCAGGCCCCAGGCGGCCTCAGGAGGCCCCAGGAGACCCCAGGAGGCTTCAGGAGGCCCCAAGAGGCTCCAGGAGGCCGCAGGAGGCCCCAGGAGGCCCCAGGAGGTTTCAGGACACCCCCAGGAGGCTCCGAGGCGGGGTCTGGGGTGCCAGAAGGTTCAGAAGGCCCAGGAGGCCCCAGGAGGTTCCAGGAGGCCCCCAGGAGGCTCCGAGGCGGGGTCTGGGGCTCGATGTTGGAAGGATTTTTCAAGCGAAACCGCCATTCACTGAGAATCGGGGTCACAATTATTGAAATTACCATGTGTTTTTGAAGGTTTTATGTTAAAATGGTGAATTTCCCATGTGTTGTTGGACCCTGACGTCGCGATCTGCGTGAGGGGTGCCACCGATTTTCAGAATTTCGAGGATGTCCCGAGCGAAACGCCCAGAAAAACCGCGGACGCGTGCGCATTAATCGCCTCTGAGCTCTACTCCCTCGGAGAGGTGCGTATGAGAATATACATATATATATATATATATATATATATATATATATATATATATATATAATATATATGTATGCCCATGCCCCTCATCTCTCCCTACACACATATGTATGTGCTCCTCTCTCTCTCTCTATCCCTCTATCTCTCTGTCTCTACGTCTCCATCTGTCTGCGGCTTCCTTCGCTACAGCTCTCCATATATTCCCGCGCCTCTCAACTCTGGGATTGATCAAGATGGGACCCTGGAGATCTGAGCCCCTTCCCGAAAACTGGCCCTTCATCCCGAATCGTTTGACGGCCCCGGATCCCGAAAACGGACCTCCAAATGCCGAACATTGCGAAACAACTCTGCCTGGATGTTTCTCATGCATGGCCGTGGAGATTCGGGCCCATCGGTGCAAGTCCCCCCACGGCACACACGCCGCACCTTGCGCACGTTCAAGATTGTGCCCACGCCGTCCGTGGTCAGCCGCCCCCACCACGCGCGGAGTTCCAGTACCTTTTGCGCCGCGGGAGGAGACGCTTTCCGACGCACTGCGGGCCGCACTGCGGGGCCCCAACCCTCGCTCGAGCCTCGAGAACAGGTGCAGAGGCGCTTGTCAGGCCGATCGGGCCTCCAAGGCCCCCCTCGTCGACACGGCCGGGGTCGATTTTTCCCTGGCTGGGCTTGTCTAGGGGGGCTCCTTCTGATTACTCAGTAGTTGCCTCACTTCCAGCAGGCATGAACTGGATCGAACTGCAAGATCGGATCGGATCGCAAGCGAATCGTCCCGAGTAGGGTCCAGCTAGGGTCGAGCTAAGAGTCGAACTGTAATCGAACAGACCTTTCAGGTGGCCCCCCAGGACGGCCCCAAAAACCAACATTCAACAGGGGATGGGGGGGGCTGTTTCCATGCTCTGCTGGGCTGGTACTCTCATCGTGCGCGGTGGGTGCGCAATGCTGGTGCGCGCGCAGAACACGGCCAGAAACTGTTTTGCTCAGCGTGCCGCCACCGCGGCACCCCCCTACACGCTGTGCCCTGCGAGCGGGTAGCGTGGCCGCTCCGCTCTGCGGTGCGGGAGGCAGGGGAACAGCTCGAACCGTGGACGCTAGGGGACGTGGAAACCGATAGCGTGTCGCGCCGCAGCGTGGTGGGCCAGAATCGGCGCTGCCACACGCTACAGCCATCGTGCTGACACCAGGCACGCCAAATATGAAACGAAGGGGCTTCTCTGGCCACGCCGAGCATCGGCCACGAAGAAGGTTCCCCCGCCTAGACCTAAGGAGCGGTCCGAAAACCACAAGCCCCTCCGCAGTCCAAAGTGGTGATTATTTTTGCGTCTTGGCTATAAGCCAAGGTTCCCGACCGCAGACTGTGCAGGGTTGCGGCGATCAGCTTCTGCAGGCGGCGTGCACTTCGTCTTCTCGGGTGCCATCTCGACGGGCGGGATCGGAAGCCTCGAGGTGTTAGTTCGTGCGAGTCGGGAGTGCAATGGAATGCTCTTCCTTGGATACAGCATCAACATTGGTCCCAGTCCCACTCCTGCTCCCCCTCACCCCCACTCGGTGCATCCCTCATCCGTCTCCTCCTCCTCCTCCTCCTCCTCGTCCTCCTCCCCCCCTCCTCCTCTTCCTCCCCCTCCAACTCCTCATCCTCCTCCTCCTCCTCCTCCTCCTCCTCCTCCTGATCATCATCATCATCATCATCATCATCATCATCATCATCATCATCATCATCATCATCATCATCATCATCATCATCATCATCAGCATCAGCATCATCATCACCATCATCATCATCATCATCATCATCATCATCACCATCATCATCATCATCATCATCATCATCCTCATCCTCATCCTCATCCTGATCCTCATCCTCATCCTAATCCTCATCCTCAACCTCCTCCCCCTTTCTCCTCCTCATTCTCCTTCTCCCCCTCCTCATGATCACCCCTCCATTATCCTCATCCCACCGTTCTACTCCCATCGTATCCCTCTTGCCGCGTGGCCAAAGGGGTCGCGGGTCATGATTCATCTCGTACCACAAAATTTGATGGCGGACCGTGGGCAAGAGAGCTCTTGAACCGTGGAGCTCCAAAGGCCGACCGAGACGCAGTGACTTTCTTTTTCCCTCCTCCTCGTCCTCCTCCTCCTCCTCCTCCTTCTCCTCCTCCTCCTCCTCCTCCTCCTCATCTTAGTCCTCTTTTCTCTCACGCCTCCTCCTCCCTCCTCCTCCTCCTCCTCCCTTCTCCTCCTCCTCCTCCTCCTCCTCCTCCTCCTCCTCGCTCCTCCTCCTCCTCCTCCTCCTCCTCCTCCTCGTCCTCCTGTTTCTCCTCCTGTTTCTCCTCCTGCTTCTCCTACTCCTCCTGCTTATGCTGCTCCTCCTGCTTCTCCTCCTCCTCCTCCTCCTCCACCTTCTTCTCCTTCTCCTTTCCTCTTCCTCGTCCTCCTCGTCATGCTCTCCTCCTCGTCCTCCTCCTCCTCCTCGTCCTCCTCCTCCTCCTCCTCCTCCTCCTCTCCTTCTCCTCTCCTCCTCCTCCTCCTCCTCCTCCTCCTCTTGCTTCTCCTCCTGCTCCTCCACCCCCTCCTCCTCCTCCTCCTCCTCCTTCTCCTATCTCCTCCCTGGCTGGTGGCCCAGGGTTCGGCGGTGCCTGGTGGTGGTCCAGGCCCATATGCTGGGCCACGGCCTCCTGCCAAGGGGCGCGGCCAGCGGGACGCGACGCCTCGATGATTGATCTTCGCACGCTGACCTTCGAGGCTCGATGGACGGGGGGCTTCCTCCTCCTCCTCCTCCTCCTCCTCCTCCTCCTCCTCCTCCTCCTCCTCCTCCGCCTCTCTCCATCTCCGCCTCCGCCTCCGTTTTCTCCGGCCCTCGCCACCTCGGTCTCCTCTTCCGCCTCCTCCTCCTCCTCCTCCTCCTCCTCCTCCTCCTCCTCCTCCTCTTCGTCCGCCTCCGCCCACTCCTCTTCCTCCTGCTCCTCCTCGTCATCCTCTTACTTCTTTCAAGCATATCTCTCGAGCGCATCGGTATACCCCTCCTCTTCCTACTCCTGTTCTTCCTCATCCTATTCCTTCTATTTCCAGATTCCTCTTCCTCCTCCTCCTGCTCCTCGTCATCCTCCTCCTCCCTGTCTCCCTCCCCCCCCACCCCCCTCCGGCACAACCTCTCCTCCCTGCCCCCTCCTGCTCCTCTTCCGCCTCCTGCTGCTGCTGCTGCTCACGTTCATCCTCATCCCCCCCGACTGTCATTATAACGGGGACGCAGAGGAAGGGGAAGAAAACGTTCCACCTTTGGGCCACCCCTTCTTGAACCTCCAGCAGCCTCTGGGGGCCTCCAGAAGCCTCTGGGGCCTCTTCATTGTACTAGTTTTACTACTCATCATTTTCCTTCTCATTCTCTTCGTCCATCGCGGTCCTCGGCTTCATCGCCGCTCCAATCCACTCCCATCCCACCTTTCCTTCTCATCTCCATTCCGCACTTCCCCACTTCATCCTCCTCCCATCCCTTCCTTGCTCATTGTCTCCCTCATCGTTCTCCTCTTGTTACTGCTGCTACTTCTCCGCCTCCTGCTTCTACTGATCCTCCTCCCTCCTTCCCCCCCTCATCTTTTTGTTTCCGTTGTTTTCCCAGGAGGAGAGGGGATGGGGAGCGCGCGATCACTGAATCACATCACGGCGTGACTGGCACAGTAGCGTGAAGCAGAAGACCACCAGGCAAACTGGGATCGCTACGCGAGCCGACCTGCCATAGGCAAGCTCATGCGGTAATTGATGGCCTGCAAGAACAGGAATGACGAACGGGTGTGAAAGGCCATAGGGGGACGGGACGAGGAGGACGAGGAGGACGAGGAAAAACAAGCGGGGGCAATACACACTCACACATTAGAAGAAACGAATCCAACCCTTGATGATCCGTGACAAGACAATCGACCAAAACCGCAAGACCCTAAGAGAAATCTGGGTATCGCATTGTCGAAGGCAAAACGTGTGAATGAGATATGCCTCTCGAAATGCTGTTTGGCATGTTGTACTCGAACATGTTACGCCAGAGCCAGCGCTGCCCCAGACACACGTCCAGGGCTAGCGACGGCTGACGTCATGACGAGCACGGCCGAAACAAAAGACTACTGCCACAGCGGTGCTGACTGACGTGCCCTCAGTGAGTGCACGGGGCGAGCGCGCGAAGCGGGCCAGCGCGCAAGACACGGCGAAGGGTCCCCCTCCAACGCCATGGATACCAGCGGCGCTCAGTAGGGCCACTTGGCCGCTGAGTTGTTTTTTGGGGGAGGAGCGAGGCAAGGAGGGACGGAGCGCGGGGGGAGCGGAGGGGGCGTGGAGAGAGCGGGCAGGGAGGCAGAAACGACTTCCCCTTGCGACGCCGCAGGCGAGCCGCGGCCGGGGCAGGCCGGCGCAGACAGATCTGCGTGGGCCAGCACGGCGACAGCCCACCAAGGACGCAGACGGGGCATGCAGACTGGAGGGGAGAGTGGGGAGGAGGAGAGGAAGGAGTGTATCCACATCTGCTGGGAGGTGCTCTTCGAGGGAAGACTAGATCGACCGATACACCGTGAGTATTTGCGCGCGGGCGAAGCCACGGCCTTCATCTTCACTGTGGAACGAGCAAACGCCGTCGGTTCCTTCGGCATGCGCTCGCCGATGCCTGGGAACATTGCGGCGCCACCAGACAAGATCACGTTGGCGTACAGGTCCTTGCGGATTCCGACATCGCACTTCATGATCAACTGGAACATGGTGTCGTGGATGCTGGTGTCTCCCTTGCCTACGAACTGAGGCTGGAAGAGCACCTCTGGGCAGCGGAAGCGCTCGCTGCCCATGGTTATGGTCCCGTCGGGGAGCTCGTGCGTCTTCTCCTTGTCGGAGCTCTCAATGGCGGCCTTCATCTCTGAGTCGAAGTCGAGAGGGATGTAGCAGAGCTGTTCCTTGACGTCGCGTACGGCCTTTCGCCCAGCCGTGGTGGACGGAGTGGCAAAGCTCGGTGAGAATTTTCACCGAGTGCTCCGTAGGGTCCCACACCGCCAGATCCCGGCGCAGGATCGCGTACGGCAGCGCGTAGCCCTCATAGATGGGTACGGTGTGCGGCGCGTGCGACGCGCCGGCGCTGGAACCCATGACCGTCCCAGTGGTGCGGACTGAAGCGTACAGCGAGAGCACTGCTTGGATCCTGACGTACATCGCCGGCACATTGAACGTCTCAACCATGATCTGCGTCATGCGCTCGCGATTCGCCTTCGGGTCCACGGGCGCCGCCATGAGGAGCAGAGGGTGTTCCTCCGGAGCCACGCGGGGTTCGTTGTAGAAGGTATGGTGCCAGACCCCCTCCATACCGCCCCGGTTGTTCACGATGCCATGCTCGATGGGGTACTTCAAGGTCAGGTCGGCGCGCTTGCTCTGGGCAGCGTCGCCCACGTAGCTGTCCTCCTGGTCCATACCGACCATGGTTCCTGGCGCCGGAAGAAGCTGCACCCCTGGGGCGGACCAGGAGGCAGAGTGCAACCTCGGGCGGACAAAATGCACTGAGAAAATGAAACTCTGCTCACCTGGAGCGAACCAGGAGGCAGGCTGACGCCTGGTGCGGACCAGGCGTAACGACTGGCTCAGGGCCGTGTTTAGGCTGCCTATGTGCCTTGAGCCTTGAGCCACTCCCTTGAACCACTTCCCCCCCTCTTCCTACAATATTAGATCCTGCCACCCATCGCGTCTCCCTTCCCCCTCATCCATCGCGTCACTCTCTTCCCTCCTCTTTCTTCCCTCCATATTCCTTTCACCTCCCATCTGCATCCACCCTCCCTTCTCCTCCTCCTGCTGATGCGTCTCATGCTGCGGCTGCTGCTGCTGCTCCTCCTCCTGCTCCTCCAAGCTATGCCTCTTCCTCCTCGGAGAGAAAAACCGTTACCCCCGCTTCAATCCCACACTAAACAAAGTTGGCGTCTGGGCGTCTCGGCAGCGAGGGCGAGGTTCGGGGGCTGTCCTCTGCTCCTCACCCTCCTCCCTCTCTTCCCATTTCTGCCCATGGTCCTAGCTAGTGGGGAGCATCCTGGAGGCCTCGCGCGGCGACTTGAGACGGATACACCTCGGATTCACGCTGGATAGGTCGGATTTAGCACGAGCTCACGTCGGAGTTTGGTCGGAACACCCTCCAGCGAACGTCGCCTCAGATCTGACGTGCGGACTGGACATACACACCGCAATTGCGGATAAGAGAGAGGGGCGTCTGGGCTGTCCGCCGGGGCTGTCCGCCAGGGCTGCCCGCTGGGGCAGAATGAACACTGGCAGGCGCACCGCCAAAGCACTTTCCAGCGCCCTCCACAGCGGAGGAGTGAGCTGCCCACGTTCTCGTTTACCTCCTCCTCCTCGTCCTCCTCCTCCTCGTCCTCCTCCTCTTCCTTATCTTCATCCTCCTCCTTCGCCTGCTCCTCCTCCTCCTCCTCCATCATCATCATCATCATCATCATCATCATCATCATCATCATCATCATCATCATCATCATCATCATCATCATCATCAGCATCAGCATCATCATCATCATCATCATCATCATCATCATCATCATCATCATCATCATCATCATCATCATCACCACCATCATCATCATCATCAGCATCAGCATCAGCATCAGCATCAGCATCATTATCATCATCGTCCTCTCCTCCTCCTCCTCCTCCTCCTCCTCCTCCTCCTCCTCCCTCCTCATCCTCCTCCAGGTCATCCTCGTCCTCGTCCTCGTCCTCGTCCGCGTTCTCGTCCTCCTCCTCCTCTTTCTGTTCGTCCTCCTCGTCGTCCTCCTCCTACTCCTCTTCGTCCTCGTCCTCGTCCTCCTCCTCCTCTTCCTTTTCTCCTCCTCCCATTCGTCCTCCTTGTGCCCCCTTCTCATCACCCGATTTCGTCTTCCCCGTTGATCTCCTTGTCCTCCTCTTCCTCCGTTTGCTGATCCCCCATCCCCTCTTTCCAAGGAGAGCGACCAACAATTCCTTTGTTCCACTGCACGGCACCCACTTCCCTGATCAAGGGAACTCGACTGGGCATCGTTGCTGGAAGGGCTGGGTGGAGATGAGCGGAGCTTGATGAATCCACTGGAGGTTATATCCGATTCCACATAGAAGCAGAGCCAAGGACCACGGACATACATATGGCCAATGCCCCGTATGCAGAATCCGCCGCCGTGCTTGTACGGCAGGTGGGTGTTAGAATGCCTGTGGCATTTCTGATCGCATTCTTGGGCGCCCCCCCCCTGCTGAAGGTCGCTGGACGCCCCAAAGCACCTTCCCCGTGGGCGCCTCGAGGCACGATCCCCCAGGCCTGGGCACGGCTGAGGAAGTGGCAGAAAAGCTGCAAGAGAGCCCGACTGCACCCCAAGAGGTCCATGGACTCTCCGGAGCGGAAGAGGATGGAGGATGCCTGGAGAGGAAGAGAATGAGGAATGAGAAAGGATGGGGCGCTGTCCCCGACCAAAGCAACGCAGCCCGCCGAAGGCACCACATCTTTTTATCATGATGTCGAATGAACATGTGTGGGGCCGCCGGTGGTTCGTAAGTGAGTCGCGGGTGGTCGCGCGGTGTTTGCGGCTTCCCAAACCATTGCAATGCAGCCCGCCGCAGGCGCGACATTCTGTATTGTGTTGTCGATGGTGGTGTGGGTCGCGGGGTGGGTCGCGGGGTGGGTCGCGTGGTGGTCGCGGAATGGGTCGCAGGATTGTCGCAAAATTGGTCGCGGGTTGTCGCGGGTGGATCGCGGGTGGGTCGCGGGCGGGTCGCGAGATGGGTCGCGGCGGGATTGGTCGTGGGTGGGTCACGAGATGGGTCGCGGGTGGGTCGCGGGTGGGTCGGCGGGGTGGGTCGCGGGTGGATCGCTGATGGATCGCGGGGCGGGTCGCGGGGTGGGTCGCGGGTGGGTCGCAAGGTGGGTCGCGGGTGGGTCGCGGGGTGGGTCGGGGGGTCGGTCTCGGGCAACGACGACAACAACAAAGCCAATAACAACAACGGCAACAACAACAACGACAGCAGCAGCAGCAGCAGCAGCAGGAACAATCAGTTTAAGACTGTTGGCTGTAACCTGCGCGCGTGCCAATCAAACGGTACATCAAGAAACCTCGATACCTGACCTCTTCGTCTTCGATCGTACCCCCCTGGGTGTATATCTTCATTGCCCGTCGCGTGTAATTCGTGCAGCCCCTGAGGCAGGGGGAGAGGGGACGGATGGGGGAGGGAGAAGGATGGAGCATGAGAGAGATTAGCAGGACTTGGGGGCCAGGAGCAGAAAACACGTGGCAAAACCAGACGGGCTGATCGGGCGGGGCGGGTAGACCCTACAATAACGGGAGGGTCGGGAAGGCGGGCCCAGGCGGCCAGGTCGAGCATGCGGGTTGCTGAAGCGTGAGTTCGGCATGAATCGCGAGGATTTCTCGACCGATAGTGCGTTCCCCACATGAACTGTCAGAAAAGATAGATCGGCAGCACGACTCCTGAGCGTCGAGGGCGCGGTGTCTGAATAAATTTCGGGGACGTTCCACGCGACAACGCGATTCCTGCATAAATTAACAAGATCTCCTGCGCGAGAGCGCGATTTTGGAATGAATTGCGAGGAACTATCAGACGGGACCCGTTGTTGTTGTAAACCTGAGGCCAACGACAAAATTTTGCGACACCTCATTTCCCCTGGGGAAAAACAGATGCAAGCCCCAGGAAGAGCATTTTAATTGAACGAGTACAATGGTTACTGGAGGGGGGGATAAACAACAATTATTCTTCAGGTGTGAAGATGCAAACAGAATCCGCGCCGCGGAATCCCCCTTCAGTCACGCACCCAAGGACGGTGTTCGGTCCCCTCACTCTGATCATGTTGTCGAATGAACATGTGTGGGTCGCCGGTGGTTCGCAAGTGGGTGGGTCGCAGGCGGGTCTCGGGATGCGTCGCGGGGTGGGTCGCGGGTGGGTCGCGGATGGATCGCGGGGCGGGTCGAGGGGTGGGTTCCGGGTGGGTTGCGGGGTGGGTCGCGGGATGGGTCGCGGTGTGGGTCGCGGGTAGGTCGCGGGTGGGTCGCGGGTGGGTCGCTGGTGGGTCGCGGGTTCGCGGGTGAGTCGCGGGGTGGGTCGCGGGGTCGGTCTCGGGCGGGACGACGACAACAACAACAACAGCAGCAACAACAACATACATCATTTTAAGGCTGTTCGCTCCTATCTGCTCGCGTGCCATGAAACACGTACATCCCAAACCTGCCCTCTTTGTCTTCGATCGCAACCCCTTGTGGGTCTACCTTCATTACCTGCCGCAGGCATTGAGTGCAGACGGTAAAACAAGGAAAGAGAGGACGGATGGAAGGGGGAAGAAGCAGGATGGAGCACAAGAAAGATTAGCGGGAAGGGGGCCCAGGAACAGAAAACACGTGGCAGAACCAGACGGGCAAATTTGGCGGGCAGACCCTAGCGAACGGGTCGGGAAGGCGGGCCCAGGCGGCCAGGTCGAGCAGGCGGGTTGCTGAAGCGTGGGTCCTGCATGAATCGCGAGGAGGTCTCGCGCGATAGCGCGATTCCTAAGGAAATCGCGAGAAAGGCTAAAGCGACAGCGTGATTCTTGAATGTCGAGAAAGCGGCGTCTGAATCAATCGCGAGGAAGTTCCACGCGAGAGCGCGAACCTTGCATACATTGTGAGGCACTCCCGCGCGAGAGCGCGATTTGGAATACATTGTGGGGGTATCAGGCGGTAACCGTTGTTATTATTGTTGTTGTTGTTGTTGTTGTTGTTGTTGTTGTTGTTGTTGCAGCCCAGGGGCAAAAACCACAATTTGGTGCCACCACATCCGGGAGGGGCCCTTCAATTGAAAAATACAACGGTTATCGGACAGGGGATCAACGACACTAAATCTTCAGAACTGAGAGCTCAACAACAACAACAAGTAGAATCCGCGCCGCGGGATCCCGCTTCACGGACGCACCCATGCACGCTGTAAGAACGTTCGACCCATCACTTTGAATATGTTGTCGATTGTGGTGTGGGTCGTGGGTGAGTCGTGGGGGGTGGGTCGCGGAATGGGTCCCAAATGGGTGGGTCGCGGGCGGATCGCGGGATGGGTCGCGAATGGGTCACGGGTAAGTCGCGGGATGTCGAAGGGTAGGCCGCGGGTGGGTCGCGAGTGGGTCGAGGGTGGGTCGCGGGGGGGTCGCGAGCGGGTCGCGGGGTGGGTCGCGGGGGCGGGTCCCGGGCGGGACGACGACAACTAGAACAACAATAACAACAATAACAACAATAACAACAAGAACACTAGCAAGACCACCAATAATAATAGCAAGTTCCAGGAACAATGACAAGAACACTAAAAACAACAACAACAAAAACAACAACACAAACAACAACCACACCAAGAACAACACAAACATCAAGGTACGGGCCCGCATGGCCACCCCGGGGGTTGGGAGCGCATCCACCACCTCCACCACAGAAGGAAGAGGCCGGCGCTGCCACCCCGATCCATCAAGTGGAGAACAACGACAACACCAACAACAATAACAACACCAACACAAAAAGACAACAATCAGTTTAAGATTGTTCGCTCTTACTGTCACGCGTGTTTCGCATTCTGTATAGCCCACCCCTCGATACCCGCCCACTTCGTCTTCGATCGCACCCACTTTCGGGGGGGAGTATCTTCCTCGTCGGCCACTGACTGAAGTGCGAAGAACTCTCGAACGAGAGCGACGTCCCTGTGTTCGGGGGCCTCTCTGGCAAGGCCAGGTACTCTCGGCATACATCTGGAGAAATATCGAACGGAAGCCCTTGTCGCCGTGTCTGTACCCCCACCAAATTGTCTGAATTATTGAAGATCTTGAGCGGGGGCGCCACTCTTGAGTTCGGGGGCCTCTCTGGCAAGGGCCTCCGCGAACACAGATTGAGAAGTATTGATCGAGAACCCTTGTCGTCGTAGTTGGGCCTCCACCAATCTGACTGTCACGAACAAGTCTCGAGCGAGAGCGCCGTTCCTGAGTTCGGGGGCTTTCCTGGCCAGGGGCTCTCGGAATAAATCGTGAGGAAGTATCAAACGAGAGCCCTTGTCGTCTTGGCTGGACCTCCGCCATCTTCACTGAATGGCGAGGAAGTCTCGAGCGAGAGCGCCGCTCCTGAGCGCGGGGGCCTCTCTGGCCCGGGTGATTCGGGGTGAACTGTGAGAAAGTATCGGGCGGGAGCCGTTGTCGTCGTAGCCGGGCCTCCAAGGGCACACTGCTACACTCAAGCCAACGCTCGCGCGGGAGCCTCGTTTTCAAAGAACATGAACGGCTTCGAGGCGATAGCGCGCGGACACGTTTCCGGAGACCAGCAATAACTATTATTCTGGAATGAATGCTCAACAACAACACCAATCCGCCGGCCCCCTTGTGGGGCCACCAGGCTGTGGGACCGTGATTCGCAGTTTCCTGTACCAGTCGTAGGTTGTAGTTTCCAGTGTTACAGTTCTGCTTCTTGCTGGTTACTGTAACTAGTTGACTTCTTGCTGGTAACTGTAACTAGTTGATTGACCGCGCGAGGGGGGGGAGGCCCAAACAAGATTTTTAGCGTCTCCTGGGCGCGTTGTCTGAATTGCTGGGGGGGCTCGAAATCGACACCCCTCACGCAGATCCGCGGGGTCAGGGTCCAAAAACACATGGGATTTGCCACATTTCTGAAATTCGGTGCCACCCCTCACGCAGATCCGCGGGGTCAGGGTCCAAAAACACATAGGATTTGCCACATTTCTGAAATTCGGTGCCACCCCTCACGCAGATCCGCGGGGTCAGGGTCCAAAAACATATGGGATTTGCAACATTTCTGAAATTCGGTGCCACCCCTCACGCAGATCCGCGGGGTCAGGGTCCAAAAACACATGGGATTTGCCACATTTCTGAAATTCGGTGCCACCCCTCACGCAGATCCGCGGGGTCAGGGTCCAAAAACACATGGGATTTGCCACATTTCTGAAATTCGGTGCCACCCCTCACGCAGATCCGCGGGGTCAGGGTCCAAAAACACATGGGATTTGCCACATTTCTGAAATTCGGTGCCACCCCTCACGCAGATCCGCGGGGTCAGGGTCCAAAAACACATGGGATTTGCCACATTTCTGAAATTCGGTGCCACCCCTCACGCAGATCCGCGGGGTCAGGGTCCAAAAACACATGGGATTTGCCACATTTCTGAAATTCGGTGCCACCCCTCACGCAGATCCGCGGGGTCAGGGTCCAAAGGGATTTGCCACATTTCTGAAATTCGGTGCCACCCTTCACGCAGATCCGCGGGGTCAGGGTCCAAAAACACAGGGGATTTGCCACATTTTTGAAATTCGGTGCCACCCTCACGCAGATCCGCGGGGTCAGGGTCCAAAAACACATGAAATTCGGTGCCACCCTTCACGCACATTCATCGCAAGGCGTGGTAACCCAAACTGCGAGAACTCCCTCGGCCCTTTAATCGCAAGGTGTGGTAACCAAGCCCGTAAACCATACACGTCTTACCAATCGCCAGGTGTGGTAACCCCTCTTGTGATCAGTTGGTTTTGCTGATTGCGAATCGGCTTCGCATGAAGTTTCGATACTGCTTCACGACAGCGCCAAGGCCTCATGACTTAGCTCTTCCATGGCCCATTCTCCGAGAGAGGGGGCCGGCGGCAGGGGGCGAAGCCCTTACAGTATAACAACAACAACAACAACAACAGCAGCAGCAGCAGCAGCAGCAGCAACAACAACAACAACAACAGCAACAACAACAACAACAACAACAACAACAACAACAACAACAACAACATCAAGACCAACAACACCAACAAAGACAACGACACTACTTATGTCAATACTGTTCGCTATTATCTGCTCGAGTGTCAGCAAACGCGTACTTCCCAAACCCTCGATACCCGCCCTCTCTTCGTCTTCGATCGTACCCCTCTTGGGACGTATACCTTTCTTCCCTGCAGCCCGGGCCCCGGCAAGCGGCGGGGCGGCCGCGGACCGTGGGCCTGGCCAGCGGCAGCGCTGATCGGCGGCAACCCAACGTCAAGAGGGACGGACAGGGGACCGACAACGAAGACGACGATGACGAGCGAAAGCGAGAGCGAGAGAGAACGACAGCAGGGCCACGAAGGGCACGAAGAGCGCGAACGAGCGGGGGCCGCGACGGGCAGAGCAATGACGGGGTCACTGAGGGTAACATTTGGGCCACGTAGGGCAGCGACGGGACCACAAAAGGCGACAGCGGGGCCACGAAGGGCATGCACATGGGGCCACGACGGGCGCGATCGAGCGGGGGCCACGAAGGGCATACGTATATTGGACCGCGGAGTGCAAGGACGGGGCCACTGAGGGCAGCAACGGGGCCACGAAGGGCAGCGAGGGGGCCACGAAGGGCGACAGCGGGGCCACGAAGGGCATGCAAATGGGGCCACGAAGGGCTGCAACGGGGCCACGAAGGGCAGCGAGGGGGCCACGAAGGGCTGCAACGGGGCCACGAAGGACAGCGAGGGGGCCACGAAGGGCTGCAACGGGGCCACGAAGGGCATCGAGGATGCCACGAAGGGCTGGAACGCGGCCACGAAGGGCAGCGAGGGGGCCACGATCGGCAGCAACGGGGCCGCGACGGGCAGCGAGGGGTCCACGAAGGGCTGCAACGGAGCCACGAAGGGCAGCGAGGGGGCCACGAAGGGCTGCAACGGGCGCGAAGGGCAGCGAGGGGGCCACGAAGGGCTTCAACGGGGCCACGAAGGGCAGCCAGGGGGCCACGCAGGGCTGGAACGGGGCCACGAAGGGAAGCGAGATCACGATTCCTAACTAATCTGCAAAGGAATCCTGAGCGTGAGCGCGACTCCTGGGTGCCTGAGTGTGGAGAGCGCGGCGCTTGAGTAAATTGCGGGAAATTCCAACGCAAGGGCGCGCTTAAGTAAATTGCAAGCAAGTCTCCAGCGAGAGCGCGACTCCAGAGCGCCGAGAAAGCGATTCTGGAATCAATTATTCGGAAATCCCAGAAACGAGAGCGCGACTCCTGAATAAAATGCGAGGAAGTCTCAGGCGGGAGCGGGGGTCCAGGCTAAATCGTGAGGAAGTCCCAGGCGGGAACCGTTGTTGTTACAACCTGGGGGCCATGGGTCCAGTTTGAGGGGAACGACTTTCCCTGATAAGCGCCGGGAGGGGCATTTCAATTGAAAGATACAATGTGCCCCGGAGGGGGGATCAAACATACTTTGTCTTCAATATTGAGGTTTCAACAACAGCAGCAGCAGCAACAACAACAAACACAACAAGCACACCCACAAAAACAACAAAAACAACAACAATAATTTTGAGACTGTTCTCTCTTATCTGCTCGAGTGCCATTCAACGTTTAACCTTCGATACCCGCCCTCTTCGTCTTCGATCGTACCCCTTTTGGGGGGTATATCTTTCGTCCCTGCAGGCGAGCCCCGGCAAACGGCAGGGTGGCCGCGGACCGTCGGCTTGGCCAGCGGCAGCGCTGATCGGCGGCAACCCGACCCCAACAGGGACGGACAGGGGACCGACCGCGACGACGACAATGACGACGACGACGACGACCACGAATACGACGACGGCGACGACGACGAGCAAAAGCGAGAGCGAGAGCGAGAGCGACAGCGGGGCCACGAATGGCAGGAAGGGGGCCACGAAGGGCGAAAGCGGGGCCGCGAAAGGGCAGCGAGGTGGCTACGAAGGGTAGATCATGCGGGGCCACAGAGGCCAATGACGGGGCCACTGAGGGTAATAACCGGGCCACGTAGGGCAGCGAGGGGGCCACAATGGGCGACAGCGGGGCCACGAACGGCACGCATATGGGTCCACGACGGGCGCGAACGAGCGGGGGCCACGAACGGCATACGTATGTTGGGCCGCGGAGGGCGAAGACGGGGCCACGGAGGGCAGGCAGCAACGGGGCCACGAAGGGCAGCGACAGGGTCACGAAGGGCGACAGCAGGACCACGAAGGGCATGCAAATGGGGCCACGACGGGCGCGAACGAGCGGGGGCCACGAGGGGCATACATATATAGGGCCACGAAGGGCAGCGAGGGGGCCACGAAGGGCTGCAACAGGACCACGAATGGCAGCGAGAGGGCCACGAGGGGCTGCAACGGAGACACGGAGGGCAGCGAGGGGGCCACGAAGGGCTGCAACGGGGCCACGAAGGGCAGCGAGGGGCCCACGAAGGACTGCAACGGGGGCACGAAGGGCAGTGAGGGGTCCACGGAGGGCTGCAACGGGGCTACGAAGGGCAGCGAGGGGGCCACGAAGGGCGACAGCGGGGCCACGAAAGGCATGCAAATGGGGCCACGACGGGCGCTATCGAGCGGAGGCCACGAAGGGCATACGTATACTAGGCCGCGGAGTGCGAGGACGGGGCCACTGAGGGCAGCAACGGGGCCACGAAGGGCAGCGAGGGGGCCACGAAGGACATGCAAATGGGGCCACGGCGGGCGCGAACGAGCGGGGGCCACGAGGGGCATACATATATAGGGCCACGAAGGGCAGCGAGGGGGCCACAAAGGGCAGCAACGGGGCCACGAAAGGCAGCGAGGGGGCCACGAAGGGCTGCAACGGGGCCACGAAGGGCAGCGAGGTGGCTACGAAGGGCTGCAACGGGGCCACGAAGGGCTGCAACGGGGCCGCGACGGGCAGCGAGGGGGCCACGAAGGGCTGCAACGGGGCCACGAAGGGCATCGAGGATGCCACGAAGGGCTGGAACGCGGCCACGGAGGGCAGCGAGGGGGCCGCGAAGGGCTGCAACGGGACTACGAAGGGCAGCGTGGGGGGGGGCCACGGGGGGCTGCAACGGGGCCACGAAGGGCAGCGAGGGGGCCACGAGGGGCTGCAACGGGGCCACGAAGGACAGCGAGGGGTCCACGGAGGGCTGCAACGGGGCCACGAAGGGCAGCGAGGGGGCCACGAAGGGCTGCAACGGGGCCACGAAGGGCTGCAACGGGGCCACGAGGGGCTGCAACGGGGCCACGAAGGGCAGCGAGGGGGCCACGAAAGGCTGGAACAGGGCCACGAAGGGCAGCGAGACCTCGACTCCGAAGTAAGCTGTGAGGGAGTCCTCAGCGTGAGCGCGATTCCTTGGTGCCTGAATGTCGGGAGCGCGGCGCTTGAGTAAATTGCGGGAGATTCCAACGCAAGAGCGCGATTCTACATTCAATTGCGAGCAAGTCTCCAGCGAGAACGCGCCTCCAGAGCGATTCTTGGATAGATCGTAAGGAAGTCCCCAAAGAGAGCGCGATTCCTGAGTAAAATACTACGACGTCTCAGGCGGGAGCGGGGGTCTTGGCTAAATTGTGAGGACGTCCCAGGCGGGAACCGTTGTTGTTGTAACCGGGGTCCAAGGGCACAATTTGAGCCGAGTGACTTTCCCTGATAAGAAAATAAGTACATGGTCACCGGAGGGGGGACCAGCAAAATTTATTCTCCAGTAATGAAAGTTCAACACTAACAACAACACAACAACAACCACAACAGCAACCACAACCACAACCAACACCACAGCCACAACCACAACAATCAAATTACCTTCATGTGCGATGCTTCCACACGACACATGCGACCATCATGATAACCATGCCCATCATGGGGAACTCTTGTTCTATAGCGGGGCCCGCTATTCATATTCCAAGATCTGCCGCCCAATGAGGTCTTGCAAACACCTCCTCGGAAGAAATTCAACATATCCCGCCTCGAAAACGCATGCCCGCGCCTTGCTGCGCCGATGCGAGACCACCAATGGAGCCCTAGCCAAGGGTAAAGCACAAGGAAGTATCGAGCGACATGATTGCCTTGGTGGGGAGGGGGGCTGCTGGCGGCGAGGCAAGGACCTGGCCCTGAATAGAAATGGAGGAAGTATCGAGCACGGCCACTGTTGTTGCTGGGAGCGGCGCCAATGCTGAAGAGAGTAGGGCGCTAGTACGGCGAAAAAAAAGCGGAGTCTCGAGCGGGAACGCTGGTCTTGTTGGGACGGCGGTTGTCGGCGGCGAGGAGGAACACCGCCTTGAATAAGAAGGGAGGAAGTCTCGAGCGGGAACCGTGGTTTTGTCGGGACGGTGGCTGTCGGCGGCGAGGAACAGCACCGTCCTCGAGCGGGAGCGTTGTTCTTGCTGGGAGCGGCGCCAATGCAAAAAAAAGAGGGTGCCAATCCAGCGTAAAACGGGAGGAGGTCTCGAGGGGGAACGCTGGTTTTGTCGGGACGGCGGTTTCCGGCGGCGAGGAGGAACTCCGCCCTGAGTAAAAAATGAGGTCTCGAGCGGGAGCGTTGTTGTTGGGGGCGGCGCCGATGAGAGAAAGAGTAGCGCGCCAGCCCAAGGTAAAACGGGAGGAAATTCAGAGCGGTAGCGCTGGTTTTGTTGGGGCGGCGGTTTTCGGCGGCGAGGAGGAGCATCGCCTTGAGTAAAAAAGAAGGAAGTCTCGAGCGGGAGCGTTGTTGTTGCGGGGGGCGTCGCCGATGAGAGAAAGAGCAGCGCGCCAGTCCAAGGTAAAACGGCAGGAAGTACCGAGCGGTAGCGCTGGTTTTGTTGGGACGGCGGCTTTCGGCGGCGAGGAGGAGCACTTCCTTGAGTAAAAAAAATCTCGAGCGGGAGCGTTGTTGCTGTTGGGGGGCTGGTTTTGGCGCCCCACCAAGCCGCTCGAGCGTGAGCTGCATTTTCAATGAATCTGTAGCCAGCGCCGAGGCGAGAGCGCCAAGGCGCATGGGGGGTTCAACAATAAGAATTGTGTAATAATTAGCACTAGGCAACAACAACAACAACAACAACAACAACAACAACAACAACAACAACACATCCTTAGGAATCCTTGGGGATCCCCAGGAATCCTTCGGAATCCATGGGGGTCCTTAGGAATCCCCAGGGATCCTTTGGAATCCTTAGGAACCATTTGGAATCCTAGAGAACCCTAAATAAGCCTGAGCAAAGGTTAAAAACCCTGAGGACCCCAGGGAATCCTTAGGAATACTTGGTGATCCTTGCGAATCGTGTGGACCCCTTCGGAATCCTTTGGGATCCTTTGGAATTCCTAGGAATCCTTCGGAATCGCTGGGAATGTTTCACGAACCCTTTGGAGTCCTGAGGAACCGTTCGGGACCCAACGGGATCCTTTGAAATCCATCGGGATCCTTAAGAATCCTTTGGAATCCTCGGGGGTCCGTGGGGATCCTCCGGGATCCTTGGGGGCCCTTTGGAATCCTGAGGTATCCTTCCGAATCCTTAGGAATCCTTCGGAATCCTTTGGGATCCTTTCTGGAATCCTCCAGGATCTCTTCGAATCCTTGGAAGCCTTTGGAACCCATCGGGTCCCGAAGGAACTCTTGAGAATTCCTGCGCACGCCTGTGGATCCCTCAAGAATCCGACGGACACCGACGAATTCTTAAACTTGCCGAAGTTGTCCTAAGGATTCCTAAGGATTCATTTTGGTTCCTAAGGGTTCCCTCGGATCCCAAAGGAATCCAATGG
Organism: Prorocentrum cordatum; assembly: GCA_963575745.1. Taxonomy (NCBI): domain Eukaryota; class Dinophyceae; order Prorocentrales; family Prorocentraceae; genus Prorocentrum; species Prorocentrum cordatum. The sequence goes on along the minus strand of CAUYUJ010007446.1, from coordinate 480,234 downwards.
GCTTCCAAGGAGCCCCAAGGATTCCTAAGGATTCCGAGGGATTCGCAAATTTGTATATTGGCGTGCGAATTCCTCATTGTTCATGTGGATTCCTCATGGTTCCCAACGTTTGCTAAGGATCCTTCGGGAATCATATGTGTTCTCATGAATTTCCAAAGATTAGTTTGGATTCCCATGTGTTTCTATTGATTCCGGAGAACTCTTCCGAATTCCCATGGGTTCTTGAGATTCCTATGGGTCCCTAGGAAGTCCTAAGTATTCTCAAAGACTCCAAAGGGTTCCGAAGGACTTCTTTGGATCCCAGGTTCCAAGGGTTTCAACATGTTCCAAAGTATCCAAAAAGGTTCTTAAAGTTTTCCAGCGGATTTCCACATGATTCCTAAGGGTCCCAGGGGCTGCCTAAGGATTACGGAGAAGCCTCATGGATACCGAAGGATTCGTAAGGATTCCTAAGGACGACGAAAAATATATAGCTACCGAAGGATTCCTGAGGATCCCAACGAAAGGATTCCTGAGGATCCCAAGGGATTCCGATGGTATCCGAATGATGCCGATGGATTCTCAAGAATTCCTGCAGGTTCCTACGGACCCCGAGTGCTTCCTATGGATTCTGGTGGTTTCGCAAATCTGCCAAAGGATTCTGCAGGATCCATATGGATTCCGAAGAACTCCTAGATAGTCGTAAGGGCTCCTGCGAATTCCTGTGCATTTCTAAGGATCCCGAAGGGGTTCCGAAGGATTCCTCTGGATTCCTCGGTGCTTGTGTTCGCGTATAGAGCTCAAGATCCCAAAGACTTCGTACAAATTCCGCAATATTCCTAAGGATCTCTGAGGATTCCTAAGAAAAAACCCTGCGGGGTTCCCAAAAGGGTTCCCAAGGATTCCGAAGAGTTCCAGAAGATTCCGAACCGAAGGATTCATAATGATTCCTAACGATTCCCAAGCATTCCTGGGCATTCCCTCCGGATTCCTGAGTACCCCCGCGGAATCCTGAGGGCTGGTAGAGATTCCTGAGGATCCCGATGAATTTCAATTAGATCCATACAAATTCTACAGATTCCGATGGATCCCTGAAGTTTCCTATGGGCTCCAAGGATTCCTAAGGATTCCAATGGAATTACAAGGAGTCCGATGGATGTCCTACGAATTCCTAAGGGTTCCTCCGGAATCCTCCGGATTCTTATATATCCCCATGGATTCCTGAGAATGCTGAAGGTTTCCTTTGGGTTCCTGCAGATTTCTAAGGATCCCCAGGGACTCCTAGCGGTTCCTAGGGGTCATCAGGATTCCTAAAGATCCCACGGCATTCCTAAAGATGTTCAAGACATCGCGCGAATTTCTTAGGAATCCTGCGGGGTCCTATGGATCCCGGGAGATTCCTAACCTGGGGGTTCGTACGGGTTCGTAAAGATTCCTGGGACTTCCTGAAACGTCCTGGAGATTCGTAAGGATTCCGACGGACTCTCTAAGGATTCCTTAGGCTTGCTGAGGATTCCTAAGGACCCCAAAGGATTCCGAAGGATTCCTATATATTCACAGGGGGTCTTAAGAATTCCTAGGAAAGCTCCTATGGATTCAGAATTCTTCCTACGGGTTCCAAAGGATCCCCAGGGATTCCGAAGGATTCCGAAGGATTCCCAAAAATATTTGAGGATTCTTTAGGATCCCCAATGCTCCCTAAGGCCTCCTAGCTTATTTTGGTGCGTTGTGGTGGTTGTTGGTTCTTGAACACTTATTTTTCAAAACAACTATTGATGATCTCCGGAAGCGGTTCCGCGCGATCTCGCCCCGATGCCGGGTACATTTTCTTTGAAAACGAAGCTCCCGCGCGCGCGTTGGCTTGAGTGCAAGAAGTGGGCCCTTGGAGGCCCGACTACGACCACAACGGTTCCCGCTCGACACTTCTGGACAATTTACCCCGGGACACCATGGCCAGAGAGGCCCCCGAACTCAGGAGCGGCGCTCTCGCTCGATACTTCCTCGCAAGTCAGTCAAGTTGGCGGAGGCCCAGCCACGACGATAAGGGCTCCTGCTCGATACTTCCTCACGATTTACTCCGAGAGCCCCTGGCCAGGAAGGCCCCCAAAGTCAGGAACGGCGCTCTCGCTCGAGACTTGTTCGTGGTTCGATCAAATTGATGGAGGACCAACTACGACGACAAGGGCTCTCGTGCGATACTTCCTCCAAATGTATTCGCACAGGCCCTTGCCAGAGAGGCCCCCGAACTCAAGAGTGGCGCTCGCGCTCGAATTTGCTGCGTGATTCAAGCAAGTTGCTGGAGGCCCAGACACGGCGACAAGGGTTCCCGTCCGAGATGTGTCAAGATGTATTCCGAGAGCCCCTGGCAAGAGAGGCCCCCGAACTCAGGAACGGCGCTCTCGCTCGAGAGTTCCTCACATTTCACCCAGTGGCCGATGAGGAATAGATTCCCCCCGAGAGAGGGGTGCGGTCGAAGACGAAGTGGGCGGGTATCGAGGGTTTGGGGTATACAGATTGCAAGATACGCATGCCAGTAAAACCGAACAATCTTAAACTGAGTGTGATTGTTGTTGATGGTGTTGTTGTTGTTATTGGTTTTGTTGTCGTTGTTGGTGTTGTTGTTCCCTCCCCCCCGCCCCCTCCCCCCCACACCCCGGGTGGGCCTGCCCCGCCTGTATCAACAACAGCAATCAGGTTAAGCATGTTCGCTCTGATCTGCTCGCGGGCCGCTCAACACGTATATCCCAAACCCTCGATACCCGCCCTCTTCGTCTTCGATCGTACCCCCTTGAAAATATCTATCTCACCTGCAACGTGTGTTCCGTGAAGTCCCTAAGGCAAGGGAAGAAAGGACGGATGGAAGGAAAACCCAAGTGGGAGGGAAGAGAATGTGGCAAGAGCGAGAATAGCAGGAAGGGGGCCCAGGAACAGAAAACACGTGGCAGCACAAGACAGGCAGATCGGGCGGGTAGACCCTGCCGAGCGGGTCGGGAATGCGGGCCCAGGCGGCCAGGTCGAGCAGGCGGGTTGCTGAAGCGTGCGTCCTGCATGAATCGCGAGGAAGTCTCGCGCGATAGCGCGATTCCCGAATAAATCGTCAGGAAATCAACAGCGAGAGCATGATTCCTCAATGTCGAGGGCGCGGCATCTGAGAACATGGCGAGGAAGTGCAACGCGAGAGCGCGATTCCTACATACATTGTGAGGTACGTCCCGCGCGAGAACGCGACTTGGCAATCAACTGTGGGGAAATATCTGGCGGGAACCGGCGTTGTTGTTATTGTAAGTCGGGGGCCAGGGGCGCAATTTGGTATCCCCTCGCTTTCCCTTGTTAAGACAGGAGGGTGCGAGCCCCAGGAAAGCATTTGAATTGAAACATGCAATGGTTACCAGGGAGGGGGGGTCAACACAATTATCCCTTGGAAACCACAGCTCAACCACAGCAGTAACCAATTCAACACTGTTCGCTCTTGTTTGTTTGCGTGGCAGTTAACACTGGGTATCCGCCCTCCTCGTCTTCGATCGTACCCCCTCTTAGGGTTACATATTCCTTACCTGCCGCGTGTAGTTGGCGCAGCCGCAAACAAACAGGGGAAGGAGGGGAGGAATAAAGAGACATGGGGGAGGGAGCAAAATGAAAAACGAGAGAAATCCCACCAGCACTCTGGGCGTAGGTGGTTTGGGGAGTTTCCTCTTCCACCCCTCCTTCTTCCCCTTCGGGGAAGGGTTTACCCCTCCCCCCTACCCCCTCCTCTGGACCTGGGCAGGGGGTTCCGCGAGGTGTCGGGGCGTCCAAAACGGCCTCGGCGAGGAAGCCAACATCATTGGTGTTACTAAGGTTTTGGCCCCATGTTGGCCTCCTGGGGGGGGGGGGGCCTAATTAAAGCTCCCCTCTTGTTGGATCGATCTCCCCCAAGATGGCCCCAAGAAGCGCCCAAAAGGCCCCAAGAGGTACCCAAGATGGCCCCAAGAGGCCCCCACGAACCCCCCAGGAGGCCCCCAGGAGGCCCCCCAAAGGATCCCAAGCGGCCCCAAGAGGCCCCCCCGACGCACCCAAGACGCCGAAGAACCCCCCACGATCGCCAAGAGACCCCCGACACGTCCCAAGACGCCAAACAATACCCCAAGAGGCTCCGAGAGGCATCCAAGAGACCTCTGGCCCTTTTGCTTGTTCTCCTCCTCCTCCTCCTCCTCCTCCTTCATCCTCCTATCCCTTCTCATCCTCCTCCTCCCCCTCCGCCTCCTCCTCCTCCTCCTCCTCCTCCTCCTCATCCTCTTCATCCTCCTTCTCCCTGCTCCCTCATCCATCCATCCAATGTGATCCTTCGCCCCCTCTCTCCTTCACACGGTTCGGCCGTCCCCCTCTTTGCTCCCGCATTTCTCTGAGCACCTCTATACTCGCCTGGACATCGTTTCTGGATGGGCTGGTGGGGATACTTTTTGGCCAACAGGCTCGCGAGGCGGGTCGGAAGCCGTCCGAGCCGTAGTCGGGCCGCGACTAGGCAGCAGGAAAAGAAATGCAATCGAAGCGAGCGAGCGGGCAGCCAATCAGAAAGAGAGCCAGAACCGAAACTCCCAAACCCGGTGGCGTTGGAAATCCCAGGCAACCAGCAAGTAAGCGCAGCCAAAATGGCGCGGCGGCGCGACCATAAACACGCAGAGGTCGATCGCTCGGTGTGTGTGTGTGTCAGGCAAACAGCACCGTCAGAGACGAACTAGACCGACAACAACACCCAGACGACATCCGTGAAGTAGGCAACGCAAATGCCAGAACATCGTGTCGGTGCAAGAGTGAAGAGGGGCAGCCCCATCACCGACAAGACTGCAAACGGCAATAAAACCTGTAACGCTCGTCGAAAGCGGAGCCCATGCAGGAGAACATCGGCCAACGAGCGCACAGAACCACACTTGCCGAACCTGAGGTCCAAGTACCGAAAGGTAGGCAGTGTAGCGAGAGACCCACTGGAAACTTCCGGTCAACAGTAGGGGCCGACACCAGCCAGGAGCAGGCCAGGCTGGCGGGGAGACTTTTTAGTCAGCGGCCGCGGGCGAGCGCGCCAGCGGCGAGTCAGGTCAAAGCGGGCTACGCAGAGACTAACTAGGCAGAGGCGGCGCGCAGGGCTACAACTAACGCGGCAAGCCGAGGCCTCACGCAGCGGCCCAGCGGCGGGCGGGTGGCAGGAGGAACTGAAACTGAGTGGAACTGCCAACGTGCAAAGATGCCGGTACGTCGAAGGCGCCGGGAAGTCAGGATATAAACGGCGACCAGGGACAACTCCGAGAAAGAATGCATGATACCGAACCTCGAGCAGCTGCGTGGGCACCAGGGTGGCCGCGGCCAACGAACCGCCAGTCGAGGTGGGAATGAGAAGTGCAATGGCGAGGCCCCGGACGTCGGCGTGAGCGCGAAAACCAGGGTGGTCCGAAGGACCGTCGGCCAAAGAATTGACGCCAGGAGGCTAGCGCATTGGCAGGCTGCAACTCCCAGGGTGGCGGTCGCCGAGAGACCCGAACCTCTGGTGGGGATACGCGAAACGGTTAGAATTGGCAACAAAACGGTTAGGAGCACTAGCACAAACGGCAGAACCAGCCTGGCGTGGTGGGCGAGAGGACCCCAACAGGCAGGTCGGGCGGGCGAGCCCAGACGGCCAGGTCGCGCGGGCGGGTCGCAAAGCGTCAACCCATCATGAAGGAAGTTCTGAACGATAACTTGTGAGGAAGTGCCACGCGAGAGCGCGATTCCTGGATACAGTATAAGAAAGGCCCGCGCAGCAGCGCAAGTCTAAAACACAGTGTGAGGAAGTATCAAGCGGGAACCACTGTTGTTGGACACCAGGGGCCAGTGGCGCAATTTGGTGACCACATACTTTCCATAAAACAACGTGCAAGCCCCGGGAGAAGCACATTAACTGAAAAATGCGTGGTCACAGGAGGGGATCAACAATAATCTTTCTTCAGAAATGAGAGGTCCACAACGACAACAACAGCACCAACAACAATCATGTAATGCTCGCGTTCCACTCAACACGTATGTCTTCAAACCTCGTTGCCCGCCATCTTCGTCTTCGATCGTAGCCCCTTGGGGGCATGTTTTCCGTACATGCCGCGCGCATGTAGCGCAGCCCTCAAAAACAGGGGAGGAGAAGATGGATGGAAGGGGGAGGGAGAAGGATGGAGCACGAAAGAGATTAGCAGGAGGGGTCTGAGAGCAGAAAACACGTGTCAGAATCAGAAGGGCAGATCGGGCGAGCAGACCCTAGTGGACGGGTCGGAAAGACGGGCCTAGGCGGCCAGGTCGAGTAGGCGGGTTGCAGAAGTGTGGGTCTCGCATGAATCGCGAGGCCTTCTCCAGCGATAGCGCGATCCACAACTAAAACGTGAGAAAAGCCAAAGCGCGAGCGCAGCGATAGCGCGATTCCCAATTAAATCGTGGGAAACGCCAAAACGCGAGCGTATTTCCTGAGTGTAAAGGGAGCTGCATCTGAATACATTGCAAGCAAAGAAATCCCATGCGAGAGCGCGACTCCTGAATAACTTGTGAGGAGGTCCCGTGCGAGAGCGCGATTTTGGAATACATTGTTAGGAGGTATCTGGCGGGAGCCGTTGAATATTAATTTCTCCGGAAACGGTTCCGCGCACTCTCGCCCCGATGCCGGGTACATTTTCTTTGAAAACGAAGCTCCCACGCGAGCGTCGGCTTGAGTGTAAATGTATGCCCTTGGAGGCCTCGCTACGACGACAACGGCTCCCGCCCAATACTTTCCCACAGTTTACCCCGAGACACCTTGGCCAGAGAGGCCCCCGAACTCAGGAGGGTGCTCTCGCTCGAGGTTTCCTCGCAATTCAACAAAGTTGGCGGAGGTCCAGCCACGACGACAAGTGCTCCTGCTCGATACTTCCTTACTCCGAGAGCCCCTGGCCACGACGGTCCCCGAATTCAGGAACGGCCCTCTCGCTGGAGACTTGTGCGCGATGCAGTCAAATCGGTGGATGCCCAACTACGGCGACAAGGGCTCTCGCTCGATACTTCCTCACGATGTATTCGCAGAGGCACCTGCCAGAGAGGACCCCGAACTCAAGAGTGGCGCTCTCGCTCGAGACTTCTCGCAATTCAGGCAAATTTGTGGAGGCCTACACACGGCGACAAGGGTTCCTGTTCGATATGTCTCAATATGTATTCCGAGAGCCCCGAGCCAGAGAGGCCCCCGAACTCAGGAACGGCGCTTTCGCTAGGGAGTTCCTCGCATTTCACAGTGGCCGGCAAGGAAGATCTTCCCCCCCGAGAGAGGGGTGCGATCGAAGACGAACTGGGCGGGTACCGAGGGTTGGGGTATACAGAATGCAAGACACGCGTGCAAGCAAGAGCGAACAATAATACCATGATTGCTGTTGTTGTTGATGTGGTTGGTGTTGTTTTTGTTGTTATTTGGGGGTCGACAACAAACTTTCAGCAGGAATATTTTCTTTGTGAAAAACAAGGTGCGAGCCCCAAGGGGGGCACTTCAACTGAAAAACGCAATGTGCACCGGTGAGGGGGATCAACAGCAATGTGCTCTTCAGCGGTGGCATATCAACAACAATCCATTCAAGACTGTCCGCTCGTATCGGCTCGCGTGCTAAGTAACTCGTATATGCCGAATCCTCGCTACCCGCCCTCTTCGTCTCCGACCGCGCCCCCTTGAGGGTTTATCTTCCTCACCTGCCACGTGCATTTAGAGCAGCCCCTAAAGCAAGGGAAGAGAGGACGGATGCAAGGGAAGGATGGAGCACGACAGGGATTAGCAGGAGGGGGACTAAGAACAGAAAGCCTGTGTCAGAACCAGAAGGTCAGATCGGGGCGGGCAGACCCCAGCGGGTGGGTCGGAAAGGCGAGCTAAAGCGGCCAGGTCGAACAGTCGGGTTGCTGAAGCGTGAGCTCCGCATGAACTGCGAGGATTTCTCAAGCGATAGCGCGATTCCTGAGTATCGAGAGCGCGGCGTTTGAATACATTCTGAGAAAGCACCACGCGAGAGCTCGATGTTTGCATACATTGTGAATAACTCCCTCGCAATAATGCGAGCTAGGGAGCCGTTGTTGCTATATTTTGGGGGCCAGCAGCCGAGTTTGAGCAGGAAGGCTTTCCTTTATCATAACCATGGTGCGAACCCAGAGAGGTGGCACTTCAATTGAAAACCACAATGTGCACTGGTGAGGGGATCTACACAAATCATTCTTGAAGACTGAGATCTCAACAAACAGAATCCGCGCCGCGGAATCCGAATTCAGCCACGCACCCAGGGACGGTGTAAGACCGTTCGCCCCCCTCACTCGGATAGTACAAGTATTGCGCGCTGCGCGAAGCCTCACGTAGTATTAGGTGGCGACGTGCGAGCCCAGCCCAGCTGTCCATCGAGTTGCCTGACTCATTGGTCGACGACTGTAGGATTTGGTTTCACCGCGAGCTTTCCTCGTAGCCGACAACAAGCCTCCGTCAACGAGATCTTATCACGATGTGCCAGCCCCTTGAGAACGCGACCCCTTCCCAGTGACCGGCTCCCCGTCCCGAGTCGTTCCTTTATCGGCGACACGCAAGAGTGGCTCTAGGCAAGAGTGACCTTTGGTGCGCGGTTCCAGGGGGACGCGGCAAGGCCAGATCCAGGCGCTTAAGCCAGTGCTGGGGTGGTGGCCCCTTTGGGCTGGCACTAAATATCACCCTGGCGAAGGATCACTCTTGCGCGCTGCATTTGTCGCCAAAGGTCCAGAGGCTCTCCTCTGGAGGTCCCCAGAGGTCCCTAGAGGCCCCCAGGCCCTGATGCTGAGTGCTCGGAAAAATATGGTACCTGCCTTTTCCTTCTCATCCCCCCTCGCTCCCTTTTCCTCCTCATCCCTCCTCATTCCTGCTCAATCCTCCATCCCTTTCGAAGATATCCGTTCCGATCCGTTCCTCTTCCTCTTCCTCCTCCCCCTCCCTCCGCTTCCTCCGTACTCTCTCCTATATTTTTTCATTATTTCCCTCGTCCTCCGCTCCCTTTTCCTCGTCCCCGCTCATTCCCTGTAGTCCTCGCGGCGCCGCGCGTTGGACCGCGTGAGCCCCAACACGCGCGACAGCAGCCGGTGGACTTCCTGGCGTGCACTCCCTCCCTGGTCCATCTGAGCCTCCCGCGCGTCGTCTCTGTGGCCCTCCCATGCAGACCGCGGAGATCTGGCGTCGAGGTCTCCAGTCGTGTTTGTTCACTCTGTAGTATCGTTTGTGTGACGTCGGGCTTCAATGGGGGAACTCATTTATATATTTACAAGATATACGTGTAAATGTCTGTATATATACATATATGTATATACATATATATGTATATATATATGTGTATATATATATATACATATGGGTGTGTGCGTCTGCGTCGAGGACTACCAAATACTCTTGCGCCGTGCTGCCACTTTCAGTTCATCTCAGCCAAGGGCATGTGCCCGGAAAAAGTCCTGAAAATCACCGTCGTCACTCCGGACTGGGAACGAGACTTCTCACATAACGCTCGCGCAGATCCATGCATTCTGAGGTGTCCCCCTCTCCCGAATACGTGCGAAGGAGCGTCCTACATTGAGATGAACGAAACCGTAGCCTCGTCAACAACAACCCCAAAGGTCGTAGCAACCACCGCTCCAACCCGTGCTGGGCTTCCAGACGAGGTTGCTTCCGTGGCCGTCATAACGATGGCGAGCCCGAGCACTGGCAGCGCGTCCTTGAAGGAGAGTGCGTCGAGGCCTTCACGGTTGCACTCCTGAAGGCGCGTCGTGGGGACCCCGAGCGGGCCAGGGGGCACGAGAGCGGGCAAAAGAGGGGGCCTATACTCCATCTCTCGCTGCTGCTGTTCCAGGTCCTCTTCCTCCCTATCCTCCTCCTCCCTCCTCCTCCTCCTCCTCCTCCTCCTCCTCCTCCTCCTCCTCCTCCTCCTCCTCCTCCTCCTCCTCTTCCTCCACCCCCCTCTCCTCCTCCCACTCCCCTCGCGCTTCATTCCGCCGTCTCCTCCTGTTCCTTCCCATTGCTCCACACGGCTGTCCTCAACCTCCGCATCATCATCTTCCTCCTCCTCCTCCTCCTCCTCATGCGCCGGTGCCTTCTGCTTCAATTTTCTTATATATATTTATAAATATATAAATCTCTCTCTCTCTCTCTCTCTATATATATATATCTAACTCCTCAATGTTGTACATAACTCCTCCGTGTCGTACTCGTAGCGTTCGGTACAATAGGCGTTCGAGCATTGCATGCAATCGTGTGCCGCAATCTCATTGCAAACAAATCGCCACACTAAGCCTGCACCCGCCGCAAAACGGGTAGGCCGCTGTGTCGTCTCACGAGAATTCGAGGCCCCAGGTGGGGCCAGAGTAGGCACTGCTGGCTTTTCTGGGTTGCGTACTCTGCTATGTTGCTCTGAATGCGTTGCTCAGCTAGCTCGCGGTACTCGGTTTCTCGTTGGCAGATCCGTTTCTCATACTTGTTGCTTCAATCGGAACGTGTTCGGCTCTTCCACAATGTTGTTCCCGTTTCAACGCTGGCCTCATTGTCGAGCTTCCGCTCGGTTCGAATCCTCCCGCGTGCTGTGTTTTTACACAGAGGATTGGGGGACTGTGTTGTTCATATCTGTTGTTCAATCCGAATGTGTTCGGTTCTTCCGACACGCTGCTCCCGCGGCAGCGTTGGCCTCATTTTCAAACTCCAACCGCCGTCTGCGAGGACGACAACTGGGCCGTCCTCAGGTTGGTTCTCAAGTCAGGGATGAAAAAACTGCATAAACATAAACTTTCGGCGGTCCTCCGCAAATTTCCTGGATCTGCGCTGGCACTCCCTTGCGGCGCTTCCAGCGCCCCCTCTCCGCAATCCTCCTCCCGCGGCCGCGCGTGATCAAACGATCGCAGGAGGACAAATAGAAAATCAGTCCCCGCAAGGCGGCAAAATAAAACGCCAGGGGGGCAAACGATTAAAAAAGCAATTTCCGGCGGTTGACTTCTATTAGCCTGCCCCACTCATTCATTTTGGGCCCCCCGGGACGGGGGGGGGGCATTTTCTTAACCGCTTGCCCCCATGATAGAGTGGGCAGCTGACGGATCATGCCCCGCAAACGGCTTTCCTGCACTTTCCGAGGCTCCAATGGCATCTGGACTCTGGGAACTCCACGCAGTTGGGTCCTTTGTCGAAGCATTCGTCGGCGATGCGATAGCTGCCGTACGTGATATAGACGCAACTTCGAGCGCAAAAGAGAAGCCACCACTAGAAGAATTATCATGACCCGACGAACGCTCCTCATGATATCGCGGCGACTCACCCAGCGCACTCTGGTCGGATGACGCCCCCCGGGTACACTGTGCCAGGATTGCGTTGCCGATGATCGATGAGTGGACGTGTACCGGTCATGATTTTCTGACGAAGCAACGATGGGTGGTTCCCCATTCCCCTCATTAGACTCGTCCATAGGCCTACGCGTGTCGGGTCGTCCCGAGTGGCTATCGCTGTCCGAAATAGATACTGGTGTATTAACGCTAGCGTTCTGTGAAAAGCGTTGTGCCGGAGCTCTGACACTGTCAGGTTCAAGGAAGACGACCTTGGCCGCCCCTTTCATGCCATGTGGTTGCTCGGGAGTCCCGAATATATCATCATCAGTTCCGGGAGGCATTGCCTCCTGGTCTCGTGGAGGAACTTCTGGCTGGCAGCCCATGTTTTGCCGATCCATCGCTAGGTTAAACCAAGGCGTCTTTAAATTCATCGGTTCTCGATGTTCTTGTGCTTGATCTTCTTCTTCTTCTTCTTCTTCATTAGGGTGAGGGGAGGCGGATAGGTCCCGGCGGACTGAAGAGCACATGGCGGGTAGGTCCGTTGAGCGGGCCTACGCACAGCTGTGTAACAGTGTATGTGTGCGTGCCGGCTGGCCGAGAAGAGGCGAGGCCGCGCGCGCGCACGCTTGCTCTGAGCAGGCGATGCAGCTGCGGAGATCAGTCCCTCCGCGTCCGCTCCTGGCTCTGCCAACACCATGTGAAAAGGGAGTGGGCACGGCAGCTTCAATGGGCGAGGGGAGCGTCAGGAATGACTGAAAACGCTTGACAATCTACGCCCCCCGAGCCAACACGCCCCTAGCGTTGCCCCTGACGCACCTGCATTCATGTGCGCAGCTCTCCTTCCCCCCGAGGCCCCAGTCCTCCACGGCGGCCTCCACCTGGCGGGCTCCAGAAACCCTGAGCCCAAACAATGTTGGCATCTCTTTGGGGCGCATCTTACACTTCCACCGGCTTCCACCGGCCATCCGCTGGCGGAGCCGCCCTCGTTTTACTTGCGCCAGCTTCCGCCGACATTTCGCCAAGAAGAAACGCCGACTGCTTTGAGCCTCAAAGGCGAGGACCTTTCTAAAGCGCGCCACCTCGGCCACCGTGGTGCAGCACTCGTCGCAGAAGCCGCCTCTCACCAGAACGCGCGCCCAGGCCTCCACGGGGACAAGGCGGTCGCGCGCCAGGCCGGTGTCCTGCGGCGGGGCTCGGTGGCACCGAGAGTGGGCCGTCGAGGGCCAAGGGCTGGTTTTCGAGGAGCGGTTTTCGAGGATTCTAGATGCGATCTTCCAGGATAGAAGGATGGTCTTCGAGGGTAGGTTTTCGAGGTACGACAGAAGGTCTGCCTCCTCCTGCCCTCACGCTCTTCGTCCTCCTCGTCCTCGTCCTCGTCCTCGTCCTCCTCCTCCTCCTGCTCCTCCTCCTCCTCGTCCTCCTCCTCCTCTTCCTCCTCCACCTCCTCCTCCTCCTCCTCATCCTCCTCCTCCTCCTCCTCCTTCTCCCCTCCTTTTCTGAGGAGGTGAACGAGGAGGAGGAGGAGGAGAACGATGCAAACAGAGAAGAGGATGAGGACGAGGAGGGGGGGGAAACGACAACGAGGATCAAGGTGCAAACGTTCGGGGGGAGATGAGGGTAGGAGGGGCTCTCATCCTCCTCCCTCCTCCTTGTTTTCCTGGTGTTCCTCCTTTTCCTTGTCCTTTTCCTTTTCCTCCTCCTCCTCCTCCTCCTCCTCCTGCTCCTCCTCCCTCTCTTCCTCTCCTCCTCCTCCCTCCGCCTCCTCCCCTCTCCTCCCTCGTCCTCCTCCTCCTCCTTCTCCTCCTACTTTTCCTCCTCATCCTCCCCCTCCTCCTCTTGCACCTCATCTTCTCTCCTCCTCTCTCCTCCATCCTCCATCCTCCTCCTCGTCCTCGTCCTCCTCTCCCCCTCCTCCTCCTCCTCCTCCTCCTCCTCCTCCTCCTCCTCCTCCTCATCACCCTCATCACCATCCCTATCCGCATCCTAATCCTCATCCTCAACATCAGCATCCGCATCATCATCACTACCATCATCATCATCATCATCATCATCATCATCATCATCATCATCATCATCATCATCATCATCATCATCATCATCATCATCATCATCATCATCATCATCATCATCATCATCATCATCATCATCATCATCATCATCATCATCATCATCATCATCCATCCCCATCCCGCTCCAGCATTGCCTTTCCCCGCGTTCCTTTGCTTGCGCGCTTCCCCTAGCGGGTGCGCGCAGGCCGTTGTTGCTGTTCCTTTGTATGTGGTTGGTCTGTTAGTTGTCATTATGTATCTCTCGCTCTCTCTCTCTCTCTCTCTCTCTCTCTTCTCACTCTCTCTCTCTCTCCCCCCATATCTGCCTCTCTCCATCACTGTCTCTCTCTCTCTCTATGTGTGTGTCCCCCACTCTCTCTTTGTCTCCGCATCTTCACTCGAACACGGACTGCCAACGAGCATTTAACCATAACCTGTCTTTGATACTGAGAACTCAGGGCCGAAAAATCGCCGGGACTCTGTTCGACTACTCCTATCGGTGAGGAACAAGAACATGGGGGCATTCATCCTTGAGCTCGGTGAGAACCGTAGCTCCAGAAACGCCACAAGAAATACAACACCAAACGTTTAAACCTGACTGGCACTGCAAACTGCCAGTGGGATGGGCCCACCACCGCGCAACATGTACCGAAGCCCCCTCCCGAAGGGTGGAATAACCTCCCCCGGGAATCTGTTAATTCAAACACGGACTTGAACGCCAGGAAGCAAGGCTGTCGAGCGTGGCAGGCCCCCACAGAACGCGCTCATTTCTTACCACTCTCAGACAGATAGCGGCCAGTGTTGGAAACTGAAGCTTGCTTGGGCCATGGAGGCTGAGGAGGGGCCTCGTGCCTCGCAAAACGCCCGCCGCGTTGGTCATCTCGGTCTCCTTTTCCCAGCGCGTCGAGCGGAGCTCTCGGTATGCGATGGCGGACCGAACAGGCTGTCCTGCCATGTTGCAATATGCGCGCGCGTGTGGCATGATCAACGTTCGACCATTTCGGGTGCAATCCCGGCAGATGCGCCAGCAGGTCTATTACCCAAGATAAACGACTCTAGCTATACATATATATATATATATACATATATATATATAAGCAAAAAAAACAAAAAAACGTCGGGCACAGCCTTCCCGCAGAGGTGGGAGTTCACGAAGAGGACGCGAATGCGATGCTTACCCCTTCTTGGAACCTGCTCACCGATCAGCGCCCAGAGATCTGCTTCAGGGCCCGTCGAATTACGCAGGTTGTCCTGGTGCTGGCCGTCCAAAACTCCTGCGTCATCTGGCACGAAGGCCATCGCGCCCACGCTGACCTGGATGGCGATCCAGACTGCCGTAAGTTCGCCTCTCCCCACCACCTGGCGGCGTCCTTGAAGAGGCCCTTCGGCAGTGGCTCTCACGACAATTTATGACGGGCCACCCGTGGGAAACCGTGCGAACACCGAGCCTGCCCCCGCCCGTGTAAGGGTTGATGTAGACGACTCCTTTCCTGCACATGCATCGCCAATGAAAATGAAGAGGCTCGGCGGGTGAGCCTTGCCACAAATCCGAGAAAGGTCAATGGCCGCCCGAGTCAGTCCAGTCGCATTCGATACCTGGCGGCGCGGCTGCGGGCGATCTGCCAGCTGCTAGCCCCTGAGCCAAAAACGCTCGGCCGAGTCCCGCTGGGCGCGGGATTCTGGCGCTGCCTCGCATGACTCCAACGCGCCGTCGACACATGGCTGCCAGAGCACTTCAAGACCCTACCTACAAGTCGGGTCTCGCACCCCCCTCCGCACCTGGCGCAGACGCGGGGGCGGCGCCCTGGCCGTCGCTCGTTGCGTCGCGAGCGGGGCCGCGAAACCCCTGTCGCCACCGCCGACATGGGTTCTGCCATCCTCCTCCGGCGGGGCGGGTCCCGACGCTGCTCCGCGAATCGAATGCACGACGTCGCGTCCACTCCGTCATCGACTTCGCCTGCGCAATCGTGGCCCGCCGCCTTTGCGCGCCGCAGCTTGGCCTGATCGCCCTCGAACTCTGGAGCGGGCGCCATAGGCGCGCCGACCCCCCATGCTCCAAGAAGGCCTCGGGCGGGGAAATCCACTCGATGAAGTTGCCATCTGGGGCCGATGGCCCCGCCGCGGGCTCGGTCGAGCAGGGCCTCGAAGCCGTCTCGAGCGAATAGCGCGCGACTGCCTCACGGGCCCTCCAATGCGTCGTGATCGACGCCGCGGTTGCGCGGCGAGAACGCGCCCTCTTCTTCAGGCCGCGCCCATCTGATGGCTGCCCTGAAACTGCCCCCCCGCGCGCCCGCGCCCCGCAGCGCGGCGCTCGCGTAACTGACGCCATGTTTCCCCGGATCTGCCCGCAGCCCCTGCAGCGCCACAAGCGCTGTGAGCTACGCGCCTGATGATGATGCCCGGCACTTCGCCCCATCCCGCGGCGGAAGGCATCTGCGAAAAATCGCATCCGAACCCGCCAAGTCGCAACGCTAGTAGGCCACCCGAGCGCGCCTCGACGGCGAAGCCCGCTCGCGTCGGGCATGCGCTCGCAGAGCGCCGCTGATTTGACTGCCGCCAAATATCTCTGCTTTGCGCAACCTCGGCGCGTGCCGATGAGCTCCGGCAAACAATCGTTGGAAACTGCCCCTGAACTGTTGATGTTCTGAGTCAAGCCGCCGGCCGACATGCGGCATGTAAAAGATGGGCGTCTGGCTGCGATGACTCGAAGGACTGGGCGCAACATCGTCCCGCCAAAACGCACCAGACCTGAGACCTCGCGCAGCGCCCTGAAACGGACGCATTGACATTGCGCGCTGGTGCAACCGCTCTATGAAACTGCAAGATTCCGGTCTCGTCGGGTCGGTCTCGGGCCCCGCCTGCTACCGACCAGATTCCCACATAGTCCGCTTAGCGCGCGTGTATTTAATTTGCTCATTTCTTTTGCCGCGATGGCTTCTTCTAACCCTTTCGCACCTCGTCCACCTGCATGGTTGTTTCTTCCGCCAATTTGCTCTTCGCCTCGCTGCCGGTGCAATGGCTCAGGGAAGTCGCAAACGCCCTGTCTCAGAGCGCGAGGCGCCGGGCGCTGGAGGAGCTCAAAATGCAGCGTTGCCGGAGAAAGCCGACCTCGTGGGCTCATGCTATCAGGGGGTCGCATGATGCAACGCCACGCAGGCCCTTTGCATCAAATGTCAAATTTCCTATCGGCAGTGATAATCGATGAGCCGACTCTCAACCCAGCGCTCGCAGGAACGCCTCGCGGAGAGCGGCGTTCCCGAGGATGGCCGCGTTCTCTTCGGGGTCGTTCAGCTAAGCCCGCGCTGCAACGACTGCCTCGCGGCGCGTTGATCGAATCCGGGGAAGCTTTGCGCGGGCGCCGATGGCTCGATCTGTTGCGCGCAGCTGCTTCGGCACCACGTAGCCATCAATTGCGTTCGCTTCGGCCTGGGAAGCGCCGGATCCATCGCCTCGCAAACCGTGGCGAGTTCTCTGATGCCTGAGTCTGGGGCCCTCTCGAAATCCAACGGCGACAACCGGCGCGCTCTTTGGCCAATATTTGGTAGCATCCTTTTTGTGGCTGGTCTAACATTAAGCGGGCCCCAATCAGCCGTGGGCCCGTCCTGCTCCACATGCCTGACATGATTGAATGTTGCGTCAAAGTCGATGGGGCCCTCAGCTTCAGGCACCGAGCCGCCGCTCGCCGAGTTTGGGCCCGCGGTAGCTTCAATATTTCAAACATGTGTGCCTGATGATGTGATTCTCGGACTGAACAACGGCTCGTCTCTCGCACCTCTGCGCGACAATCTGGTTGCTTCTGGGCTGCCCACCCGCCCCGTGAAACGATAGAGCGGCGAATGCGCCGCCCCCCCCTGGGCTCGCCCACGGACTTTGCGCACTAGCAACTCAAAATCGCCAATCGGTTGGTCTGAGAAATCGCCCTGCGCGCGCAATGAGCGCTAAAGGCTTGCCCGCGCTGGTTCCGGGGGCCTCGGGGCCGCGGCGGCGTCGTCGGGCATCTCGTTGCGCGGCGCGACCAGGGCGCCATTGAGATCCCTGATCTGCTCGGCGCTATTATTCCGAAGCCTGCGGCGCGACGTGGATGCGATAATTGTGGCCGGCCGTAGGTGTTCGCGCTCGGCTTTGTGGAGTTCGCCGACGCGAAAACTGCGGCCCCGTGGTCGACTGGGCCCACCTGGAGCCTGACGCGAATGGCGCGCGCAAGAGGCTGCTTCGAGTGAGGTTGCCCACGAAGCGCCTCCGCGAGGGCCTGCATTTGGCTCGAGCCGAAACGGGCGCAGCGCGAAAACGTGCATCGCGCGTGCATTTTGCAGACGGACGTCGGAGCGAAACCAACTTGGGCCCCGACGCGATTCCAACGCTTTGCTGGCGAGCGAAAGCAGAGGCACGGGGCCCCTGCCTGGGCCTCGCCATTTGGATCGGGGGAGGCGGGGGCGAGAGCGGCGCTTTGCTGGCCCTGGGGGAACTCCTGGAAAATGCCCCCCCCCTCCGGCCAAGCGTCTCTGTCATCGCCAAACTCAAAAACGCGGCCGCCCAGAAAATCCCCACCGAGTAACTGCCGAGCAATCGGGGCCGAACCCACCGCGTCCACCCGAGGGTGGCCAGGGTTGGCTGCGTCATGTGTTACCGCGCTGCTGTCATGCAATGCCCTTGGCCCATCCGCAATGCTATACTGTCGTCGCGCAGCGAAGCAACGAATCCTACGTTTTGTTGCGCGTCTGGCAGTTGTGTGCCACTATTTGCGCGCCTCGCGCATATTTGTGGTGAAGGCGGTCTTGCGGGATGTCTGCAGCGCCGCGCGTGGCTCGCCCGAGATCGGGGCTGACGGCGAAGGCACTTCTCATGCGAGGCTCAAGTGCGCGTTGAAAGTTTGGCATGACTTACATTACCAGCCGTCCAAACGCCAAACTCAGCTCTACGCATTCACTGAGACAACTCCACGAATGCCCCCCCCCGCACATACGCACATATACTTACTCTTGCGAAGTAGCCAACCCTTTTCATATCGCAATTCGCATACAACACACACCAGCACATCGAGTGTCAACGCGGGCTCTGCCACAAACATCTTCGGTGCACCCCCTCTGGAGGCCACGAGCCGCGCGAAGCATGCGCAGACATGGTCCGGGCGGCGGCGCGCGGCCCGTGCTACGAAGGCTTCCTGTGGAGTTTCCCATGGCGCCACGAACCGCGCGACGAATAACTGCAATGGCTTGGGGGGCGGCAAGCGGCCCGTGCTTCAAAAGCCTGTGGCGACGTCCTCTATGAGGCCGCGAACTGTGTCAGGGCGTGCTGACATAGTCCAGATAGTGCAAAGCAGCCTGTGCCACAAGGCCTTCGGCTGGGTTCCGCATGGGGCCACGAGCTGCAATAACTACAAACAGAAATAGTCTGGCCAGCGGCGCGCGGCCAGCGCCGGAGCGGAGAATTTCGGTCAAGTTCCCCATGAGGCACCGAACTGCGCAAGGGGGGTGCTGGATTGGATTGGGCGGTGACAAGCAGCCAGCGCGACCAAATCCTTCGACGTAGCACCCTGTGGGGCCACGAACCGCGTGGGAGCGCGCTGCAATGCTCTCGGCAGCGACGCGCGGCGCGCCCGACGGAAGCCTTCGGCGCAAACCCCCATGAGGCCGCGATGCGCGCAATAATTGCGTCGAGCGCGCGCGGTCGGCGGCGCGCGGCCCGCGGCAAAAAAAAAAAGCTGCGGCCAAATTCCTTCCTGCGCCGCGAACCATGCGAATCGCATTCTGAAGCGGTCTGGGCAGCGGCGCGCGGCCCACGCTGCCGCGGGCTTCGGCGGGGCCCCCTTCGGGGCCGCGAGCCGCGCGAGTGAAGGATTCGGGTGGACTGGCCGGCGAGGGCCCAACTGACAGGATGATTAAGGACAAACTACGGCCTCCGAAAGTTCCATCACACTAATCTCTGGACGGTGCGAACGCCTCCGCGTCGTTCCCAAGGCATGCGAACGACGGCGCGAAGGCAAACGGAGTCCGCTGCAACGCAATCCCAAGGCTTCCAAAACGGCTCATTGACCCCCCATGGGGCACCAGGAAGTCATCAAGATGCCCGCCGAAAGAAGAACACTGAATCCTAACATGGCACTGCTACAAGACATCGAAACAGCTGCAGGACGGCCCACTGCAGGCCCAGGTCAGGCTCCACCAGCTCATTCTCGCGCACCCAGTGTTGCGTAATCTGCAGGCAACATCGCTTGACTCTCCCGCCCACGCCCCCAACGGCGCGACAACTCTGGGACCCAAACAGCGCTTCGGACCCCCAGTCGCAACGGAGTCGAGGGCGCCGGGGGGCCCTGCCGAGCCCGTGCCAAGCCCTTCCGGACACGTCCAAAACCACTGCCGATGGGGAGTCGGGGCCCACCGCCGCGGGAGCGCCCATTGGGGCAGCGGTGGGTTCGGACCCCCCATCGACAATCTTCTCTCATGTTGTTTAACTACAAAAAACGATGCCGAGGGGAGTCCGGGCCCACCGCGGGGGACGGGGTCAGGACCCACCGCGGGCTCATGGGGTCCCTCGCGGAGCCTCCCATGGGCTCCGCCGCAAGCCCTCTGGCTCCCACCGCCAGCCCTGCCCGCCGCCCCCGTCTGTGCCCATCCCCCCCCTCCTTCCTGCTCCTGCGCCCTCCTCGTCGATCCTTCCTCCAATGCCGTCCGCGCGCAATGTCAGCTCTGAGACTCACCATAATTCCATGTAGCTGGGCGGCGCTGCTCGCTCAAATGCGCACTCCGCGCGCCAATTATTGGAGGCGCCTCTCGCCTGCATCATCCTTCAAATAATGACCTTGGTCATCGCTCTTTCCCATCGTGCTGGCATCTTTGCCCGTTTCTTCCCCTTCTGCCCCTACAAACAGAATGAACCGTGCGAAATAGCCAACCTCTTTTTAATGCCGTGCGAAAAATAGACAAAACCGCCCGACGCGCACAAACGCATTGAGTCCGCATGCGAAATCTACAACAAGTGCCTTCGGTGGAGCTCCCCGGGAAACCACCGGCCGCGCGAAGACTGCGATGCAATGGACTGTGCGGCGGCGAGCAGCCCGCGCCGCAAAACTCATCGGTGGAACTCCGCGCGGGCCCGCGGGCCGTGCGAGGCAGCGCTGAATTGGCCCGGGGCGGCGGCGCGCGGCCTGCGCTCCAGATTTGGCTACTCAACATGCGAGCAGCGTTGCTGAAATCGCCTGGGCGGCGCAATGCGGCGCGCGACACAAACGCCTTCGGCGGGGCTCCATATGAGGCCACGAACCGCGAGGGGCGCACGCTCAATGGTCTGGGCGGCGGCGAGCGGTTTACGCCCGGAGACCTTTTCAGCGAAGTATCCGAATGCGGCCGCAGATCGTGCGAGGACGGCTGAAATGGTCTGGGCGGCGGCGCGCGGCCTGCGCCACAAGCACCTACGGCGGAACCCTTCTTGATGATTCCACGAAACGCATGACGAGCGATTTGACATGGTCTGGGCGGCAACATGCGCCCTGTGCTACAGAACCCTTTTCGGGGGCTGCGCACGGGGCCTGCTGGCCGTTCGGTGGGCCCGCTGCAACGGCCTGCGCGGCGGCATGCGTCTCGCGCCCAAAAAACATTTGGTGGATCCCCCTGGGCGCGCGCGAAGTGTGCATTGAAAGAACTGAAATGGTCTGGGCGGTGATCAGCGGCTTATGCCGCGAGGCATCCCGTGGCACTCCCTTATGGGGGCACAAATTGCGTGCCGGGTGCGTCGAAATGGCCCGGGCGCGTCGCGCGGCCTGCGCCGCTGGCGTCTTCGATGGACTGCCAAAGAATATGGAGCCGCGAACCGCGAGATGGGCGGCCTCAAATAATCTGGGCGGCGGCATGCGGTCTGCGCCCTGCGGGGTGTCGGTTGAGGGCCACGAACCTTGCGAACATTGATCTGGCATGGTCGGGGGGGCGGCGCGCGACCGCAACGCGTCGGCAGGGTTGCGCACGGGGCCGCAAGCCGCGCGATGGGCGCGCTAGACTGGTCGCGGCACCGGCGCGCGGCGTGCGCCACAAGGACATTCAAGACCAAATCGCTCGGGGACAACCGAACAGCGCGCGGCGCGATGGGCGCGCTGAAATTGCCTCGGCGCGGCCACAAAACGAAAGCACACCGCGCCAAAGAAAAGGGGGTGGATGATGAGGAAACGAGGCGGAAAAGAAAAAGAGCAGGAGGAAGAGGAGAAGGAGAAAGAAGAAGAGAGAAGAGCAGAAAGGACGCGGCGCGAAACGCCGCGAACTCAGAGCGAGGACATGCCGCGCGGGAGGGTGGGGAACAAAACGCGAAACAAATCGAGGGCCACCCGCGACAAGCGCGCCGCGCGACCAGGCGAACCGGCGGCGCGCCAAGCACACGAGGCGCAGGGGCCACGACGGGCACGTCGCGCGCACGAGACGAACGCCCCCAAAATACACGACGCGCTACGGAGATAGCGGGCTCACCTGCCCACGCGCGCGGACGATGCAGGCGCCTATTCTCGCTGCAAGGAGCTTCCGATCGCAACGAGCCATCGCGAAGCCTCCAAAGGCACCTCGCACTAAATGTTTATGGGCAGTGGTGTTGGTTCGGAACGGGGCCTGGCCCTGGAGGGCGGACATGCAATTCCCTGGCCGACAGCGCCAGCAGCGAGAGCTGCCGAGCTCGCGCGCGCTACCAACATCGACGGCGCGTGCGGACGCTTCGGCGCGCGCTGGCTCATCTCGCTTCTGCACGGGCACGACAAGGAACTCAACGCGCGCCCGCCCAGGGCCCGCCGCGGGCCGCGGCCCTCGACGCCCTCCAGGGGAGCGGCGGATTCAGCCCCGATTGGTTGGCAGGCGTTGACCCGCTCCGATCAGGGGCGCCCTCGGGGTCTCAGCTGGCGGAAGAGGGCCGAGGCGGCCTCCAAACATTGAGCTGTCTAATCCAGACATCGAGCTGTCTTATTCAGCCCTGCGCAGCCTGGAGAGCTGCTTCTTGCCTCTAGTGGCTGCTTTTGCCCGGGGCGCTCGGGGCCCAGGCGCGGGCTTCCTGCGGGGTCTCGATTGGGGGGGGGGGGGGGGGCAGGCAGCGGCGACGTTCTGGTTGCCGATTGCGGACCGGACGAGTGATACTGCGCCGTTACACTTACATGATGCGCCCAGGGCTCATCTAGCACGGGCGAAGCATTTCCCGTGCTCGCAGCAGCAGAGCGACTGCACACTGAGTCATGCAGTTTCCCAAGTGGGGCCCCGCGGGGCCCGTCGAGCAATAGGCGCCAATGGGGTGCGTCTCGGACAGTCCCCCGACCGAAGGCAAGAAACCCGAGCGCTCCAGCGCCTGGGGTGACGCGTCGAAATTTCCCGCCACCACCCGAGGCACTTGCAAGAAGGCAAGGAGGGGGCCGAGGCGTCGGCAGCGCGCGGCGCTCGCCCCGGCCGCGGGCACAGGTGGACACGCATACAGGCAGATTGCTGCATCAGAGTAGCTTTTGAAATGCACCAGCGGCGGGGCGAAACCGCCCCGGCGCGCGCGCGCGCCCTGGCGCGTGCGCTGATTTGCCCCATCATTGGAATGCAGCTGGCGCGCCTGGAGGTGGCCCTGCGCGAGCAGTCCTTCTGTTCCTTCGTCTGACTGCTCCCTGCGGGACATGGGGGCTGGCCCATCGCATGAGCGAGCGCACGATTACTGGCGAGATGCAGATGATTAGGGCGAGCTTTCTTGACCAACTTCTTCCCCGCAGCAAGCAGCCCGTGAGTTTCGGTGGACCCCCTGGGGCCCGCCTGGGATTCAATGGGTCCCCTGTCTCACATGGGCGTGGCATTCAAGACGACGAAACTGATGGCGTGCTGACCGCTACCTCGCAAGGGCGCGGGCTCGCTGCGCGCGCTTGGCTGCCTGCGCCGAGGGCCGCCCAGGCGCGTCGGCCGTGGCCGCTGCTCGTGCTAGTCAGGCCGCTATTCCCGCCTCCGCTGTGCCAGAGCTGGGGCCCTTGCCCTTGCCCATGGCTGCGGCTGCGGCGGCGCCTGCAGCGCCCTTGCCCGCGGCGATGGCCTGAGCCTCGAACTTGAAATTGGGAAACTTCTCCGCCGTGGTTTTGATGTGCTGCTTCCTGCGATTGTCCTGCTGCCGCGCCAGGCTCGGCTGCTGGCGCCGCGTCCGCTGCCGCTGAAGGTGGCGCTGATGATGCCCCTTCCGTCGCCGCCGTCTCCGCCGCCTTGGGGTCTGCCCCCGTGGGCTGCGCCTCGGCCTCGGCGTCCTTGCGGCGCTTCCTAGACAGGAAGCGCTCCTCGTGGCTCTTCTTGAGGTCGGCTGCATGCTGCTCCTTGGCCTGCACCACCTCGATGTTGATCCTTAGGTGTTCTCTGGGGTTGATGAAGTCGCCGCGACCGGGTGCTCATGCCCCTGGGCGGCGCCAGCCTGGGCGCGTCGCAGCAGGCCGCCGCGCTCGCCGCATCCGGGGCGATGGGCGACTCGACGAGGCCCCATGCCCAGAAGTGTTTCAGCGAAGCTGCGATGCGCGCTGGGCCCCACAACATTGGCCTCATCCTCCAGGGGTCGAATAGCAACGCCGGCCACCGCCAGCTCGCGCCCACTCGGCAGTCCAATGAGAACTCGCGCTGGACCCGCAATCCGAGCTCCGGGCGCGTGAAACCTTCAAAGAAACGCCAGGCAAACGGGACGCAACCCGCAAGCTCGCCTGCGATCGGCCAACTCGCGAGGCGAACGGTGGCCCGGAAGAGCTCGAGCGCGCCAAAGGTAAAGAGTTACCCCCCGCCCCCTGCGCCAGTCGCAGGCAGGGGGAAACGTTATAGAAGATGCGCCCCAGCTGAAACGGCATTGGTGAACGGTGCGATTGCCGCGACACAACCACATCGCGAATCAAGAGTTCGCGGGGTAGGCTGGGGCGCCGCGCAAGCCAACCTGCAATTGGCAGACTCACGCACTGAACCGGGCCTGAACAACAAATCAACAATGCAGTTGCGACAAGGGGAAGGAGGGGGAAAGGGGAAGACGGGGGCGGCGGCGGTGTCTGCGCCCTGGGCCCCCAGACAAAACGCAGCGGCGCGCGTCGTCGTCGCTCTCTGGAGCCTCGCTGGCCACGCTTAAATTCTAACGCAATCTGAACCGGCGGGGGGGGGGGGGGGGGGGGGGGGCGCCTGCGCGGGCCCGCGGCAAGACGCAGCGAGCTGGCACGTGGCCCCCGGGCCCGAGAGAGGGGGGCCGCGACCGGGGGGGGAGAGGGGGGGGAAGAGGAAGAGGAGGGTGAAGGAGCAGCAGAGGAGGAGGAGGAGGGAGGAGGAGGAGGAGGCGGAGGAGGAGGAGGAGGAGGAGGAGGGGGAGGAGAAGGAGGGGGAGGGGAGGAGGAGGAGGAGTAGGAGGAGGAGGAGGAGGAGGAGGAGGGGGAGGTGGGGCATGGCCGCGGGGGCGCGAGCCGCCTGGCCCCCGCGGGCCAGGCGCGCGCGCGCTGGGGCGGGGCGGGCGGGGGCGGGAAGAGGGGGGGGGGGGGGGGCCCGCGCCGCGAGAGCGGGCTGGCCGGCGCCCTCAGTCTCCACCCCCGATGGACCAGCGGGCCCGCGCGCGGGCGGCCACCCGCCAGCGCGGCGCCGCGCCCGGCGCGCTGGCCAGGCGGCGGCGCCGCCGCGCCCCGTCCGAGCACCCCCTCCGCCGGGCAAGGCGGGTCGCGAGCGCGCGGAGGATGGGCGTCGCCCGCTGGGGCGGGGCCGCCCGTGGGCTGACCAGGCGAGCGGCTGGCACTGGATGTTCCGTTGCCTCTAAGACCAAGACTGACGCGCCCCCAAATAAATCGAGATTTGGCTCCGCCGCATGACCTTCGGACGGTTCATCTGGTCTGCTCGACGGCTGGGTTCCTTCGAGCTCGGCGACTGAAACTGACGTCTTCCCCTTTGCATCCACTGCTGGCGACTGGGCGCCCGCCGCGACGTCGCCCCCCCCCCCCCCCCCCCCCGCGCGCAGGAGGGCCGCGCGCAGCTTGTGGGCGCTGTTGGCGCGCAGGGCGCGATTGCTATCGGCGCCCTTCCACGCCCCCATTGCGCGCGGCGCTGCTTCGATCCAGGTCGACGCTCCATGCCGCAGCTCCGGTCGTCGCCGGGCGTCGCCGCAGTCTCGTGGGCCAGGATGTTCTGACGCAGCTGCTGCCTGAGCTGGGGGCCCGAAGTTCTGGCGACGAGGAACTTGATCGCGGCGATTTCGACCGTCGAAGCCGCCGCGCTGTTGTCCGTTGTCTGGGCCTGGCTCTGGCAGGATTTCTGCTCGGGCGCCAGCGAGTGCATTCGCGCCCCGCGGTTGAATTTGGAACTCGCGCACTCGTTGGGCGCTCTCCCGAAGCGGCCGCGTCCGCGACAGCGATTCTGCCCCGTTCCATCCAGCTCCGGGCTGCGCTGGGAGTTGGAGAAGCAAGCCATGGTGCTACGAATCTCCCGCTTTGGCAACCGCGGGGGACTTCCCAAATTGGGGTCGGTGCGGTTTGCCTCGCGCGCCGTCGCGCAGCCGCGGCAGTCGGCCCAAACCAGACGTCTGGGCCCAAGTGGCTCGAGCGGGGAAGGGGGGGGGGCGGGGGGTCATGGAAGGGGAAGGGAGCGCGACGTCCCCCGCCCCCCCCCCCGCCCCCCCCCCCCCCTTTCCCCCGTGCTCCTTCGAATTTCCCTCTGCTGCGAAGCCGCCGGCCGATGCCGGGCGCCCCCGATGCAAAACGCAGCTCGTGCTCGGTTATCATTCGGGTTGCATCTGCGCCGGCGAGCTGAGCGAAACCAAACTTGGAAACGCCGTGGCAGGCCCCATCTCCGGCCCCAGGTCTGGCCACAAGACTGCGCGCCCAACGTCGCCCCCCCCCTGCCCACGGCGGATCGCCACCCCGTTCTGAGCGCGTCGCAGGAGAGCCAGGAGGTCAGCAGTCGCGAGGGCGCTGGGTTCAGACACTCTCCACCCAGCAGTCTGATTGGCCCAGCATTGGAAGAGGCCTTGGAATAGGCGGCCCCTCTGTCCGCGGCGGGGGACTGGCCCGGGCAGCGCCATCAAACTGAACCCGCGCCCGCCCGTGCGCAGCCCCGGCAACTGATCCTCGTCGCTCATCGTCGGCCCTTCGCGCCGCCCCCCCCCCCCCCCCATCCCCCTTTTCCCTCCCCTCCCCCGCCCCCCCCCTCCCCCAGCCACCCCCCTGCAATTGCCCCCCCTTCCCCAGCCCCCCCCCGAGGCCCCCTCCCGCCCGCTGAAAATGCAAAAATTCCCGGCAGACCGCGCGCGTGTCATGGGGCGCAGAGGGGGGCCGCCTCCTCTGCGACGCGCCCGCCCCATGTCACCCCTCTATCCGCTCCCTTAACTATTGCCGGGGTGGCCGCGTGGATGTCGGCGCGGCTGCTGAACGCGGGTCGCCAAGCCGCCCCGCTGCGCCGATTTGTTCCCGAGGCGTGTACCTGGTGGCACTTCTCACAAAAACTAATGAAGTCGCATCACCTTGCAACCAGGCCATGCTTGTTTTATTTGTTCTGCATGCTCAAGCTCTCGCGCCCCACCCAGTAAATCGGAATGCTCGACGATCGGCGAGCAAGACGAACAATGCACCTTGGCCTCCAGGCCCCGGCTATCTCGTGAAACTCCGGACTTGTCTGCGACGGGGAACCTCTCGGCGGACGCGGCCGCCGGGCTACGTGGGCGCACGTCCTCATCCTGCCGCTGGCCAGCCAGAGGCGAAATCAAAGTCGGCCAGAGGCCCTGTCGATGTGACTACGTGCTCGCATTCTGCCGCTCGCGCCCCGGAAATACGGCCACCCCCGGCGAACGGCCCTGCCGTGCCCCGCGTTGCCTGTTCCAGCTGGGGAGGCAATCTCGTAGTTTTCCTCGGCGAGCATGGCCGGCAGAAGCCGGTTCGCCCGCTCTCCATAAATTTGTTGTGCATCGCGTAAAACGAAGCTACCAAACGCGAGGTGAAGACAGCTTTTCCCCGCGAGGACATCCAACGAGGGATCGAGTTGCGGCGAAAACCTGATTGTCCAACCACGTGCTGCCACGCAATTGCAGCAGGGCCCCTACTGTTGCCCACCTCCGCCCCGCCAGGCTGGAGACCGCTGGCGCCATTGGGTCCAGCGCGGAGGCAGATGGCACTGCAAGGTCTGCGTGCGCAGGCAGGAGTGGTGAATATCATCCATCATCCCTGGGTTGCCGCAGCTCCAATCGCACCACCTGTGGCCTCCATCTCGATCCTCGCGGGCATGTGTCAACGCACGCGGGATATCCACGCCTACTGCTGTTTTTGTGCGCCAGCTGCGGATGCGTTGCTGTGGGCGCCCGCATCCTATCATAGCCACGCGCTGCAAGCTTGGCTTCGCGAGTCCGTGCGCTCAGACCACCTGGAGGCTGATCCACAAGCCCAGAATTACTACAACCCAGAATGGTCATCCCCGGCTATCTGAGCTC
>CAUYUJ010007446.1:445000-450000 GCA_963575745.1 Prorocentrum cordatum | reverse complement strand
GTGTGAAAGGGTCGGCGACTGAGAAATCTGGGAAATTCTGAAAATCTGGGAATGGCTGCAACGTGTCATTACCATGACCCCTTGCTCGTCTGACTGTGGGCTCGCACGCGAGGTCACTCGAGCGAAGGGTCACGCTTACGCGTGGCCAGTGCCGAGGGGCAAGGGAAAAGCGTCACCACAAAGACCAGCGCGAGGAGCCAGGGGTGGTCCTCCTGGTGGTGTTTGGGTCTCTCGGTTCCAAGCAGAGGAGAAGGAGGAATCCATTGCCCCCCAAGGAAGCTATCCCGAACGTGCAGCGCGAGCGAGGCCGACCGCAAGGCAGCCAAAGCGAAATCTTGCAACAGCCCTGGACTTGGGCCAGGTGGTCCTCCTGGTGGTGTGGCCCCCTCTTTTCGTTTAAGACATCTCCAATCCTTGGGTCGGGGAGGGCATTGTTGACCTCCTCGCTGGAGGTGGCCCCACTAGTGGTGGTGGTGTTGTCTCGCTTCTTTCCTCCTGGTACTGGTGTCGGTGCCAGCAACCGAGGAAGACCACTCATGCGACAGTTCATGAGA
This sequence comes from Prorocentrum cordatum, assembly GCA_963575745.1. Lineage (NCBI taxonomy): Eukaryota > Dinophyceae > Prorocentrales > Prorocentraceae > Prorocentrum > Prorocentrum cordatum. The sequence goes on along the minus strand of CAUYUJ010007446.1, from coordinate 449,446 downwards.
CCCTCCCATACAATATTGTTGCCTCTTGCGAATCGACGCCAATCGAATCCGATCGATGCTAGTGCGCTGTAAAGATGGAGCTGCGAGGGGAAGGCCGGCTCCCATGACTTGCTACCGAAGACCCTGCGCGACCGACTCTGGGTGACGCGCTTTTCCCCCAGCGGGATGGCGGGCAGCTCGCGCCAGCCGGCGCGAGAGCGACCTGGGCACTCGGGATGCCAGCTCGGCCGCTTCGGCGAAGCGCGTGTTGCGTGTTGCGTATCTTTGCAGCGAAGGTCGCTGCCGCTGCAAAGATACGCAACACGCAACACGTGCATTTGACACGGAGCTCAACACGTAGACGGACAAATATAGGTATGGCGCGATACGTTCGCCAAAACGTGGCCAACACGTGCAAGGCCAACACGTAACCTGTAAACACAAACGTTTTGAAAACGGTACGTGTTGCATCTCAACACGGGCGTATCACTGCAAGTAAGCTCGGACGTTCTCCGTGATCGACTGCTCGATTTAGGCGTTTTCCTGTGCTCGGGCTGACCGCCCTGGCGATGCCCTGCTCAGATTGCCAGCTTGCTTGTTTTCGTGTTCGGGCTTCCGATTTCGACGGAATTCCGCAGGCGGTACAGGACACTGTGGAGCCCCACTGCGCTTGGAGGTCTTGGCCCGGTCCCTGAGTGTCACAGCTGGGCCGTGGCAGCGGCGGCGGTTCCCCTCGGCCCTTTCCGCCTCTCAATCCGCCCTCCTTCCCCACCTCCTTCCTCCTCCACCCAGCCTCCTTCCTCCTTGCTCCGTACGCCGCACGCCGCCTCCATCTGCCTCAAATCTTCCGGCATGATTCCGACAAACATATGTATGCCTCTCCGCCTCCTCTTCCACAGCCTCATCCTGCTTATGTTCGTCCATGTTGCCCTCCCCACCTCCATCTTCACCATCATCATCATCATCATCATCATCATCATCATCATCATCAGCAGCAGCATCGCCATCATCATCACCATCAGCATCCTCATCATCATCAACATCAGCAACATCATCGTCACCTTTATCATCGTCATCATCATCAGCATCAACATGGGCAGCATCATCATCACTAGCATCACTAGCAACCCCATCATCAGCATCAACATTGGTATCATCATCCGCATCAACATTGACATCACTAGCAACGCCATCATCACCGCCATCACCATCATCCTGGAAATCATAATCACGATCAGCATCATCATCATATAATCGTCATCAGCATCGAAATCATCAGCACCATCATAATCATTATCGCGAACATCACCCGCATCATCAGCAGAATCAGCAACCTCATCATCATCATCATCATCATCATCATCATCATCATCATCATCATCATCATCATCATCATCATCGCCATCACCATCACCATCACCACCACCACCACCAGCATCACGCTCTCCATCACCATCACTACTCCTCACCATCATCATCACCATACCTCCTCACGTTCATCATCACCCCTCCTCACCATCATCATCACCACCATTATTATTATTATTATCATCATCATCATCATCATCATCATCATCATCATCATCATCATCGTCATCACCATCATCATCATCATCATCATCAGCATCATCAACATTATCAGCCTCGTCGTCATTCATCGACATCGTAGTCGTTGTCCAGCTCATAATCCCCATCCTCATCCTCATCGTCCCTCCCATTCGTCCTCCGTCCGTCCCACCCAGTCTAATTGTCCCCTCTCCTTCCCCTTCCACCCTTTAATCTCTCCCTTTCCTCCTCCACTTCCTCCTGCCCCGCCTCCTCACTCGCCTCCTCTTCAGGCCTCGCGCGCAGGGCACGAGGGGGAGGAGGACGAGGAGGAGCACGAGGAGGAGCAGCAACGGGAGGAGCGGCAGGGGGAGGGCCAGCAGAGGATCGCCCCGCCTGTTCGGGGAGCAGGAGCAGGAGGAATCCTCCTCCTCCTCCTCCTCCTCCTCGTCCTTCTCCTCCTTCTCCTCCTTCTCCTCCTCCTCCTCCTCCTCCTTCTCCTCCTCCTCCTCCTCCTCCTCCTACTCCTGCTCCTCCTCCTCTCCTCCTCCTTCTCCTTCTCCTCCTCCTCCTCCTACTCCTCCTCCTCCTCCTCCTCCTCCTCCTCCTCCTCCACCTCCTCCTCCTCCTTGCGTTCCCGCTGCCGGGGGCCCCTCGTGGCACGGCACGCCGTCACCTCCTCCGGCTCCTTCCCTCCCTGCTGCCCGGCACGGCTGAACGGCGGTCAATCTGCGAGGGCTCCTTCGTCGCCTGCAGCAGCGCCGGCTTGGAGGCGGCGGCCTCTCTTGCCACCCAGGGGGCCCAGACCAACCCCTCGCGTCGTGAGCGAAATCAAGGCGCCCCGGTTGGACTCCCCCTCCCAGCCCCCCCCCCCCTCGCGTCGTGAGCAAATCAAAGTGCCCCGGTTGAATTCCACCCTCTTCCTCCGCCTCCTCCTCCTCCTCCTCCTCCTCCTCCGCCTCCTCCTTCTCCTCCCCGTCCTCTCCTCGTCGAACTCAGCAGCTCCTCCTGCTCCTGCTCCTCCTAGACTGTGCGGTCTGGACCCAGACGGCCCCAGGACATATGCTACATCGTGCCACCGTGCCCTACAGGGTCAGGGTGGTGGCTCAGGGAAGCTGGGCCCATTAGAGGGGTTAACGCGCCCCTGAGCCGTATCACCTCAGGTCCCCTTCTCCTCCTCCGCCTCCTCCGAGAGGGGTCCAGGCAATGGCCGAACATCGGCCACCCTGCCAGGACACAGTTTTGGGAGTCTCGGGCAGCAAATCACAGCGCAGGCCTTTTCTCAATTTTCGCCCTGTGGGGGCCCCTCGGGAACGTCAAACAACTAACTACTCGGGAAGCCTGTCCAAGGGACGGGGTCGAGGCCTCCGGAGGCCCCCGATGTGGCAACATCTCGACGTCGGAGGTTTTCTTGGGGAGCGGAGGGGGGCACGTGAGTCATTGGCTTAATGTGTCGCTAATGTTTCGCAGAATTCGGGAGCCACCCAGGCCCTGTGAAACCCACGTGGGTTGCTCAGGAGGCCGTAGGGGACTCCCTGGAGATCCTGGGACCACCTTGAGCACGGTGCGGTCTGGGGACAGTTCCGAAGTCTTCTCACTCTCAGCTAGCGTGTCGCGGCGGCGGCCCTGGCGACACGCCATGCCTTGAGAGCGGATAGCGTGTCGCTTCGCAACGCGGGGCGGGAGGTCGGGAAATTAACTTGGGACGCTGACGCCTGGAGGCCGCGAAGTGGATAGCTCGACGCGCCGTAGCGTGGTGTGAAAGAACCGGCGGAAAGACACGCGATCCCACAAGTACCGACCGTATCCTTTCCCGCCGTGGAGTGCTGGGAGACTCTGGCTCGTCGCCGTGCTCGCGATTGGCCGCGATGTGCCCGTCGCGAGCCCCTCCGACCGCGGCGCACGACGGCGACGGCGGCGACTACGACGACGACAAGGAAGTAGCGACGACGGCGACGACGGCCGACGACTCAAGGTCTACGATTGACGACGGCAACGACGACGACGACGGCGAAGCCACACAGCTGACCAATGACGTGCTCGCCTTCTAGCCCGCCCACCCCTCCCCCGCGCGAGTGGTGGCGAGCGAGAGGGGCGCCTCGGCCTTCCGCAGCTCGGATATGATGGCCAGGAAGTCGTGAAAATTCACGAAGCCCTCGTCCTGCACGGGAGAAGTGACCCGAGACTCGAGGTGGAGGGGGGGACGAGGAGCAGGATAACGCAGAGGAGGACAGCGACGGACGGCGACGACGGCGAATGGCGGAGGAGCAAGACGGGGCCAGGGAAACAAGGCCTGGGGGCCCCGCCCTGGCCTCAGGCCCTCGTCACCGTCGTCGTCGTCGTCATCATCGCCCTCGTCGCCGTCGTCATCGTCGTCGTCGTCGCCGTCTCCGTCGTCGTCGTCGCCGTCTCCGTCGTCGTCGTCGTCGTCGTCGTCGTCCCCGAGTCCCTCGTCCGTCCCAATGGAAACTGCTCGAGACTATGTAGGAGAGCTTTGCTGTCGACGCCAACGTGCCACGTGCGTGACGGCACGCGCCCAGTCCCCGTCTCGAGCTGCGCCGCTGCGCTGCGCCAGCTCCGTGTCGAGACGCCGCAAAACGACCGGCGCGTCTGCGGACGCGCGCGACACGAAGCCGTCACCCATTCGGCGAATGCCTTAGAGGGCCACATGCGAACCCTACCCCTACCCCCCACGATTTCCGAGGGGGAGGGTGGGGTTCACTTCGTTCGGGAGCTCCCGAGCGAAGTGAACCCCACCTTACCCCTCGGAAATCGTGGGGGGTAGGGGTAGGGTTCGCATGTTGCCCCCTAAAGGAGGAAAGGAAGGAAACCGAGGATGAGGAGGACAGAAGACGGACAAGGAGGACGCCAACAACGAAAGGTAAGAAAAGTAAGAAAAACGGGTAGAACGATGTGGGACTG
>CAUYUJ010007446.1:422500-440000 GCA_963575745.1 Prorocentrum cordatum | reverse complement strand
AGTGCGAACAGTCTCCCGTCCACTCTTGGAAATCGTGTCCATGCCAGTCATCATGCACATTGCACTCCTCGCCCCCGTGCCCGCTGCAGAGCCTCCCGGCATGAACGTCGCCAGCGTTCGGGGGTCCTCTGACCCGGGTCAACCCAGACCCGGGTCAGCGGGAAACCAAAAACTGCAATGCAGGGAAAAAAAACTGCAACGCAGGTCCTCGCAAACCCGGGTCAGCCAATACGCGCGGCCGCCCCGCGGCCACGAGCGGCTCCCTAACCCGGGTCAGCCAGAGGGGGTCTTCGCAGGATCCTGCAGGATCTGGCGCCCTGGCTGACCCCCGTCTGTATTGACCCCCGTCTCGAGGCTCCCGAAGCGTTCTCATCGGGACGTTCCCGGCATGACCATCTCGTCTGCAGACCTCTTCCTCCACCAACTGGCTGCTAACATGGTTGTGTACATGGGCTTGGAAAACTCTAGCCGTCAACTGTACCGAATCCGCACTCTTTTCTCTTTTCCACATGCCTCTCGGGCTTGCTTATGACAAGTTGCGCCAAAAACAATGTGGCTTTCAACAGGGACCTGCTGATATTCATGGTGCTCGTTCAATTTGGTATTTTCTCAGATACGGTGCAGCCCATCCTTCGGTAATTGATTGGGATCTTGTTTGCGCCCGCAGCCGGCTTGGAGCTGTCGTTCTGTACTGGATATATGACTTCGCATCGTTGCTGACTTCCCGCAGCTGCAAGGTCAGGGTGAACACATCCCTGGTGAAACATGCTACGGCACGGGGCGTATCGTTGCGAAGCTCTTATGTTCTGAGAGTTCTGGTCTCTTCGTGAATTCCACACATGTTCCCGTGGATAAAACGAACCGTACAAGATCAACGCGCTGAGCGGCCCAATTTGACTGCATTCTGCATTCGGAGGTCGCGTATTGTGCACTCTCCCGCTCAACCCTGGTCCAAGAGTTTGATCAATGTTCAGCTGATGATTCGGCATTTCACATTCTCCGCATTGGCCGATACTGGGCACAATGCTGTTGTTGATCATGCATGGGCTGGTCTGGACATGCTCCGGATCCCGTTTTCAATGACATACCGTCCTGTAGACACTTTCGGGTCTATGACACCTCGTCTTCGACAACAGTGCCGAATGTGGTATCGCTCTTGCGATGCATCTGGGTACGGTGTTTCATGCCCGCCGCTTCCTCGACTCCCAGACCCGTGTGCCATCAATGAGGCTTACTTGCACGAGTGGTGGCGCTGGGACTCTTTTGCGCAAGGTGTGGCGTCCTCGCCTTATTTGGATCTGAACTGGTAGTGACATGCGAGGACAAGGACTCGTCGGTTTTATGGTTGCAGCTGGGTACTTCTCTGATGAATTGGTGGGTTGACCAGCTAAGATGCGCGAGCTCGAGATGGTTTATAATAGATGCAAGGCCGTGCGAAGTTCTACGCATGTGTTGCGAACTATTTCATGTTGTCATCGCCCCTCTCTGCTTGGCACCAACACGGCATTGTCCATGCCATCTGATGCATTACTGTAAGAAACAAGGTCACAGCTGCTTCCGCAACATTGTGTCCTTTGCCTCTATGCTGGGACGGGTCAAGTATACGAGGTCCTGAAAACAGACTCCATCCACCGAGACCGAGACACGTTTTTGTCTTCTGCCGTACGTACGTGATGGCATCAGCCTTGTCAGCATACGTCGGGCTTCAAAGGCGGTGTGTGGAGCAAGCCAGACCCTCCAACGAGACATGGGGGAGCGCATGGTATTGAAGCTCGGGTCGATCAATAGATGCATCGAAGCGTGCTTGCTGATGAGAACTTATCGCATCGGGGATCGTTTTGCTGTTCAACGTAGTGGCGTCCCTATCGGTGGACCTCTGTCTGGCGCCCTGCTGCGCTTGGTACTGTCCGCATGCGAGTTCCGCTTCGACCACCACACCTGGCCAGGCATAGCAGCAAGCCTGGGCCTGGAAGGTCCAAGAAGCCAGTGGCTTTCCGCGTCCAGGGACGAGGATACTGTTTGCTTGGCATCGCATATCCTTTGCTGCAGTTGCGTTAGCAATTTCGTGAAGGATGTGTACGGCGAGGAGGTCCCATTTGACCACAACCCTGATTTCGAACAGCGGCTAGGGGACCATGTATCTAACAAATCCCTTGACCTCGTCATTCACAAACAGACGACTGAACTAGCAACCTCTTTGTACAATCCGAATGAACCTTTTGCGCACTCAGGTTCCCGCCGTGATTTTTCGAGGCACCGATTCCCACCACCGATCGGCCCTCCAGGACGCTTGCGTGACCAATTAACTATGAACTTTATGTGCCGGAGGAGTCGGTGGTCACAAACGTTGCTAGAAGAAAGTGAAATAAGGAGGCTGTGTGCGCTAGATGTTGGTGACCTGCTGCACTTGGGGTACCAGCTCAAAGTGATCAAACAGGCTTGGCTGGCCAGCCAAAGCCACGAGTACGTGCACTCGATTGGCATCAAAATATTGAAGACATTATTCGGCTGCCAGCTCCCATCCCCCAGCCCGCGTGAGGTGGATGAGAATGTATCTCTTGGTCTGGAGGGTTGTTTCTGCATCCCGCCCTTGGTACCGCGGAGCTGGGAAATTGAAGCGTGGAGCTGCCAAAGTCCAATATTCAGTGGGCATCCACGGGCAGGCATCCGAAGGTTTTTCCGCACAGATGTTTGCCCACGCTTTAGCGTCGGACTGGCAGAAGCCATGGTCGCCCGCGTAGGCACATCACGCTCAACTGCGTAAGTGATGGTGGCTCCGACGTCCTAGCACAAGGCGAATCGAGATAGCGGAAACAAAGGTTCTGACCTCTTACCTTCAACATTATGTGTGTATGTGTGTGTGCGTGTGTGTGTGTGCGTGCGTGTGTGCGTGCATGCGTGCGTGCGTGCGTGCGTGCGTTCGTGCGTGCGTGCGTGCATGTGTGTGTGTGAGTATGTACGTGTATGTGTATGCGTATGTGTGTGTGTGTGTGTGCGTGCGTGCGTGCGTGCGTGCGTGTGTGTGTGTGTGTGTGTGTGTGTGTGTGTGTGTTTGTGTGTGTGTGGCGGGGCGCGCGAGTGGGCGACGTGTCGCCCCTGTCCCAAGCTCCGTGCGCACTTCGCTCGGAAGTGGGACTCCCGCGGGCGCGGCGCATGGCTCGCTCGCAAAACTGAATGCAAGGCTACAGCGGCAGCGGGGCCGCGCGAGAGCCCTCTCCCCTCGTCACCGTCCTCGTCCTTTCCCTCGTCCACCTCCTCCGCCCGATTCCTCCTCCCCCTCGTCCCCCTCCTCCTCCTCGTCCTCCTCCTCCTCCTCCTTTTCTTCGTCCACCTCCTCTTCCTCCTGTCCCTCCCCCCCTCCTCCTCCTTGTCGTCATCCTCCTCCTCCGCATCCTCCGTTTCCCCGCTTCTCCTCGTCTCCATCGTTGTCGCCTCTCCTTCTCCCTTGCCGTCCTCCACCGCCGTCGAGTTGGAGAGTTTGTTCGTCGCGCCGGCCTCCTCCTGGCAGGGGCGGGGCCCGCATCTTCGCGCGACGCCCGCAGGCACGGGCACGGCTCGGCCGAGGCGCCCTACAGCGTCGAGCAGTGCAGTCCAAATGGGGCGCTGCGTTCAGCGCGAAACAGTGCATTCGCCACCTTAAGAGCGAGGAGGAGGACGACTCTTTTCCACCGCGGACGCTCCATCTGCAGCTAGCACCCTGGAGTTATTCAGAAATGCCGTTCGCCACCATAAGAGCGGGGAGGAGGAGGACGAAGACTCTTTTCCACCGCGGACGCTCCATCTGCAGCTAACACCCTGGAGTTCTTCGGAAAGGCCGTGGCCAACGTCCGCAGCCACACCACTGCCCAGGATTATCGAAGGACCCCACGGAGGAGGAGGGGAGGACAAAAGAACAGGGGAACGGCGCCCGATTGGCGAGGAGGAGGAGGACGACGAAGAGCAGACATACTCTGAGCAAGAGGCCTGCCGCTCAGTGGGCCACGTGGTGAAGACGCGAGTTGGACTTGGAGAGATGTAAGTGGAAGTCGAAAGAGAGTCGAGGGAGGAGGAGAAGGAGGGCGAGGCGGAGCACGATGGAGGAGGTCCTCCCCATCTCGCTCCTCCAGCTCCTCCTCCTCGTGTCGCTGACCCCCCCGCCTCCCTCCTCCAAATCCGTCCTCGGCGTCCCCCTTCTACATCAACTCCTGATCCTCCAGCTCCTCCTCATCCTCCTGTTGCTGACCCCCCCGCCTCCTCCTCCAAATCCGTCCTCGGCGTCCCCCTTCTCCACCAGCTCCTGATCCTCGCTCACCTCTGCTCACACTTCTCCTCGGCCCTCCTCGTCAAGCTTCGCCCTCTTGCCAGCTGTCCGGTCGCCTGCCTTCGTCAGACAAGGGGTCAGTGCGCAGTCCGCTCCACATCGGCAGCAAACGGGATACTGTGGTCAGGCAGTTCGCCAGTGATTTCCTGGCGTGCCATTTAGCATGTCGCCTTCGTCCAAGAAGCATCCAAGATGCTCTGGAAGGCCTCCAAGAAGAGGTCCCTGAAGGCATCCAAAATGGTCCCTGCGAAAGGCCCGTGGAGGCCTCCAATCACTTCTCTTGGTTGCAACATGGCCTTATGGTTGCGACTTCTCCCGCATTAGTTGTCAGGAAGACCTGCAGCGCTTGAACATGGAACAATTATTGTTGCGACGACCGTCGATGGCTTAACACCTTCATGTTGGTTGCAATGAGCCTGAATATCCTGCCTCGCTCCCCCCCCTCCTGCCTATACCTAAGGTGGAGCAAAACGAAACCGACACCGCCATTTCCCAGATCTCTTACAAGGCGCTTTGTGACCAGGATGCCGAGGGGAATTCAGCCGTGGTGGAAACAATGCAGGAGCGCCGGTGCCGCTTTGTTTTTCCTCTTTGACCCCCTCGCCCGCCTCCCTCTCACACTGATTGTGCTTCCGAGGACCAGCGTCTCGAATTGCAGTGCCCAAACCTGTTTATCCAATCAGTGGCTTCTCCACGACCCTGCTCCTGCCTGGCGGGGACCAAACCGCCACCCCGTGCAGGTGGAGCTACCACTGGGGCAAAAAAACTGGACGCTCGAGTTATCTGGGATAACTCCAGTCAGGGGCAACTCCCGAATGATTCCCTGGCGCACGCACCAGGAGTTATCCCTGACCACCCCAAGCCACGATGATTGGGAAGTCGTTGGATGCCCGAAGTATCTCGAATAACTTTAGTCTGGGGCAATGTCTTGACTGGACTTGCGAGGCGCGAATCAGGAGCTACCCCTGAACACCCCCAGCCCTGATGATTCGGGGCTCTGACAAATGGTCGGCCTTTTGGTTGCGAGGTCTCGTGCGAGCAGCCCTAGGGCACGAATGAGCACAACCGAGCGTCATATGTCTGCGTCCAGCCGACCGATCTTAGAGGCCTCTTAGATGGGGTCCGAGCAATGGGGCCACAAGATTGCGCCGCAATGCGGATGCAGGTGCGATGCGCGGCTGTCGTGTTTTTTGTCTGCAGCGCTGACCGCTGTAGGGTCTTCACCGGGAAATATGTTTCAGCTGGGTCGCTTTTTGAAAGCCGGGGCGCCTGGTGAGGGCCCCAAGGAACCAGAAACCGCAAAATAAAACTCGGGGTTGTGATTTCGCGGGCTCCCGAAACCTCCTGCACTCCCCGCCCCCGTCGCCCCTCCGCCCCCACAGGATGCCTGCGAGGGCGCCCCGCCCGGCTGCCGTTCCATGGCCTTCTCCCGCAGGGCAACCCTGTCGGGGCGGGAGCGGCCGGTGAGGGCGCCGTGGGGAGCCAAGATCTCCTCGAGCTGTGAGGGAACATGACGGACAATATTTCGCTAGTTTCGGCTTCCGGGTGCCTTTGCTAGGGTTTCGATTCGTCCTTCGACTCATGAAGGAATCACGACGGATAATGTTTGCTACGTTCGGCTTCTGGGGCCCCTTACCGGGCCTATGGACCGTTCAAAAAAGACTCTGGACGACGTTAAGAACAAATCATGACGTCGGTGGTCTGGGGTGGGGAAGGGATCGGCTGACTCTCTGGGTTTAGACCGGCGCTCGACGCAATGCTCGTGGGCGGGGCACACGTTGGGTTCTGCCGTATGTGTCATGGGCCTGGAGCTGTAAAGCAGCATCAAGCGAGACTTGAATCAGCACAGGTAGGGGAAAGGAGGAAGGGAAGATTGGCTGAAAGACAAAGTTGTTTCAACAATTTTCGGCATCGGGGGGCCCGCCGCACACTCAAACGTATATCGTCGATGAGAAACTATCCTAGACGGACAGTGGGAGGGGTCGGGGCTCTGACTTCCACCTGCTTCCGAAGTGGGAGGGTGTGGGGAGGGCTGACGGGGGGGGGGGGGGGGGAGAATGCACCAGCATGCCACAGGGTTCAGTTAGGGACTGCACAAGGCAGAGCGGCCGTGCTGTTTCCGCCTCTGCTTGGGCGGGGCCCGTTCCCCGCGGGCCCGCCTGTAGGGCGAGAGCGCCAGGAGGGGGAGGGGGGTAGGGGAGGGGGAGGGGCGGGGGGTAGGGGTGAGGCGATCCATGGGAAGGGAGCGGGGCGGCGGGGGATGGGGAATGGAAGGAAGGAGGCGCAATGGCGAAAAGAGAAACATAGAAGAACCAAGACACAGCCAGCACACACCCGCGATGCTGCTATGCGCCCTACTGTTTCGAGGATGGTGCACCCTGCTGCTCCAGTCCGGTGGGTCCGGCCGGATCCGGCGCTGCTGGCTGGTCCGGTGGGTCCGGTGGGTACGGTGAGTCCTGTGGGTCCGCTTGGTCCAGTGGGTCCGGTGAGTCCGGTGGGTCCGGCGAGTCCGGTGGGTCCAGCGCCTCCTCTTTTGCTGGTGCCGATGGGTCCATAGGAAGCGCCAAGAGGCTTCGAAGAGGCACCCAAGAAGCCTCAGCAGGCTCTCAAGATCCTTCAAAATTCAAAATTGCCTTCAGGGGGTCCTGAGAGCACTCCGAAGAGACCCGAAGAAGAATCCCTGAGGACTCTGACCGGGATGGGCGAAAGCCCATCAGGATGAATATGGGCTCTAAGAGGGGCCAAGAGGCCGACCTCCATGACGGTTGAAAAGGACCCCGATTAACCGAAAGATGGCTCCGAGAAGTCTGAGATGGCCCACAGACGGCTGAAGACGTCTCCACCCCCCCAGAGGCAAGCATCGTCACAGCTCCTTACGACAACTGGTATGTTTAGCATATTCGTCTCTAGGGATTTGACAACGTCCAGGACGGTCGAAGATGCCATCAAGATCGCCCCAAGACGGCCTAAGAGTTTCCCAACAGGGCTCCAAGACGACACAGGGGAGCTCCAAGATGGCCCGAGGGGCTTGCAACAAAGCCCAAGTGGGTTCCATCATCGCAAGCGTCAGCATCCCATAAGCATCAAAATCCGCATCCAGACCATCATCGTCATCATCATCGTGAACGTCGACATCAGCAACAATCACGCCATCAGCATCATCATCATGAGGTGTATAATCATAATCACAGTGTTAAGCGTCATCGTCATCGTCCTCAACATCGTCACAATTAGCGCCATCAGTACCTGCATCGTCAACCGCGTCACTACTAGCATGAGCAGGCACCTCCGCCATATCATTGCAAAAAACGATAAGCACCCTCATAATCATGTCTATCGCCGTCAACATGAGCATCGCCCTCGTCATTCAGATGGCCCTTCGGATCCGTCGTCGTCAACAGCATCATTGTCATGAGTACCAACACCAGCGACACACACACATGAGCATCGTAAGTGACACTATTCCAATCAGCATTTACATCCGGACCCAAATCTTCCTACTCATCATTATCGTGTACGCGGCCATCCGCAGCATTCACGTCATCATCGTATTTATCATCATCCATATCATTAACACAATTGTAACCACCATCACAAGCACAATCGTAACAATGAGTGTCATTAGCAGTACCTCCGTCGACAAGATCATTGCCACGATCGCCCAAACCTTCTCATCATCATAAGCACAAGCTTCGGCCACATCATCATCATAATCATCATCATCGTCATCATCATCGTTGTCGCCATCATCATCATCATCATCATCATCATCATCATCATCATCATCATCATCATCATCATCATCATCATCGGCATCACCACCACGAACACAAGACCTCCGGGGACATCGGGGGACCTCTGGGGGTTGAGAGTCAGGCAGGAGCAAAACATACCATCAACAACATCCTTGTTCAACATACGCATTTTCATAATACGCGCCGTCACCCTAATCAGCATCAACATCCATAGTCAAACATTCTCATTCTGATGGTGACCTCTATAACATGTTACTGTATCCTCTACATGTTCTTTTCTCTTCATCCTCACGAACTACATTGATTTTGTCGTCCTCCTCCTCGCTTTTTTCCCTGATGTAATCCATCGCCAGGCATCGCATCCCACGAAGAGCATTCACAAAGCTGGTGCGCACGAACGCTCCACTGCACTCCCCACGGGTCTGGCAAATCTGGCTGCTCTGGTGGATTCGGGAATCTGGTGAATGCCGCAAATCTGGTCCGGTGAAGCCGGTGACTCCGGTGAGTCCGGTGAGTCCGGTGAGTCCGGCGGGTCTGGTGGGTCCGGTGGGTCCAGTGGGTCCGGTGGGTCCAGTGGGTCCGGTGGGTCCGGTGAGTCCAGTGAATCCGGCGAATCCGGCGTGTCCGTTGAGTCCGGTGAGTCTGGCGCGGCGGCTTGCGCAGCAGGGATGACCATTCTGACTGTTTCGAGTCGCCTCTTTGCGAATCACTTGATGCAAACATGCTTGCCAGCTGATCCCCCCCAACAATGCGTCCGTTTGCACACCCGTCGTACTATATACATGTGGACTTACCGGGTACCACAAATGTGGTGCAAACCAGGGGATTGATTCAAGTTTGAAGAACTTGGAGTTGTCAGCTCCACTGCCTCAACAATAATTCCAGTCTCCAACCCGCAACTCGGTTTGCAAAACAGCGCGTGCTAGAGGCCGCGTTGGAGTGCGGGCAGTTCAATGCGGGTCGGTGGCGCGGGCGAGAGAGGCGGCAGGATGACGTAGACGACGGCGGCAAAGATGACGATAGTAAAGAAAGTGGTGGTGATGATGTCTGACGGCAAGGCCAATGACGGCACCGATGCTGGCAACGCTGATGACGACGGTGGTGTCCATGTGTCGCTGATGAGAATTAAGAGCGTTTCGCCATGCGCGCTCGGCCGACGCGTGCGATTGGCCCGCATAATAATATTTGACGAGGACCGTGACCCCAAACACGCGCGCAAGGGCGTCCGAATGAATTCAACATGCGCGCGCGAGACTCCCGCGCGGTCCCATGTGAAGCAAGTTTTGGAATACAACTAGCCTGAGCGAGCGCATATTGTGTTGAACATGTGTTGAGCAACCGTTGGGCTGCCCATAGGTTTTCGGGAACCTCAATCTTGAAACCATTACCAAAACGCAGAGTTTGAACGGGTTTCGACATGCGCGCGTGACGATCAGGCGGCTGGAGGCGCGGCGGGGGCCGCTACGCTGGGCTAATGTGGCACAGCCCGGGGCTCGGGCTGCCGACGGTTTCGCCCCCCCACCCCCCCACCCCCAGTTTCCTCCCGCATCGTTCTCCCTCCTCCTCTCCTACGTCCATTTGGCCAGGGGGCCCGCTTACGCCTGTTTAAATAATTGACTTCGTCAGATTTGTTGCAAGAGGCCCTTGGGACATGAAATGCCGTGACAGACGAGCGCTCGCATACTATTGCTTCACGGCGGTTAGGGGGGGTCGATGACGGGACTCCTCGGCATCGCATGCAGAACGAACGATGCGACAAAACAGCATGCAATTTGCCGTGCCCCGGGTGAAGGGGGCGCGATCGCCCCGAGCGGGGTGGCGGCGGTGGGGTTTATGTTTTTTCCCCCCAAGAAGAGAAAAGACGCGGTGCTCTCTGTCCTCAAATATGGCGCGATAAATTTACTTTGGGCCACTTGGGAAGGAGGGCGAAGGGCGGGGGGGAGGTGGCCCCATCCGCCCCTCCTTCGCGCGCGCCGAGGCGCGCGCAAGTCTTCTCCACCTCGGGCACGCGCGACCGCCGCACCTGGGTGGAGGTCGCGGGAGCGAGGGCGGCCGCCTCGCCCCGCGACGACGGGCGGCCGAAGCGGGCGCGCCTGGCCCGAACTTTAGAGCGCAGGCGACGCGCGTGCAGACCGGCAATTCCCGCCGCCGCTCGACCTCGGGGATTCGGCGCCGACCATGTCGACCCCCTTCCGCGCGCCACCCGGCCCGGGGAAAGGCGCGGTAGTTCCCGCGTCCGCGGGCGCAAGAAGCAGCGTCGGATGCCATCGGGGACCATGCGAGCTAGCGCGCAACTCGACGCTGCCTGCTGGAATCGATTTTGCGCCAGCCAGGCTTGATAATAAGTGCGGACCAGCGCGGAAGCGCGGGCGGGGCGGAGACGTTCGGCGGCGGCCTCCAGGGCTGCCCAATCGGCGCGGCCCACGCGGACCACGTCCGAGGGGGGCCAGGCTAGTAGGCGGCGGCGGATAGAGGGCCCGAACGGCATCGGCCGGAAAAATAAGCCGGCGAGAGGGGGGGGGGGCCCCAGTGCCCCTTGAATCTTGCGCCGCGGGAGGCGCCCACCGTCCGCGCGGGCCCCCGCGCGTCTGTCCGCGCGCTTCCAAGGGCCCCTGCTCCATCTGGATGGGCGGGGGGCCCAGGCTGTCAGCGGCAGCGGATCTCAACCGCTGGCGCAGCGCGGGCCCCCCCCCCCCCGCCGCGCCAGCAGGAACTCGCGCCTACAAATGGCAATCGAAGCTCGGCGGGCCACAGTCTTCTCGCGGAAGAGGGGGTGCATCCTGGGCAAGGCCTCAGAGACGGGAGAGAGAGCTGCGCGAGCGCGGGCAGCAGCGGCGCCAATCGTTGCGCACGGGATCCGAGGGCCCCCCTGGGAGCGCACGCAGAACCGCCCCGCGCGGTGCAGCGCGCCGTTCGGGAAAAGAAAACCCTGGCGAGGAGGGCCGCCTCTCTCGCCGCGGGGGGGCTCTCGGTGGCGGCAGACGTCGTCAAACATGCGACGGGGCGGCGGCGCGCCTGATCGAGCACGGTCGGGCCGCAATCGCAGTCGGGGCGTTCGCGCCAGCCGAAAAATCCCCACGGTCTCTCCATTTGCTCGGGGGTCCAACCCAGGATTTCAAACAGGTGGCAAGGCCTATCCAAGGGCCGAGACATTCCAGGTTAGGGGCAGCCGCAAAATCGTGCCAGGCAGGGGGCCAGTTCCTGGAGCGCGGCAGAACGCTGGTCAGAGCGCGGCGGAGCGATGAAGCACTCGCGCGCTTGCGGCGCCGAGGCGGCGAGCTTCTGGGCCCAGCAGAAAGCCCGAGCGAGAACCTTCAGGAACTTGAGTCCGCGCCTCACCCCGCCATGGCCGTCGGCGCACGCGCGCGCGCGCGACCCCCGGCGTGTTATCTACGAACGAAGCTTGGAAGTCCAGCAAGAATGGTGTCAAACAGGCCGCGATTAGGGCTCCGCTCGCGGGAAAACCCTGGATTGTGCCAGGGGGAATCGGGGACGATCAGATCATCGTGCCTCCCAAGAGCCCGCGGCACTGGACATGCTGGTCCAAAGCCAAGAAACACCATCTCATCGGTTCAGGGATCTCTATTTCCCCGAACGTTCCAACCATGCAAACAATTGGCAACCGAGGGGGGGGGGCTGGGAGAAGTCGCGGGACGGGGTGGCTGCGGGATCATCTGGGGGGTTCGGGGAGAGGGCAACGAACCTGGCATGGGCGTCTATCTCGATTACTTTGTCCCCGAACTGGCGCCCCGACATGGAGCCCCGCTGGAGGGGCGAGCTGGCCTCCGCCATCTTCGCGACGAACGGTCGCGCGACCAGGGCGGCGATAATCTTGTCCTCGAAGCTCGTTGAGCGGAGGGGGCCGAAGCGACTGCGCATCACGAGCGGCGCCCCGAGCGCCCCCCTCCACTCCCTTCGGCATGGAGATGCCAAGTAAAGAGCGAAAATCTGATGGGTCTTTTCCCCGCCAAGATCCACAAGGGCATCCGTCCAAGAGCTCCGCGGGGCGCGGGGCCGCCTTCCGGGCGGCGCAGGGAAGCCGGTCAGGCCGGGGGCCGCATACATCCGAGCGTTCGAGGCGCTGCCGCATCACAACAAAGGTACGAGAAGGGCCCTCGAAGAGTCTGCATCCTTTCGGCAGTCGTAATCAAGTCGGGGCGCATGCGAATGCCTGTCGAATGCAGATGGCCAAACGGAGCCCAAATCGCCGCTCTCTCCCGAAATCGCCGGGCTCGTTGGCGGCGTTCTCGGCTGACTCTCTCGGGGAGGCCCTCTGGGGGCCAAGGGTCCAGGGGGGCTTCCTGGGATTCGAGGTCGGCCGTCTGCAGTTTATCGAGCTCGTCCGAGAACTTGCCGAGGCCCCCGAGCCAGAGCGCGCCCGCGCTCAGGTCCCTGACCATCGGCTCCAGAGCCCAGGCGCGGGCCTGCAATGGGACGGGGCCAAGCTTCGCATCCTGCCCCCAGACCGCCCGCGTTACATATCGGAATAAGATCATTTTCCCGAGACGGCTGCCATGGCCCCGATGGGGAGCGGCGTCCCATGCGAATTTGGCTCCGCCCGTCATCGGATGTGTGTAAATGTTCATTTGAATTTCGGCATCGGGCGGCCCCCAAGAGGTCGCTGTTTGGCTCCTCGGGGACCCACCGAGACAGGGACGCGGTCGGAGAGGCCCTCGTGGCGAACTACTTCCACCAGCTCCTGGACAAGGCACGTCGCGTTCATCTGGACGAACCGCCTCCGCCGGGGGAGAGAGAGGAATGTCCGATCGATCACGTGCGTGGAGTTATTGGCGAGACAGTAGCGAATGGAATCAGGCTGCTCGACCTCCACCATATTGGAAAACAGGTGTTCCCAGCGGGCGTCCCTGAAGGCTCTTCGCTCGTGAAACCCGAGCTGCGGCCGAAACTGCGCGGCAGGAGCCGCGGGCACAGGCCAGAGATGCTCTTTTTGAAGTCATGTGGTAAGGTGCAAGAGCTCGCGCAGGAGAACCTGTCGCACGCTCAAGATCGATTCCACTCTCAGAAAACGCCTGGGACCGAACGGCATAATAAATACCGCACTGGATATCTTTCCAATACGTATGCTGACTATGACGTAGGCCCTCGTGATAACCTCGCCGGGATGCGCACTTTGAAAGCCTGGCGGCGCAAGACGCGACCTCTTCCAGGGAGCAGAATGCCCCAAGCATCGGCCCTCCGACTGACGAACGGGCCCTGTTCCAAAAATATAGGTGATGTACACAAATCCCACCATGCACCCTATCATGTTCACTGGCGGTGAGGGCCATCGGGCGGCAGCCCGGTAGGAGGCCGCGTACCCGTCGAGGTCCGCGCCCGTGAACGTGACGAAACCCTGGCGGCCCTTGGACACCTGGAATTCCCAGGCTCGTTTCCCGCCGTTCGCAAGATGTACATCCAGATCCTCTGCTTCTTGGAGTGTTCTCCTCCTCCTCCTCCCCCTCCTCCCCCTCCTCCTCCTCCTCCTCGCCCCCTTCTACTCTTCCTCCTCCTCCTCCTCCTCCTCCTGCTCCTCATCCTCCTCGGCTCACGGAGCCGCCCGTCACAGAACAGCCAACCAGGCAAACATGGGAAGCGTAGCCGACCTGTCTGCAGCCCCGCCTTGGCAGCCAGACTCTGGGCACAGATGCACCAGTGGGCGATCTTGCACTCCGGCCGCCGACCAGCGACCAGCGCCATGTCGGAGAGCTCGTCACCGCCGTCCTCGTCCGCTTCCTCACGCCGCGCTGGTGCCAGCGGCAACTCGCCGCCCCCGCAGGAACCGCCCGCGGGCACCAGCCCCTTTCATATCGCCGTCCACCAGGTCCGCGACCTGGGTCTTCCTCCTCCTCCTCCTCCTCCTCCTCCTCCTCCTTCTCCTCCTCCTCCTGCGCCCCCGCCGCAGAGCCGCGGCAGGAACAGCCTGCTCGGCGGCGCTCTCGCGCGGACCGTCGCCATGCCGCACAGCCGTGGCCGCCGTGGCCACGGCCGCCGCGGCGGCTGCAACGGTCTGGCGCGGCGCGCCTTCCCGAACGGCCGCACGGACAGCTGCCTCCACCAGGGAGCGCGCGTCGCCCGCCGAAGGGGGGGAGGGCCCAGAGGGGCCCAGCGCGCGCACTTGAGTCCGCGGTGTCTTGAAAACTCTCCAGTGGGGAAGCCACCAGTCCCAGGCTCAAAGCTGACTAGGATACTCAGAGCCCTTCCACGAACAAGCTCGCGAACTTGGTCTCTATCATCCCCCAGAGCTTGAGAAATAATGCCAGGAACCCTCCCACATTTGAGCGGGTCGCATGTGGGTCTTCGTCGGACCTGAAGATAGAATGAGACATATCAGATGGCTTGTGGAGCTGGCACAGCATGTCCTCAAACTCCGCTAGCGTCGCGTTGGCCTCCTGGACACCCACAGCAGGGGACGAAGTCAACAGAGACCGAAGAAACTCAACCCTCCTGAATCGGACATCGAAGTCATGGTGTAGCACAACCCTCGCCTTCCATGACGCAGCCGTGACCGAACTACGAGACGGAGATGACCCCTGCCAAGCCTTCACCAGCTTGCTAAAGACACCGCTCGTCGTCATCCTTCGTCAGGAAGCGGTGCTGCACGGCGTTCCGCACGGCGCCCACGTCCATGTCCAGGAGGCGCAAGTTCGCTTCCTGGAAATGGGTAGCAGGCTCCGAAGTCCCAGGGGCAGGCTCGTAGCACATGAGGTCCTTCCAGGAACAGCTGACCAACCCGTTTTCTCGGTTCGTGAAGAAACGCCTGTTGCCGTACATCTCGGTGAAGGTCCTCGCGATCGTCATGCAGACGCGTTCGCGGGAGACCGTCTTGGCATTCTTGTCTGGACCGACAGAGATCTCCACCTCGGGCCCACCAGCGGGTGAGGGTGCCGTGGCCTTCCTCCAGCCACCTCCGCGCCCAGGAACACGTAGAGCTCCAACAGCCTGGTCAGCACGACGGGCGGCGCACGCATAGTGACCCATCCGTCCCTCGCACCCTCCTCCTCCCACCCTCCTCCTCCCGTCTGTCTCCTTTCTCCTCCTCCTCCTCCTCCTCCTCCTCCTCCTCTTCCTCCTCCTCCTCCTCCTCCTCCTCCTCCTCCTCCTCCTCCTCCTCCTCCTCCTCCCCACCCTCGGCAATGCAGTCCAACTTATCCCGGCAAAGCAACCTAACAGCGATGTGTAGGACCATATCTGGAAGCATTCCCCTTAAGATTCAGATGCTAATCCAGTTGTAGAATTCTGCTGTTCTCGCAGTCGTAGTCGCATTCGCGATGACAGTCGCAGTGGCAACGGCAGTCGCAGTCACAGCCTCAGCCTCAGCCTGCCTCAGCCTCAGCCTCAGCCTGCATCAGCCTCAGCCTGCCTCAGCCTCAGCCTCAGCCTGCCTTCAGCCTCAGCATCAGTCTGCCTTCAGCCTCGGCCTTCAGCCTGCCTCAGCCTCAGCCTGCTCAGCCTCAGCCTCAGCCTCAGCCTGCCTCAGCATCAGCCTGCCTCAGCCTCAGCCTCAGCCTCAGCCTCAGCCTCAGCCTGCTTCAGCCTCAGCATCAGTCTGCCTTCAGCCTCGGCCTCAGCCTCAGCCTGCCTCAGCCTCAGCCTGCATCAGCCTCAGCCTCAGCCTCAGCCTGCCTCAGCATCAGCCTGCCTCAGCCTCAGCCTCAGCCTGCCTCAGCCTCAGCCTCAGCCTGCTTCAGCCTCAGCCTCAGTCTGCCTTCAGCCTCGGCCTCAGCCTCAGCCTGCCTCAGCCTCAGCCTGCATCAGCCTCAGCCTCAGCCTCAGCCTGCCTCAGCATCAGCCTGCCTCAGCCTCAGCCTCAGCCTCAGCCTCAGCCTCAGCCTCAGCCTGCTTCAGCCTCAGCCTCAGTCTGCCTTCAGCCTCGGCCTCAGCCTCAGCCTGCCTCAGCCTCAGCCTGCATCAGCCTCAGCCTCAGCCTCAGCCTGCCTCAGCATCAGCCTGCCTCAGCCTCAGCCTCAGCCTGCCTCAGCCTCAGCCTCAGCCTGCTTCAGCCTCAGCCTCAGTCTGCCTTCAGCCTCGGCCTCAGCCTCAGCATGCCTCAGCCTCAGCCTTTCTTCAGCCTCAGCCTCAGCCTCAGCCTGCCTCAGCATCAGCCTGCCTCAGCCTCAGCCTCAGCCTCAGCCTCAGCCTCAGCCTCAGCCTGCTTCAGCCTCAGCCTCAGTCTGCCTTCAGCCTCGGCCTCAGCCTCAGCCTGCCTCAGCCTCAGCCTCAGCCTGCCTCAGCCTCAGCCTCAGCCTGCTTCAGCCTCAGCCTTAGTCTGCCTTCAGCCTCGGCCTCAGCCTCAGCCTGCCTGAGCCTCAGCCTGCCTCAACCTCAACATCAGTCTGCCTCAGCATTCAAAATGTGGCCCGGGAATGGAGTTCTGGGAACTCGAAGAAAACGAAGTGGCCTACAGTTGGCTCCGGGCATTCAGAATCATGCCCAGGAATGGAGTTCTGGGAACTCGAAGACCACGAAGTGGCCTACAGTTGGCTTCGGGCATTCAAAATGTGGCCCGGGAATTGAGTTCTGGGAACTCGAAACCACGAAGTGGCCTACAGTTGGCTCCGAGCATTCAAAATCATGCCCAGGAATGGAGTTCTGGGAATTCGAAGACCACGAAGTGGCCTACAGTTGGCTCCGAGCATTCAAAAACATGCCGAGGAATGGAGTTCTGGGACCTCGAAGACCACGAAGTGTGTAACTGTTTGCTTAAAACGACTTCCGCGGATTCTCCCCGGCACCCGTCCGGCATCTGCCCAGACCCCCCTGAGGAGTCAAGATGCTTTCTTTTGAGACCATTCGAAACCTATCAGTCTTCGCTGTTAGGTAATTTGTCCCCGGGATCGCCTTGGCCGTCGGGCCCTGGCGCACTGGGCCGCCGTCGTGCTCCGTCGTCCATGGTTCCTCGTCGTCCCTCGTTCTCATCGTCGTCGTCGTCGTCCACCCGTCTGCTCGTCCGCCCGTCCGTCCATCCGTCTTCGTCGTGGTCGCCGTCGTCGGCGTCATCGTCGTGGTCGCCGTCGTCGTCGTCGTCGTCGTCGTCGTCGTCGTCGTCGTCGTCGTCGTCGTCGTCGTCGCCCTCGCCGTCGTCATGCTCGTCGTCGTTGCCGCCCTCGCCATCACCCCCCTCCCCTCATCCGCGGGGCATGGAACGGGACCCCCCCCCGCCCCCTGACCTGGCGGACTCGACCTGCCGCCCCACGCCGGGCACCACTCCGCACCCCAGCAGCGCGGCGAGGCTCCTAAGCGCTCGGCGGGGGAGGGGAGCGGCAGGAGGAAGCCGCGGGGGGATGTCGACCCCAGCCCCCGACTTTGGGAGTTTTTCTACCAGACCACAATTTTGGGCCCGACTCTGGGATCTACGATGGGAGAGCGCCCATCCTCGATAGCGGGGTGCGTCCGAGTAACCCCCCGAAGAAGGTGTATCCACGACTTTCCCCCCTTTCTGGAGCGA
>CAUYUJ010007446.1:245000-417500 GCA_963575745.1 Prorocentrum cordatum | reverse complement strand
GTCCCGGGCAGGATCATAAAATCAATTTCTGAACTGAAAGGCCGCGGGGCGGATCGATCGCACGCGACGAGCTCAGGGGAGAACGATGGGAGAAGGAGGACGAGGACGAGGATGCAGACGTCGGGGACGACAAGGACGACGCCGAAGACGACGACGACGACAACCTCGACGACGGGGACGACGACGACGACGACGGGGAGGCTCAGGAAGGCGGGCGGGGAACAACACGCACACAGACCGTGCCAGGAATGAGACGGCTTAGAGAAATCAAATCTGGGACGCGTCTTCGAGCCAGCATGGACGTCATGAGGCGCCCCGAGGTGAGCGATTCGAGATGGCTCGGCAGGAGGGGCGCCTGCTGTGGGGGCAGACGCCCGTTCATGGCACTGGCTTCGCTTCACCTGGAGCTCGGTCGCATGCAAAAGACCAAGCAGCAGGTGAACCTACTCATTGTGAGACCTTGACCAGAATGAAACACCAGGAACTCAGCTTGAAGCTCAAGCTGCATCTAAATTATTGCCTGCGCGGAAAGCAGGCCGTGACCGTAGACCCCCCGAACGATCGGAAAAACGAAGCACCTTGTGGCAGAAAGGCCATGGTTGTCGCTCCAGCCGGTCCGATATAAACCACACGCGCAGGACTCCTGCGCATTCACGGGATCAGCCACATGGCAAGGATGGGAACCACGAATATACACGCTGCACAATGGATGAGCGTGATCGGCCCTCCGAAAACAACGAAGTCAGAGAACGTGTACTTGCCGTCGGGCATCACCATTAAATTCGTCTGGTAGCCCAGGGGAGTGGTAAAGCAGGACCCTGCTCCACAGATGAGGATCCAAGTGAAAGCGGCAGCGAGCGCAGGAATGTTGTCTGCCCCCTCCGCCTGCAGGTTGGAGATCATGGAAACGATCAAGCTCCCAACGATTGAAACAGTGGCCGAGTTGCTAATCCACATGCTGAGGAAGACCGAAACAATGTAGACGGCGGCGCAGAGGCCGAAGAAGCCCAGCGGCTGGAATACACTCATCATAACGTCGGCAATGAAGTTAGCGACGCCAGTGACCTTCATCGCGTTCGATATGCCAGTCGCGCCGACGATCGTGAAAATCACGGACACCTTGATGGATGAGTACAGCTCTGGTAGAGTAATGGCCCTGATTGCGAGAAGCAAGAGCAGGAGAATGCCGCACCCGTAGCTGAGCTGGGCCACTTCGGCAGCCACCAAAGCAATCATGATCAGCATCCCAGCCACCACTACGATTGCCCTCACGGCGTCGATCTTGTAGCTGTTTCGGGGCGGAGACGAATCTTTGACCTGGGAGGCCACCGAGAATGCAGAGAACCAGCGCTCAGGGAACTCTTTGAGATAGCGTTGGTCGGCCTCGATGGTCGGGGAACCAATAATGACGCAAACATGCACTTTCGGAAATCCGCGCTGATCTCTTGGGTCGGCTCTGGACCCCTTCCGTGGCGCGAGGAGCTTGCCAGGGGCGGCGCCGGAGGCGTCGCGAAGGGGCTCAAGCGCCGATCCGAGGAATCAGCGCGGACCTCCGAAAGCTTTATGCTGATCTGCATCTTGGATCTCGTCATCGCCATCATGTTCATCATCGTCATCATCAGTATCACCATCACCATCAGCATCATCATCTTCACCAGCACAATCATCACCAGCATCATCATCTTCATCAGTAACATCATCATCGTCACCATCATCATCATCAGCATCATCGTCAGCAGCATCATCATCGTCATCGTCATCGTCGCCACCGTCATCATCGTCATCATCTTTGCCATAATTGTCATCACCCACCAACATCGTCGTCACCATCAGCATAGATGAACATCGCCACCACCATCACCACCATCACCATCACCATCACCATCACCATCATCATCATCATCATCATCATCATCATCATCATCATCATCATCATCATTATCATCAGCATCATCATCATCATCATCATTACCATCATCAGCATGATCATCTTTGCATCATCCCCATCACCGTCCGCGTTCATCTTCATGGTCATCATAATGTGCACCATTACCATCACCACCACCACCTTAACCATCACACTCAGCATCACAATCACGGTCAGCATCGTCATCATCATCATCACCATCACCACCACCACCATCTTCATCGTCACCATCGTGATCATCATCACCATCATCATCATTAACCGTATCTGCATCATCATTGTCTTCTCCATCCTCGGCCGCGTTCATCGCCATGATCATCAGGTTCACTATTACGATCACCATCACCATCACACTGACTACCACAATCACCATCATCATCATCGTCGTCGTCGCAATGACCACCACCACCATCATCACCATCATCAGAATCATAATCATAATGATCATCATCATCGCTATTATCGTCATCATCATCACCATCATCACCAACACCATCGTCACCAACACCATCGTCACCATCATCATCAGTTCCCCGATATGAGCACCACGTCGCTTGGGCGGAAGCTTGGAGTCTTGCCCTCGCCCGGCTCCCAGGGGATTTCCCTCGAGCCCGGCCGGCGCGAGGCGACGAGGGCGCAGCCGAAGCTGTTGCGCAGCTCGCGCTCGTCAGCCGGGAGGAGCGAGGGGTCCGCCACCGAGCACTCGAACAGCGAGCGCTCCTCTTGCGGGGGAACGGGGGTGGGGGGCAGCTCAGGGGGGGGAACATCGAGCTGGAGTCGGCGATACATCACCGATAGATCGGCGACAATTTTGGAGACTTTGGGGTCCATCTTGTGGGGTTTTGGGGGCTCCCGGGGTTCCTGCGGGGTTCTCCCATTGCGCCTCGCTTAGGCCCTAGTGGGCACTTCGGGCACTCGAAGAGCGAGCGCTCCTCTTGAGGGGGGACATTAGTAAAGGGGCACAGGGGTACACACATAAGACGGCACAGCTTCCCAGCTATCCCACGTTCTGCTATATAGTTTCTGGATTCCTCACTTCTTCTCCATGTCTCATATGTTCCATATATGTACATACGCATATGCAAACGATTATGTCTGTGTGTATGTGTGATTGTGCCGATGTTCCCCTCCCGAATTAGAGGGGGCAGCTCGGGGGGGGAACATCGAACTGGGATCGGTGATACATCGCCGATAGATCCCCGATAGCGAACTTGCACGGTCCAGGGCGGGGTGGGATGTCGGGCTCCACTCGGCGATGAATGGGCGATTCGGTGTCGATGCATTCACCCCTGAGGCTAGCCCCGCCCAAACGTTGTCCCCTGGTTTTCGGATCATAACTCGGCGCTCCGGCGACCTCTCGGCGAGGCGCAGCCGCTTGAAGGTACCCCGAGGCTTGAAAGCCGACGAAAACCGACGAAAACGTCCGAAAACCTCAAACCTTGAACCTCGAGCGCATTCCGCCCCCCCGTATCCATCCCCCCCGAACCCAGCCCTGGGGTCGATGCAGCCCCCCTGGCCCTAAGCCTAGCCCCCATCTAACGCTGCCCCTGATCCTATGGCGGCGAGCATGGGGTGGGGGACGAATGCGATGGCTGGCGGCCTTCTGAGCCGCGGCACGGGAGGCTACTGCGGAGGTTGGCGGCGCGCACAAGGGGGTAGGGGGGAGGGGGGAAGGCTTCTTGAAGCGGGCTGCTCCTTTGACGGCGCCGGCCCTACATCAACAGACAAGGCCCGCTCCTCCGGAGAAGCAGGGGTGCTTCTGAGAAGCCTGCCCCTCTCTCCCCCGGGGGCCTGCTTCTTCTAAGAAGCCTACGTCAGCAGATGAGGCCTGCATCAACAGACAGGGCCCCGCTCCTCCTACGAAGCCTGCCCCTCTGCCTCTGAGAGGCAGTGGGAGGAGGAGGAGGAGGAGGAGGAGGAGGAGGAGGAGGAGGAGGAAGAGGAGGGGTGCTTCCGAGAACCCGCTTCTGCGCGCCGCCGCGCCCCTCCCCGGGGACCCTTCCGCGAGAGGCCCCCCCTCCGAAGGGCGCAGACGGGGCGAGGGCGCCTCCTCGGCAGGCCGCCCCGCCCCGCCCCGCCGCCCGCGGCGGGGAGGCGCGTGGCTCTGGCTTTGGGGGGCTCGCCCCTGCTCGGGGGGCACGGAAGGGCCAGGGTTATGTCGGGCGTGTCCCCCCTGCAGGGGGACTTTCGACGAAAAAACACAAAAACCCACAAATACCCCGAAAAGGTCAACAACAATACCCCCTAAAATAGTCCCCAGACTTTTTTTGGATTATTTTTTGATTATTTTCCTGGCCTCAGGGGGCACACATGTCTCGGGGAGCGGGCCCAGCGGCGGGGCCGAAACCGGCTGCATGCAGCGGATTTCGCCCCCCCCCCCCCCCCCCCCCACACCCCCCACCCCACCCCCACCTTTCCTGACCCCCCCCCTTGTTCGTCTGGCCCGACTTGCCTCACGGGGGGGCGCCAGAAGAACGACTCGGCGTCGAGCGAGTTGGGGAACTGAGAAGGAGAAGGCCCTGCCAGAAGGCGGGCGGGGCCTCTCAGAAGGCGGCGGGCCTCCTGAGAAGTTTTCTGTGATTCCGAGGCTTCTGAGAAGGCCCACCTCTTCGCACTTCCCCTCTGGGCTCGCTGCCGAACGATGGAACCATGTCTGAAGTTCGACGCGCGCTCCCGCCGCGAGTTTCTCGCGGACATCCGGGCGTCGAAGTCCAAGCTGGGGCCATCAAGAAGCGGCGACAAACCCAAGTTCCAGCAAACTCCAGCCCATATCATGAGAGAACCAGGTCCTGAGAGCAAGGAGTCCTGGACCCCAGGGCTATTTGCTTGACAATCTCAATGCCCGCGGCGGGCCCCGAGAGCCCGAAACCGGCGACTAACTTCAGGGCCCCGATTCCATCAGGGTCCGTTTCCTTACGTTTCTATAGGCACCCAAAGAGACAAAACTAAAAGGGACACGCGTTCCAGGATTCCTCCGATTTTTCCATAGTCTAGAAATTTTCGTCTTCCCCATCCACTAACCCATGTTTTCCCGGGAGTCGACGCGGATGTGCGTCTGTGACTATTTGTCCCTCCACAGCTTCCCCGGCCGCTGCATGCCCCTGGGCTCCTTCACGGCGGGGCCAACGCCGACGACGAGGACGACGCCGACGCCGACGAGCGACGTCGCCGACGATGACGACGCCGACGACTTACTTCTCCCATCGGGGTTCTACTGACCTGGGTGGATGCAAGCCCAGGTCAGTCAGGCTTTGCCGGATCCTGCAAAATCGTACAGGATCCTGCGCGCTAGCCCGGGTCAATGCAACCCTGGCGTTGCAAGATCATGCGAGATCCGGCGCTCTGGCTAATCCCCGTTTGCAAGGGCCCCCGTCTCGACCAGCTCGATCCCAGGCCGATGCATGCCGCTGGGCTCCTTGCGGCGGAGCCCGAGCAGCGACAGCTGCGGCTGCGCCAACGGAGCGATCCTCCGACCCATCTACTCCGACCCCACACGAGAGGCCTGGACTCACGGAGAAATCCTACTTACGTTTCCCTGGCCGCTGCATGCCGCCGGCTCTTTGCGGCGTCGTCGTCGTCGTCGGCGTCGGCGTCGTCGTCCGCATGGTGATGCGCCGACGACGACGCAGCCGCCGCCGGCGCCGGCGACGACGACGACGACGACGACGACGACGACGACGACGACGACGACGACGACCGCGGTCGCCCCAAAGACCTGTCCAGTAGGGCGTTCTAACCCAAGATTCGAGGCGGATCCTGCCGCGGCGCTACGATGAGCCTTGGAAAGGGCCAATAAACCATCTGGAAACCCTCATCCTCGATCCCTCAAAATTCCATCCCTCAATACTCGATCGAGCGATCGACGTCGTTGTGTGGCCCCCAGGAAGGTCCCCCAAACGAGCACCTAACATGAGTCGACATGAGCCTTGCCAGGCTGCCGCATGCCGCCGGGCGCAGGTGGCGAGAACCCTACCCCCACCAAACAACATCGATTCTCTTGAATCGATGGGAAGCCAGGGCAATCCTCCTCACCCGCCCACGCCCAAGCAACGCCGCCACCCGCAACGGGCCAGCCAACGCCCGCGCAACCTAGGCTGGCGGCCGCCCAGGCCCGCGCCCGTACACCAACCGCAGGGGTAGGGCTCAGTGTTCGCCACGTGTTCGACGAATCACCCCTGGCGTCCACCGAGTTGCCAGAATCTTCGATCGGCGAGGGAGTTTTCGGACTTCGCCGCCGAGGGCTCCTTGCGGCGGAGGCCGAGCAGCGACAGCTGCGGCTGCGCCCGGGGCTCGATGCCCCGGACCTGGCGCAGGGCCACGACGCCCGCCGCGGTCGCCTCGCAGCGCAGGAGCGCCCCGCCGTGCAACTTGGCCGGGCACCCCGCCTCCTCTGGGGGCACCGGGGGGGGGGGTCATGGGCCTACAGGAGATCCCAGAGACGAGTCGATTGGACAGGCAATCGAAAGGAACCAGGTCGGCAGAAGTCTGCGGCCAAGTCGGGAGAGGCCGCATCGGCGTCAAATCGGCAGGCCAGTGAGGCCTCCACTGAAACACCGAAATCCAAATCGGAGTCCGAAGTCGAACTGATAGGGGATAGACATAGCAGGGGGACACAAGATGGAATAAACAAACACATGTAAGTCCGCACGGATTCCTCGGATTGGTGCTGGGGCCCCCTGGCGGCGCCTCCGGCACCACCCCTGACGCGCTCCGCGCGCCAGGGAAGGGGGTCTACTGCTAGAAATCCGCGAGGACCTCCGAGTTGTTATGCTTATGTCATTGTCTGTGCCCCGAAGGGGGGTGCATCGACCTCGTGTGGCCGAGACGTCGCCCTCGTATCGCCGATGCACCGGCGATGTAGACTGCCCCATGTATCGTCCATGCATCGTCGATACATCGCCTTAGCTTCAACGATGTGTCGTCGATGCATCGTCTATGTGTCAATCATGCGAGGTCGATGCATCCCCCCTATGCCTGTCCCCTCCCCTCTATCGTTGCCCCCGAACTCCTCCTCCAAAGACACGCTGGCCACGCCGGGCAACTTCTTCAGGGTGCAAAGCACGCAATCCACCTGAGAGGGATCCGCATCTTTATCCCGGTGATCGGATGCTAGCGCTTGACTGTAGCCCACGTCCCAACATTATATATGTTTTATTGTCGGCCTCCAGAGGCCGCTTTCGGCCCCCACTGTCAAACATGCATCTGGGACGCAAAACTACCCTCGGGCAAGGGGTCGGGAGCTCTGGGGTCGCGTCTTGACAGACAATATCGGAAGATGTCTTGGGAGCTAGAACGAACAACAACTTGCACCCTTATCCAACCATTCGATGAGCCCCTGCGCTGGCCACTGCCAAACGAAACCAGCTGAGGGGGAGCCAGAGGAGGAGGAGGAGGAGGAGGAGGTGGAGGAGGAGGAGGAGGAGGAGGAGGCCCTGCTCGGCCCTGCTCTCCCGCGGCGGGCCTGGGGTTGGCCTGGACACCGCTGGCCGATTCCAGAACACCTGAACAGAAAAGCGCTGCCATCTCTTGGGGGCGCATCTTGTACTTCTGCCGGCCTTCCGCTAGCCTGCCTCGGGCTTCCGCCAGCGAAGCCGCCACCGCTTTACTTCTGCCGCCTTCCGCCGACCTTCCGCCGCCCGAGGAAGAGATGGCTACACCTTCGATCCTCGAAGGCGAGGCCTTTTCTGGAACGCCGCCGCTAGGGAGCCACCCTTGGCCCCTGGCGGGCAAGCAGGACTCTCCCCCGCAAGCGTTTGCCCACTGCAACCGCCCGTACTGGATAGGGAGGGGGTGCGGGGGCCGCGGTTGAGGAGGCGGAGGAGGAGGAGGAGGAGGAGGAGGAGGAGAACCAGTGTAAACTCAGGGCGCATCAACGACGTGGCAGTGACCCCCTGTCCAAGTTCCCTCTTCACAGGCCCCCCAAAGAATCCTTCTCATTGCAGGAAGTGCCCCCGCTCAGAAAACCATCGTCCGGTACCCATTAATCGCAGCAGCACGCACTTCCTGGGACTCCAACGCCGCGAATCAACAGGGCTGCTGCGTCCTGACAATCCTAAAGCGTGCTCGAACACCATGCCCGGGACTTCAGCAACAGAAGAAGAGGACCCCACATGCCTGGCTCCGGCGGCAGCCCGCCCTACACAGAAAAACACACACCTGCACAAACATGACATCTCGAGGATCCGCACGGTTTCCTTCGGTCAGCATGGGGACCCCCTTCCATGGCGCGCGAAGTGCGTCTGAGGCGGCGCCCGAGGCGCAGACATAGGGGTCCAGCGCCGACCCAAGAAGATCGAACGGACATCCGACATCTGATATGGAGGAGTTAACGAAACCGCTACTCTCCGGACCTTTCTTGAGGTGCGCTCTGACTCGAATTTCGAAGAGAATCCAACCGTGGCGACAAGGGCTCTCAAGGACGAGCAGCGGTATCGGTAGATGCTCCCCCTACGATGTATGTTCACGCAGCGTGTTACTCGCTGGGGCGGAGAGAAAGTAACAGCAGCAATCCCGCCTCTGCGCCTTCCAGCGCGCCGTGCTGCTGCACCACGAACACGGTGCTGTACAAGAGGTCCGACTGCTCAGCGCCTGGTGCGCTCCCGTCGCAGCAGCCCTCGCTGGCGGGGTCGGCCGAGTGCCTCAGCAGCCTGGTCGGCGCCAGGACCAGGATTGCTACGCGCCCGAGGCCAGAATCTCTGCACCCAGACGTCTGCAGAGGACTGCTCTTCCTCTCAAGCGCGGCATGTTTCCACGCTCTCGGCCCCCAGGAGCTGCTTATTGAGAGCAAGCAGATGCCCATACCGCAACTCCACAGACCTCTCTACCTGACCCAGCCATGGCGACGACAGAGGGGCAGCGGCATCGGCACCTCTTCCCCCGACCAGTGCCAGGACGAGCAACACGCCCTTGCAGGGACGGAGTGGGACCCGCCATCGCAGTGCCGGATGTCTGGGCGCGTGCCCGGACGTCCCCAGACCCCAGGAGGCAGCGGATGTGGCCAGCGTTGGGCGCTCCGGGGGCCCGGGCGCACTGGCGGCGAGCCCCGCGGGGGAGCGAGAGAGGGCCAGCCTTCTCGGGAGGCCGGCGGGGCTTCTCGGGAGCCTCGACGCCTGCTGGGACGTCTCGTGAGCCGCCTCCGGAGGCACAGGAGACTTCTCAGACGGCCTGCTCCTTCTCCCTCGCCCCCCTTGGCCTCGCCGCCGTTGGTAGGAGCAGGGACAGGCGACACCAACACCGCCAGCCCGAGGCGCCAGTGAGGATCCTCCTGATGGTGTGGTCCCCCCTCCCGCTCGCTCGAGACATCACATACCACCAGCTCGGGGAGGCATCGTGGGACCCCCATCGCTGGAGGTGGCCCCCCTGGTGGCGGTGGTGGCGCCTGTTCCTTCTCCAGCCCTGGAGACCCTGGGGCATGGGCTTCCCAGGCGGTGCATACGTACATCGGCGGCGAACGAGGGGGGAAATGAGAAGGGGCGGGCCTTCTCAGAAGGTTGGGAAGTCCTCCAGCCTTCTAAGAAGTCTCCTAAGCCTTCCCCGAATACACAGAAAACCTGTCAGAAGGCGCGAGGGCTTCTGAGAAGTCCCGCCGCCTTCTGAGAAGGCCTTCTCCTTCTTACTTGCTCCCCTCGCTCGCCGCCGAATACAAGTTCTGGCCTCGGGAATCGTTGTCACCAGCAGCAGCCACGTGGCCGCCGGGGTCGTCGAGAAGAAATTCACCTCGTACACTTCCCTGACGGACTCCCGGGCCACGAGGCAGTGTGAGCTCCCGATGAGGGTCATGCTCCCCCCGAGCTGGGCGGCGAAGCTTAGGGGCATCATCAATTTCCCGGGGTGGCAGCCGAGCCTGTGGGGCCGAAGCAAGTTCACCGCGGGCCCCTCACGCCTCCAGACGAGGGTAGGATACGGCCAAAATCAGGTACTGACAAATCGGGAACTGGCTCCCTGAGAGCCACCGGATCGGGTGGATGTATGGGGCGCCGCGGCCAGAGCGCTTCGGGACGCACTGAGAACGCTACACGGAACGCCCTGCAGCGCACCACAAGCATCCTCCCCCCATGCGGATTTTTCAACTAGGTCTCTGGAGACCCCGCGGGGGTCTCCACAAGTAGCCAAAAGCGCATCCAGAGGCCCAAAAAAGAGGGCCAGACACATCCCAAACTGTGCAGGTACAATCAACAACCCTCCTGCTGCCTTCCTCCTCAACTCCTCCCCACATCCCCCGCTCGCCAATTCCTGGACTCTCCTCCTTCCTGGGCGGGACGGGGATGCTGACGAGAGGGAGGCACTTACGTGGCCGTTCGGCCCCCCGGGAGAGCCGGCGCGACCAGCTGATGATCACTGGGACCAGCATGGCTACGATCGCGGTGTTACTCAGACAGGCGGAGAGAAGCGCCACGGGCACCATCATCCGCACGAGGGCGACGGGGAAACTGTCGGGCTGCCCGAGCATCACCGAGACTGCCCGGTCCAACAGGCCCGTCTCCTCCATGGCCTTTGCCACGGGAAGGAGCAGCGCGAGGGCGATGACGCTCGAGCTTGCGAAGCCTGCGGCAGGGTCTGGCCAACCGAGATGTGCGCTCTCCTTGGGCTCTCGCTTCTGCACGAGCACGTGTAACATAGGACTGTCCGGAGCAGAGTTCTGATTCGCCACCGTCGCCGCGAATCTATGGTCGGCCCCAGAGCGAAGGTGAAGAGGGAGCAAAAAGCCGAAACGAGAACGCCCAACGAGACTGCCGAGCACGCCACCAACGCCACCAAGGCCGGTGGGCCAGGGCAGCCCGCCTCGGTCCACCGAGGCACGCCGAGGTCCCGTGGAGCTACCGTGAGCCCTTCGAGTCACCACTGGGGCTCTGAATTCTGCGCTTCGCGCCGCGCGAGCCTCCCATCACTCCCCACACAGCGCTTGCCCTTTGGGGCTCTTGCTTGCCTCCCCAAGGAATTCGTTGGGTCCAACAAAGATTTTCCACGTGCCGCCCGTTGCCGCCTTGCTGCCGCCTCGTGCGCTGGGATGGACCAGAAAAACATTCTCCACGTTGCCGCCTCGTGCGCTGGGTGGATCCGGCGAGTTTCGCCACATTGCCGCCCGTTGCCGCATGTCTATGGGTCTGGCGAAGTTTCGCCACGTTGCCGCCCGCTGCCGCCTCGTTGCCGCTTCGTGCGTCGGGTGAGGTCTCGCCACGCTGCCGCCCGTTGTCGCCTCATTGCCGCCTAGTGCGCTTGGTGGTTCCAGCGAGGTTTCGCCACGTGACCGCCCGCTGCCGCCTCGTTGCCGCCTTGTGCGCTGTGGGTCCAGCGAGGTTTTCCCACGTTGCCCCCCGTTGCCGCCTCGTTGTCGCCCCTAGCGTGCACCATGTATACTGCACCACAGAGCTTACAACACATAGCTTTCCCATTCACAATGCAACAACTTACTGCATGGGGCCCACACTGGCTAACATCTACTCGTGACTATGTCCACACTCTTCCGACGACCCCCTGGAGAAGCAGCTCTCCACCCCAGACCTCGAAGCGCGGTTCACCTTCGAGCCCCGGCGGGTGGCAAGGGCCCCTCCCGAGGGGCGTGAAACTCTACTCGGAGCTGAAGACACCCGCCGAGGCCCCCCAGAGGCCCACCCCCACCCCCCCGCAGAGGCCCCCCCCAGTCCCCCCCGAGGCCCCCCCCCCTCTCGAGGGCCCCCGAGTTCCGCCGAGGTCCCACAGGGTTCGCGGTCGCCCTCTGATCATGACTTCCTACCAGAGCACCCAAAACTAACCCGAAGACCCGCATTTCGGGCTGGGGGGGGGTGTACGGGTTCCACACGCTTTTTGTTCGATGCTTCCCAACACCTCCCCACTGGGAATGTAGGGCAAAGTGAGGCTTTCGGGTTGGGTTGGGGTGGTTTGGTGGGTGGTGAGATCCCCCCCTGGGGGGACCGAACTTGGCCTCGCCATCCGCGGCGGGCCCACCAGAAGCTTCGCCTCGATTGCTCGAGCCGACTGGCCCGCCCCACTGCGGCCGCAAGCCTCCGCAGCTTCGCCACTGCGCTTGCAGCGGAAGCTCCGCGAGCCGGAGGGGGTGACGGAGGCAGGGCGGGAGGGAGGGGGAGGAGAAAGGGGAGGAGAGCTTGCGGGAGGAGGGTGGGAATTGCTCGTCTTGCCCGATGCTGGCCAACCTGCGGTGGCCTGCTTGACGGTGACTACCCCCGCCGCGGCGAATATGGCGACCGCGCCGAGTAGGGCGACCTCGGGCTCGAGCCCCTGTATGACGAGCGTGATGGCGATCGCCAGGCCTCCCGTGGAGCAGGGGGAAACTATAGGCCAGTGGTAAAACAAGAACAAGGCATGCTACATGAGCGAGGCGATTGAGCAGAGAATGAGGACAAGAAGGAAGTATATATATGTATAGATACACAAACGGGCGGGGACGATCGCCAGGCCTCCAATGACGAAGTACGGGTGCCAATTCGTCACCTTGTACTTGAAGCTGCACTTCACGGAGTGCCCCAACTCGTCCATCATCTCGTCGGTAATATCATTCGTGGTCACCCTCGTGCAGTTCGACGGCTCCTCTGATCTGAAGAGGCAGAATTTGACTTTGCTTCCGTTAACTCCGCAGATCCCCTCGCCCCCGATCGATTCCCTCCCGAATCCACTTGGATCCAGATACGTTTTCTCGCAGTAATGCACGCAAGCGCTGAATGTGGGAGTGCTGGCTATCCCGTCGTTGCTTCCACCAACGTACGTTGCTGTAAACTGGTCTTCGGGAATGAAAAGCATCCCGCAGATGGTCATGATCACGATCAGCGTCAACACCAGCACGCGAGGGATGTTGCAGAAGACATCGGCCAGAGCTGCGTGCAAGGGAACAAAGGGGACCAACATAGAATCGCGCTTGCCGACGGCGACCTCCTTGGCACAACACAAAAATGACTACCTATCCCGTTACTCCCCAGACCTCTCCGGGGGAGGGTGGTTCCGACAGGGAGCCCGAGGCGAACCGAGAAAATGCGGGAAGGGCCCCGCATGAGGCCTAAAGTTGTAAACGACAATATGTTTTTGTCCGACTCCTCATCCGACTCCGAGTAGCTGTCGGAATCGTCGCTGTGAGGATGCTCCGTGCTAAACCCATTTGACTCGCCGTTGGTCTGCACGTGGGCGGCCCTCATCACAGCAACGGTCTAGGTCCCGGCCGCGGCACGTAGTCTGCGCCAAAATGGCTGCGGGTGGTCATTTGACAAGATCATGCCACGCATTTGGTGATCACATTGGGCCCAATAGTGGTGACATGACTCGGGCGGACCAGGTAATAGACAACCACGACAGGAACGGATCTCGTCAAGCCAGGAAACACAACAAGCACAAAATGAACCAGGCGCGACCCAAATCATGTTTTGATATCCGGCAGAGCGATGCGTTCGTTGCAATGTGACTGCACGCAAGAATTATAGCAGCACCATGCAAAGCAAAGCACAGTCTAACACACCTGGGCGCAACATAGAACTGCTTCAAATATCACACCATGGGGCAGCTAGATATGCTAGGGTTTAGAAGGGTATGGTACACCATTGCAGCGGCTTCACACAGCATTGCATGGCTAGCACAACCTAGACTTACCTAGCAGGGCCAGGCTTGCATGCTGTTAGTTTGCCTTGAATGCCACCTCTTGCCGCTATAACAAAAGTATCACAACGCGTGGCAACCCATGGCATACCATTGCAACGCATGGCAGAACAAGACGCTCCATGGCGCAACGACCCATTACATGGTAGCACCACATCACGTCACATTGCTCACCGTTGCATTAAATATATAACAACCTTGGAGGCATTGAAGATATAACAGCATGTAACAGTTAACCACAAGGAGGGGGGGAGGTGGAAGGAGGTGCTCCCCCCTCTGTTTCCGTGCCGGGGTGAAAATAGAGGGGCGCGGCACCTCCTTGCAGGCGGAGGAGGGCCCCCCCCCCCCTAGCACTCATGTGTTTGCCTCTTCCCAGTCCGCGCGGGAAGAGGGTAAGCCAACCCCCCAGCACACCCGTCTCTCTCTTCCCCTCTCGCGCGCCGGAGAAGAACCCCCCCCCCATAGCTCGGAAGTTCTTCTCCCCTCCCGCGAGTGGAGAGGGAGAGCAAGGCCCCCCCTCCCTGGCACTCCTGTCTCTCTCTTCCCTTCTCGCGCGCCGGAGGAGGAGCGCCCCCCCCCCGCTCCAGCACTCGAATTTGTTTTTCTTCCCTTTCAACGCGGGGAAACGGAGAGCACCCCCTCCCCCCCCCCCGGCGCTCCAGTCACTCTCTTCCCCTCTCCCGCGCCGGAGGATGAGCCCCTCGCCCCCCCCCGCCCCCCAGGACTCGGACTTTATACTTGTCCCTTTCCGCGCGGCTGAAATGCAGCACCCCTCCCAGCACTCCAGTCTCTTCCCCTCTCGCGCGCCCGAGGGACCCCCCTCTCCAGCAATCGCATTTTTTTCTCTTCCCCCCGCGAGGAGAGAGGAGCAGCAGCCCCCCCCTGCCCCCCCTGACACTGACACTCCAATCTTTCTCTTCCGCTCTCGCGCGCCGGAGAGGAGCCCCCCCCCAGGACTCGGATTTGTTCCTCTTCCCCTCCCGCGCGGGGAAAGGGAGAGCACCCCCACCGGCACTACAGTCTCTCTCTCTCTCTTTTCCCCTCGCGCGCGCCGAACACCCCCCCTCCCCCTCCCCAGGGCTTACATTATTGTTCCTATTCCCATTCGGCGCGGCTGTGCTGTGAAAGAGACCACCTTTCTGCCCATCCTCTCTCTCTCTTCACCACTCTCTCTCTCTCTTCCCCACTCGCGCGCCGGAGGAGGAGCACCCCCCCCAGGACTCAGCACGGAAAGAGAGGGGAAGGGGGGGAGTTCACCTCCT
Organism: Prorocentrum cordatum; assembly: GCA_963575745.1. Lineage (NCBI taxonomy): Eukaryota > Dinophyceae > Prorocentrales > Prorocentraceae > Prorocentrum > Prorocentrum cordatum. Next base: position 402,713 of record CAUYUJ010007446.1, on the reverse strand, counting down.
TCCGCCTCGCCCCCTCCGTTTCGCGTGCCGAACGGGGGGGAGGGGTGCCCCTCCTTGTCGCCCCCCCCCCCCCCCCGCGGTCGCACCCCCCCCCCCCCCTCAGTGGCTGGTCGTTGGGTATAGTTCCCTCGGGCGGGGGCGGGGGGGGGGCACCTCCTGGCACACAGAGGAAGAGCCCTCCACTCCCCCGGTACTCCAGCCTCTCTCTCTTCGCCTCGCGCGCGCCGGAGGAGGAGCCCGCCCCCCAGCACTCGAATGTTTTCCTCTTCCTGTTCGGCGCGGGGACAGAAAGAAAGCCCCCCTCCAGCACACCAGTCTCTCTCGCCCCCTCTCGCGCGCCGGAGGAGAAACCCCCCTCCCCCCGGGAGGTCGGATGATATTCTCCCCTCCCGCGCGGGAAGCGGGAGAGCACCCCCCCCCCTTCCCTGGCACTCCTGTCTCTCTCTTCCGTTCTCGCGCGCCAGAGGGGCGCCCCACCCCGCTCCAGCACTCAGATTTGTTTCTTCCCTTCCCACGCGGGGAAAAGGAGAGCACCCTCCTGTCCCCCCCCCCAGCCCCTCGGCACTCCAGTCTGTTTCTCTTCCGCTCTCGCGCGCCGGAGGAGGAGCACCCCCCTCTCCCACCCCGGCACTCCAGTCTCTCCCGTCCCCTCTCGCGCGCCCGAAGGAAGCCCCCACCCCCCCCTCATAAGCGCTTGGATGTTTTTTTCTTCTCCGGGGGGAACGAGAGGACGAAGGGTTGGCCAGGAGAAAGATGGGGGAAGGAATACGCAGATCTGGAACACGCTAACGAGAGGAGTCATTGCAAAATAAGGCTCGGAAGCACTGCCACCGCTCCCCCTGGTGCGGTCCTTGAGAGGAGCAGCAAGGGCTCGTTCTCTTCGGAGTCGTCGGACTCTGGGCGCTCGGCGTGTTCTGGGCAGGGTCGGCAGGGCTTGGGAATCAATGAAGGTGGATCTGCGCCGATCTCCCTCCTCCCTTTCTCTCCTCCTCGCCATGTTCCTCGCCCTCGTCCTCCTCCTCCTCCCCCTCCTCCCCCTCCTCCTCCTCCTCCTCCTCCTCCTCCTCCTCCTCCTCGTCCTCCTCCTCCTCCTCCTCCTCCTCCTCCTCCTCCTCCTCCTCCTCCTCCTCCGGCGACGGCGACGGCGCTCCCGCGGCCGCGCGCAGGCCGTGGGAGGGGCCGCGCCCGCCCCGGGGAAGACGGGTCGGGGTCCGTGAGCCTCTGGCCCCGGACGGGCGCCAGCAGCTGTCGGCAGCTCTCTCCTCGTCACCCCTTCCCCGCAGGACGGGTCGGGGGCGACGCTGGGCAGTTTGGGAGCGATGCTCGGGCCTCCTGGGCGGTCTCGGACGCACGGAAAGCCCCAACACTGGGGAGAAGGCCTGTCGTGATAGGCAGCAGGCCGATGTGAACGACAGGCCCCATTTCCCTTCCTTCTGCTTGCCTCTCCTCCTCGCGCCCGCCTCCTCCTCCTCCTCCTCCTCCTCCTCCTCCTCCTCCTCCTCCTCCTCCTCCTCCTCCTCCTCCTCCTCAACGCTCGTGGAGGAGCCATCTCTTCTCATCATCGCTTCATCGTGCCTCCCTTCCTCCTCATTATTCACCCTTCGTCTTCCTCCTCTTCCTTCCTCCTTTTCATTCGTTCCTCTCTGTTCCTCTCTTTCGCCTTTTGCCTCCTCCGCGCCCTGCCCCTGCAAGCTTTCCGGTCCCCTGACTCCCCCCCTGAAGGGGCCAAGGGACACGCAAACAAATAACTACAAATCCAAGGACTCCCAATGTTTTCCAATATTTTCTGGGTTGTCGTCTTCCCCAAAAATTCCCATACCTCTCCATATTTTACGGGCGCAGCCCGTAATTAGATTTTCGGGAAGTAGACAGAACTTACTGACAGAACGACTGAAAAAACTGAACTGAATTACCATTGCCGTTAGATGGCAGTTTTATTCCCTGCGGCGAGGGCATTTCGCTGGCAGTTGTAAGTCAGAATGTGTGAGGATATTTCGATGGCAGTTTAAGTCAGGGGGTTCAGGATGCCTCGCTGGCAGTTTTAGGCAAGGGGGTGAGAATAGTTCGCTGGAGTTTTAGGCCAGGGGGGTGAGGATATTTCGCTGGCAGTTTTAGGTCAGGAGTGTGAGGATATTTCGCTGGCAGTTTTCGGACAGGGGGTGAGAATAGTTCGCTGGCAATGTTAAGCGAGGGGTATGAGGATATGTCACTGGTAGTTTTAGGCCAGAGGGTTAAAGGATATCTCGCTGGCAGTTTTAGACCAGGGGTTGAGGATACTTCGCTGGCAACTTTAAGCGAGGGGTGTGAGGATACTTCGCTGGCAGATTTGAGCAAGGGGTGTGAGGATATTTCGCTGGCAGTTTTCGGCCAGGGGGGTGAGGATATTTCGCTGGCAGTTTTAAGCGAGGGGTGTGAGGATACTTCGCTGGCAGTTTTAGGCCAGGGGGTTGAGGATCTCTCGCTGGCAGTTTTAGGCCAGGGGGTGAGGATACTTCGATTGCAATTTTAGGCCAGGAGTGTGAGGATATGTCGCTGGCAGTTTTAGGCCAGGGGGTGAGGATATTTCGCTGGCAAGTTCAAGCGAGGGGTGTGAGGATACCTCGCTGAAAGTTTTCGGCCAGGGGGTAAGGATGTTTCGCTGGCAGTGCTACAATAAGCGAGAGGTGGCAGGATATTTCGCTGGCAGTTTTAGGCCAGGGGGGTGAGGATACTTCGCTGGCAATTTTAAGCGAGGGATGTGAGGATACTTCGGTGGCAGTTTTGAGCGAGGGGTGTGGGGATATTTCGCTGGCAGTGTTCGGCCAGGGGGTTGAGGATATCTCACTGGCAGTTTTGGGCCAGGGGGTGATCGCTGGCAATTTTGAGCGAGGTGTGTGAGGATATTTCGCTGGCAGTGTTCGGCTAGGGTGTGAGGATATTTCGCTGCCAATTTTACGTGAGATGTGTGAGGATATTTCGCTGGCAGTTTTACGCAAGGGGGTTGAGGATATGTCGCTGGCAGTTTTAAGCGAGGGATGTGAGGATGCTTCGCTGGCAGTTTTAGGCCAGGGGGTTGAGGATCTCTCGCTGGCAGTTTTAGGCCAGGGGGTGAGGATACTTCGATAGCAATTTTAGGCCATGAGTGCGAGGATATGTCGCTGGCAGTTTTAAGCGAGGGGTATGAGGATATTTCGCTGGCAGTTTTAGGCCAGGGGTGAGGATATCTCGCTGGCAGTTTTATGCCAGGGGGTGGCCGCTGGCAATTTCAAGCGAGGGGTGTGAGGATATCTCGCTGAAAGTTTTCGGCCAGGGGGTGAGGATATTTCGCTGGCAGTTTTACAGTAAGCGAGAGGTGTCAGGAAATTTCGCTGGCAGTTTTAGGCCAGGGGGTTGAGGATACTTCGCTGGCAATTTTTTAGCGAGGGGTGTGAGGATATTTCGGTGGCAGTTTTGAGCGAGGGGTGTGGGGATATTTCGCTGGCAGTGTTCGGCCAGGGGGTTGAGGATATCTCACTGGCAGTTTTAGGCCAGGGGGTGGTCGCTGGCAATTTTAAGCGAGGGGTGTGAGGATATTTCGCTGGCAGGTTTCGGCTAGGGTGTGAGGATATTCCGCTGGCAATATTAAGCGATGGTTGTGAGGATATCTCGCTGGCAGTTTTACGCAAGGGGGTTGAGGATATGTCGCTGACAGTTTTAGGTCAGGGGCGTGAGGATATCTCACTGGCAATTTTAGGCCAGGGGGTGAGAATAGTTCGCTGGCAGTGTTAAGCGAGGGGTATGAGGATGTTTCGCTGGCAGCTTCAAGTCAAGGGGGTGAGGGTATCTCGGTGGCAGTTTTCGGCCAGGGGGCTGAGGATACCTCGCTGGCAGTTTCAGGTCTGGGGGTGAGGATAGTGCGCTGGCAATGTGAAGCGATGGATGTGAGGATATGTCGCTGGCAATTGTAGTCCAGGCGGGGAAGACATCTTCCAGCCGTAACCAAGCAGCACCATGCCACGCACGGGCGGTCAGGAATGATCGGCGGCTTCGTTGGTCTGGGGTTCGGGGCGCATCATGCAGACACAGCGTTGGAATATGGATCACGTTCGACATTGGATGCAGCATTGGGTTTTCCCCTGCTTGGCCCAGCCGAGTGCATCGCATCCAGCACGGTACTGCACCCGTATGTATGTTCGCCCCTTGACGTGGGGCTGGCGGGGGGCCAAGGGGCGAGTTGCCTGGTGATTCCCTGGGAATCGACGAATACTCGTGTCTGTTTTGTTTCTCCTCCTGACCCCCCCCCCCTTCCCCCCCCCCCCTCCTGGGAGAGAGCAGGGTCTGTGCTCGCTCCTTCCTCCTCCATTGCCAGGCCAACCATCATGCGCGCGGGCACAGACTCGCAGGAACCACGCTGTTCGCAGGGGCGAACGGGAGGAACGCGAGGATGTTCGGCGTTGCTCAGCGCGGGGGCAATAAATCGGGGGGGGGGACAAACGTGCACCTTCCGTGCCCCGTGTGGGCCCTAAGGAGGCCCCTTTAAGGCTTTCTTGGGGCCATAAATGGTGCGCCTTTCCTCACGCCACCGGTTTATCGCCCAGCCACTACGTAACGCCCGACCCCCCGGGCCCCAGATCTGGTTGACACTAGTGTTTTCCCCCAAAGCGCCGACCGCAGCATTCCCTGTGTGTGTGATTCATTTGGTTGAAATTTCGACCAACGCCCTGCCTCAATCGGCCAATTTCGCGCTCCCCGTCGCGCGAAATGGGAGTACGGTCACTAAGTGTTGCTGAATGTGTCGCGGCGGCGGCTCCGGCGATGCGCCATGCGATACAAACGGAAAAAATGTTGCTCTGCCCCCGGGGTGGAGGTGGGGAGAAGCTCGGGACGCTCACGCCTAAACGTGGGGACGTGGTTCGCGTGTCGCGCCGAAGACTGGGCCAGAAACGGCGGCGCGACACGCATAACGATCGTATATCCGAATGTCCGCAGGTCCCGTTCGGCCGCCCACTGTATCCAGGATTGCAACACTCCTTGAGGGGTCCAGGGGCCAAATACGTATTGGGGCTGCTCGCGTGACTCTTGAGGCTGGTTGCGTGACTTCTGGTGCGCCCCGCGTGACCTTCCTGGGGGACGGAGGACACCAACACGGCACCAGAAGGTCCCAAGAGGCCTCTAAAACGGTCGCAGAGGCAGAGGTCCCCGCGTCGACCCAAGAGCGACCCGAGCCGTCCAAGACGCCTCCCAGACGGCCCAAGAGGCCCCCAAGATGGTCCAAGATGGCCCCAATCTGACCACCAAGATGTCAAGCAAACTGATTACCCGGAGGATTTGAAATTTGAAATCATTCTCGCGGATTCGGTCTTCCAGCGCTGCGTAACGGCCAAAATGGCTTCCTGCATCATCCGTCCTCCCTTGGCTCCTCCACTCCATCCTCTCTCCGCCCCGGCCCCGGCCCTCCTTCTCCCCTGCTGTTGTCGCATCGCCCCTGCCCGTTATTCTCCTCTCGCTCCTCCTCCTCCTCCTCCTCCTCCTCCTCCTCCTCCTCCTCCTCCTCCTCCTCCTCCTCCTCCTCCCCCTCCTGCTGTCCATCAACCTCTGCCTCTTCCTGATCCCCCTCCGTCTCCACGTCGCCCTTCTGAGGCCCCTCGCCCTCGCCCTCGACCGTGCGCCTCTTCCATTTGTGCTCCTGGTCCTTCGCCTCATCCTCATCCAGATATTATCCCCCCCCCGCTTGCTCATGGGCATCCTGCCTTTGCTCCTCCTCCTCCTCCTGCCCCTCTTGCTCCCGTTCCTGCAGATGCCCGCCGCCCCCCCGAAGGAGGATGAGGAGCAAGAGGAGGAGCAGGAGGAGGAGGAGCAGGAGAAGGAGGAGAAGGAGGAGGAGGAGGAGGAGTGGGCGGAGGAGGAGACGAGCGTAACAGAAGTCCTCAATCCTCGCCTACCTCTGGGGCGCCGCGGGCGAGACGCTCCTGGCCTCTGCGCCTCGGAGCTATCGGCGAGCGCTGCGGCGAGGGCGCTCTTGGGCATCGCCAGCACGTTGAACAGCAGCCGTTTGCATATTCGCATTCGAATGGGGAGAGGGAAGGGCGCAGGCAGCCGCATCGGCAGCGAGGCTCCGAGCGACGGACGGGGAAGAGAAATCAGCGGCCAGAGAGACAACAGCGGGAAGATGCATGCTGGCGTCGCTGTTCGAGGGAGGAGCAGGCGAAGAGCAAGCAGTCGCAACAGCAGAGCACACCAGAGGCAAGGGACCAGGGGTGGAAATAACAGATGCCGGAGAAACATCAACATATTTATGAGCAGAGAGCGCAGCGTCAAACAGCACTGGATTTTCCGCGGGGCCAGGGCCACCACGGAAGGGTAAGGTCGCCAAGGTCCCAATCGAACTGCTGGCACCAGTCGGTGGCAGTGGTCCAACAAAAGTCCAGGAAGGATATCGAACAGGTGGCATCGCAACCAATGGTGTCATTGACAACTGAGGAACCGACGCAATTCGTGAGGCCAGTGGCATTCGCGAAGTCCGCGGGTAGCAAGTCGGCGCATCCTGCTAGGCATACCACACAGTAGACGCTCCGTCTCGGCAGTGATATCGGATCGCGGTCTGGCACTGGTTGGCGAACTACTGAGACATCTCATGAATTGCGGAACGCGGCCGGTACCCAGCTAGTACACCAGTGGCAGGACACCCAGCTGGTACACCACGTGCAGGACACCCTGCTGGCACGCCACTTGCAGGATACCCAGCTGGCGCACCGGTGGCGGGACACCCAGCTGGTACATCACTTGCAGGACACCCAGCTTGTACACCACTTGCAGGACACCCAGCTGGCACACCACGTGCAGGACACCTAGCTGGTACACCACATTCAGGACACCGCGCTGGTACACCATTCGAGTCGCCGCGCGACAATCGAGGGCCTGCCCCCGCCTTCTGCCGAATGCCAGGAGGGCCAATCCATGCGACTGAACCCCCCCCTGGCGATGTGGCTCGAGGTGGGGGCTCCTCGCGTGGCGACCGTCCTGGCCCCGACGTCGAAGAAGAGCTGGCGCCCGACGAAGGGCTGGAGTCGGTCGGTGACGAGATACTCTCGGTACGTGCGGAGACGATCATTAACTTCGGGGGGTCGATCCACTTCTGCAGTGCCCGCGCAGGACGAGAAAGCCGAAGAGACCGAACAGCAGCCGCCGCCGGCGAGGATAACGTTCTGGGGACAATGATGCCGCCGCGCTCCCTGGTCAAGTTGAAGGTCTGCTAGGCCGCACGCATCTCCTCAAATCTCTCTGGCTTGGGTTCCGCGAGGCCAAGGCGCGCTGGCAGCGAACCGGGCAAGGTCCGGTGAAGTTAGCGCGGGCACACCAGATAGTGCTAGAGCCGATCAGGTAGGCAGCGTCCAAAGCGGCGGCGAAGTTGGCCGCCGGGATGGACAGCGCGGGCAGACGTCAACCAACCATTGTTCCAAGTCCTGACCGCGGCCATGGCCCAGCTCTGCGGGAGGGGGCGCATGGGTTTCCGAATCTCCTCCCAGTAAACGCTGTGTAGGAAGGGGCAGTACCCTGGTCAGGCACTGTTCGATGGCTCGGCTCAGAGCGCGTTCGGAGGCGGGAAGACCAGAAAGAGTTGCAGCCGCCGCGCGTTGGGGCCGAGGTCGTCGGCCAGTGCAGGTTAGCTCATCGTTGAGAGTAGTCCGAGCGGTCACCGCCCAGTCGTCGGTCGATTGATGCAGCGCGCCGTCGAGGTTCTCAACGAAAGTGGGCGCCTTCCAAAACTTGGGATACAAGCGAGTCCAGCCAGTCGCAGAGAGCGGTACTTCATCAAGGCGTCCGTCAACAACGCATCGCCGCCAGCTCATCACCCTGGCCCTCATCAGGTCGAGGTAGGTCGAGAAGTCGCGGAAGGTGACGGCAGCGGCTCGAAGCAGGGCAGCAGAGGCGCGCACTGCCCACGGGGGCAACCGTGGCCCGCCCCAACACTGGAGCTCGGGGATTGATTCATTGCTAAGCATGCCGAGCGGGCGCCGCAAGACCTGCGAGGCGACGCCCCTCTCGTGCGCGAGGAAATCTGGTGGCATCGGGACAAACTGGGCCACGTAGTTTAGAGCCGATTGAACGCGTGTACGGCGCAGAGAAGAATTGACACTGCTAGCCGCACCTGAGCGGCTAAGCCCGCGGCTTCTCGCGCGGACTTTGGCGATGGGGGTCGCGCCTGCACCGTTCCACGGTGGCGCTGGGTCCGAGCCAGATGCCGAGATACAGCATGCACCCTTCAATGCCGAACCCTAACCACTCAGCAACATATTGCCCCAGCAGAACACAAACCTCGCCTCGGAGAGACTCTGAGATCGAGCCCACTAAGGGTACCACAGTGCACTTGCTGATCTTAATAGAGAGACCCGCAATCAATTTCATAATATGAAGGACCCCAAAGCTGATCTGAACATACACGATCTCAAACAAGACAACCCCCAAGTCGTCAGCACACGCACGCCCCAGTCCTTTCCCCGCCATCTCCAAGTTCTCTTCAAAGTCCTGGAGCATCGGTGCAGAGGCAAGTGCATACAGGGACCCAACGAGGCCACATCCATGAGTGATCCTAGATCTGTTCCAGAAAACTTCCAGAAGAACGCCCCCAGCAGCAACGACCCCTTGAACAGCTTCGCACAGGAACCCGATGAAGGAGAGGAGCACCTCACAGAGGCCCATGGCGCCCAGGAGCTGCCATGCATGAGGAAGGCCGGGGAGAGGCTGGGGACACCTTGGCCGTAGTCGAAGCCGAGCAGAATCGGGCATTTGTTCCGAGCTAGAGGATGCTGGGAAGCGGCGCGACCCAGGGCATCAAGTTAAAGTACAGTATAACCAAAGCTGCGACCCGTAATAAAACCCCGTTGGGATGCTGGGACCACAAAGTCCACCACGAGCTTCAATATGACATTCACGACCGAGCTCAAAATCTTCGTGTCCGTATCCCGAAGACCCAGCACTCGAACACGATCACGATACCTCTCACAAGCCCCACCCGCAGTACCAGAGGCCCCGGGGCCCTTGGGGAGGACGGCCTGCAGGGTGACGCTGGCAGCATCGAACAGAGCCTGGCCCTGACAAACCAGTTACACATAGTGGCCAACAGCTGGGGGCCAAAGTCGATCGCAGCCCACGCTGCATACGGCAGCCCATCAACGCCAGGCGTCGAGTACTTAGCCCGCTTGGTTACTTGCATGAAGAGCGGGACCAACGGGACGTCTACCTGGAGATCCTTCCCAAACTTCAGAAATCGATCCAGGTAAGCCTGTGTCGACAGCTCGGCTGGGGGTTTCGCCGAGAAGACAGGCGTCCAATAATCACACAGCGTTTGGCAACGACCCTCGGGGGACGAAACGGGCCTTTCAGGACCAGCAACAGCAGAAAGCACCAGACGCTTCGAGAACGGAGCCCATATCGCAGCTTTCCGTTCCATAGCTCGAAACAGCGTAGCAGAACATACCCCTCTGGAGGCAGCAGCCGAAGATGAGGAAGCAGACGCAGCAGCAGCGAGTTATTTTTCGAGAGCAGACTTGTGCACTCCCTCCGTCCACTGCTGGAAAGTGGGCACATGCCGTAGAAGTGCAAAACGACCTTCAACCCGCAGAGCGTCTTGTGCGTGCACGGAAGTGTCGAGAAGTCGCCGAGCTAACCCAACATCTTGTCGCCAGACCGCTCGAGAAATACCGCGAGCGAGTAGTTGGAGTATCTCCGCAGCCTTAGGGGCCTGGAAGAAGAGCACGTCCCGAGTCTCCCCCGCCGTCTCCTTCATCATCTCCTCATAGTGCTCGCTCGAAACAAGCGGGCTCCACGAGAGAAGCTCACCATCGCCGTCCTGCAGCATACCCTGAAGTCGCCTCTCGAAGAAGGGGCTCTGGAAGATGAGCTTCGGGATAGGACGTTCTTGCGGCGGCCGTGCTGCACGCTGGCGCAGCGCAACCGTGACCGCGGCGCGGTCCGACACCACCTTGCCGTTCAAGCTCTCGGGCGAATCGATCGTCCCCGCCGAGACCGTCAGCTGACATACCTCCCAGCCAGCCGCCGAGCAGAAGAAGCGGCCAGTACGGCTCACAGAGTTGGTGTGCTTGCAGAAGTGGGAGGGGGAGTCCGAGCAGACCTCCATCATGGCCCCGAGCGTCTTAGACCATACCGGCGCGTGAACTCTGTGATCATGAGTGGCCTGGACCCTTGAAGTCTCAGGCCTGTGAAAAATCAGCACCGCATCGATACTAAAATTGAAGTCCCCCAGGACAGCGACGAAGAACGAGAAAGGGTTGTCCCGAGCCTGGCGGTTGGCGTCCTTGATCTGCTCACAGGCCATGGTAACCTCCTGCTTGGACAAGCCGCGGTTACGAACATTGAAAATCACCATCTGCACCTCGTTGAGCACCACGTCAACACGAAGCACTCGCCCTGGAATCATCTCCAGCGCCGAGCTGGAGACCGTCTCCGAGGCAAGAAACGGCAGAATGATGGCTACTCCACCTGCTCCGCGATCCCCGCGGAGGAGGTGGAGTAGGAGGAGGAGAAAGAGGATGGGGAGAAGGAGGAGGAGGAAGAGGAGGGAGAGAAGGGCGAGGAGGAAGGGGGGGGGGGGAGGAATGTAAGGAGAAGGAGCGAGGAGGAGGAGGACGAAGGCCCCTCCTACCTTCATCTCCCCCCAAGCATCTCTTCTTACCCACACCTCGCCCTCCTGCCGATTCCCTCCTCCCGCCCCTCTGCGCTGGCCACGGCGGCGATTGGCAGCGGCGGGCGCGGCGCCCGTGAAGGCGCGATGCAGGCGGGCGATCTCTCCGAAGTGCCGGGCCTCCGTGGTGCCGTCGAGGCCTTGGGCATCGGGGAGGAGGGGTCGGGCGTTTCTATTACACGCCGGTCGGAAGATCCCTTTTTGTTTTTTTGGTGGCCAATTCTCGCTGACCTTTGTTATGCTTGCCGGTGAAGGTGGTCTGCCAGTCGGTCGGAAGAAGTGGGTCGAAACATGAAGTTAGAAAGGCGTGGGAAGTAGATTGGGCGTCCACCCGTCCCGTGAGGAGAAGAGAAGAAGGAGCACCGTTCGACTCTTGAGATTAAGGCGGCAAGAAACCATTGGGCTGGGGCATCCTCAAATCTGCCGACCCTGTAGGCGTGTGTGATTGGCTTGTCCGTTCAAGTCGTCATCTCTGTCATTCGTCCATCGTCGTCTCTGTCGTCCCCTTTCCCTGCCTCCCCCTGTCCCTGGGCTCGTCGAAGCTCCCCCCTTTCCCAGGGACCTCCTCAGCGCGCCAGCCAAAGCGAAGTTGAGCAACGTCGCAATTGAGTCGAAGGGAAGCCCCTTCCCTTCGATCCCTCCCCCGACCGGGGGGGGAGGGTCCCGGGGGGGTTGCTGGAGGGGGTCCCTGGGGGGCTCCCAGGGGGGGTCCCGGGGGGGTCCCGGGGGGGGGTCCCGGGGGGAGGGGTCAGATGCGACGCCCCCCCGGGGAGTCCCGGAGCCCAGAAACGCCCCAAGACTTACCAAGAGTGCCCCAAGAGGCCCCAAAGACAGTCCAAGATAACGGCTTGACGGCCAAGACGATCTGTCCAAGACGCCTTGACCAAAGCGCCCAAAGAGGCCTCCAGGAGCTTTCCCACGAGAGCCCCCAAAGGCAAAATTCATGGATTTCCCATACGTCTTGGCGTTCTTGCCTCTGGCGTTCTTGCCTCTGGCGCTCCCCGACGCACCAAGACGGCCTAAGAGGCCCCAAAGATCGCCCCGAGACGGGCCAAGAGGCCCCCAAGAGGGTCCCCGAACGGCCGAAGAGGGCCCCAAGACGGCCCAAGACGCCTCCAAGATGGTCCAAGAGGCCCCCAAGACGGCTCCAGGAGTGCCCAGACGGTGGACCCGAACAGACATTTCGAGCCCTCAGCCCCAAGAGGCGCCCAAGAGGCCCCGAAGACAGCCCACGTGAGCCCCAAATTGCCCAGGAGGCCTCCAAGAGTGCCTCGAGACGGCGCAAGAGGAGCCCTGGACGGCCCAAGACGGCCTAAAGAGAGCCCCAGGCTGTCCCAAGAAAGCCTCTGGCCTCCTCCTCTTCCTCTAGCTCCTCCTCCTCCTCCTCCGCCTCCTCCTCCTCCTCCTCCTCCTCCTCCTCCTCCTCCTCCTCCTCCTCCTCCTCCTCCTCATCCTCATCCTCATCCTCATCCTCATCCTCATCCTCATCCTCATCCTCATCCTCATCCTCATCCTCATCCTCATCCTCATCCTCATCCTCATCATCATCATCATCATCATCATCATCATCATCATCATCATCATCATCATCATCATCATCATCATCATCATCATCATCATCATCATCATCATCATCATCATCATCATCATCATCATCATCATCATCCATCCCCCTCTGCTCCCTCTCCTCCTGCTCTCCTCTGCCTCCTCTTCTTGCTTCTCCTCCACATCCTTCTCCCCCCTCCCCCTCCCTCATCCACCTCCTCCACCCTTCCTCCACCTCCCACTCACCCTCCTCCCCATGCCCCCCCTCGTTTTCATCTTCGTCGTTCTCAGAGTCGGTGGCACCGGCCGTAAGGCCTTCGCAGTACTTACTTTCAACGAACGGCGTATAGTGTCCCTTGCCCAAGATGCCCCCCAGGATGTCCAAGGAGGAACCCACTTGGGCGCCCGAGTTATCCGGGGTAACTCGGGTCCGGGGTAACTCGGGCTTGGATTCCCGAAAAAGGAACCCGAGTTGGCCCTGACCCGAGTTACCCCTGATGATTCGGGGCTCTGGACGCCCGAATTATCCGGGGTAACTCGGGTCCGGGGTAACTCGGGTTTGGATTCCCGAAAAACGAACCCGAGTTATCCCTGACCCGAGTTACCCCTGATGATTCGGGGCTCTGACCCACGGCCTCCAGAGAAACCCTCAGAAACCCTCACGAAGCCCAGAGAGCCCCAGGGCTCCGAAATGGAGCGAAAAGCTGGGGGTACCCTGGTCCTGAGGCAGCTTAGCAGCCGCCGGACCCTGGTCCTGAGGCAGCTTAGCAGCCGCCGGAAGGGCCGCGGGGGAAACGGGCAAGGGTGAGGAGGTATAAGAGGAAGCCCAGGCCAGAACAAAATCGGACTGGGATAGATCGGGGATCTCTGAGATCTGGCGGTTCTGGAGGAGGCATCGGGCGCGGCGGCGGGTTCAGAGCGTTCCAGAACGCCGTGACCGTGCTCCAGAAGAGCGTGCCAGAACAATTAATCCTGGTCCTAACCCCGCACGACGATAGGTTGTACTCTTTAATACATGTGTAAAACTGAACGGCTGCATGGAGGTCACGGAAACACAACATAATACTTCTATATGAGATTTGCGATTAAAGCGCACAGCCACCTCACTACAATGTGATATCGCGCAGTTATCTCGCGAACTAGGCGCCCGCGCACGCGTGCTGCTACAAAGAGGTCCCGGAACGAACTGGGACACCGCCGCCTCCTTATCCCCCTCCTCCCTCCCCACATCCCTCTTCCTTGTGACCCAACTCTCCGCTCAGACTCAGGCGCCCTTCGACGACCTCTGGGCCATTGGCTAGATTCTATTCCAACCAGGTACCGTTTCCTGGGCGCCATCCCTGAGACAGGAAAGAATTTAACAGGTGAGAACGATCACCTCATGGGCACCATCGCACCGACGCGACTCTGTTATATCCCAATATGGCAATCTTGAGCTTCTCGATGCCCTTGCCTGCCGCTGAAGCCGGCGTCTGGCTGTCCTGGCCCCCGCCGCCCACCTCCTGGGACGCGTCGGTGCCGTCGGGGCCAGCCGCGAGATCGATGCTGGCATCCGGCTCGTTCTCGGCCTCCGTGATATTCCTCTGCAGCGTCGCGTCCAAGCTCTCCGCCTTCGCGCCCAGTCGAGACTCCGCGTAGGCGACGGCGTCGCGAGTATTTGGCGCGACCCTGCCATTCCCAGCGTGCCCGACGATCGCGCTGGTGATGTATACTGAAGCCATCGCGCGGGACAAGCTGCGCGACTCACTGGTAATAACATCATGAGATTATCCGCGCATTTGGAGACTTGTTCTATCGTCTCGTGTGCCGTGCACCAGCCCAAGTGGTTCTGGGTCCTCTCGCACATCTGAAGCCACATGCCGCACTGCTGAAACATTGTCTCGGCGCCCTTGAAGATCGCCTCGCGCTGGTCCGAGCTGTCATTGGCCACCCGCGGGCACTTCTAGAAATTCCGGCCCACCGCGCTCTTAACCACCACGTCGAACTCTTTCTGAAACTGGTCCGAGGCCTCGTAGACGCCGTCGGCCTTGTCTCCCAACCAGGTTAGCGTAGGACCGAACTCGTGCTGGGGCGCGCCAGTGACCTTCTCCATCTGGACACACTTCTGGCACGCGGCATGCGCGTCCTTGCGCGCTGTGTCCAGGCCCTGCATAGCCGCGGCCGCTGCGACGATGCCTCCATGAAAAAAAGCATTTCCCAATGCTTGCGTCTGCGTCGGAAGTCTCCTGGATCGCCCTGCCAGCCGCCATCGCGGGGATGAGCTCTGGAAGGGGAAGCGCCCACCTTCTCGTCGTGGCACCCCGACGCCGCCAAGGAGCACGCCGACGTGGACCCAACGTCAAAGGTCATTCGGTCTACGAAGCCAGCTGTGACTTACCCGATCTTCTGCACGAGCGCGTTCATCTGCTTGCCGTCATCTCTGTCTGGAATATTGCCGGCGTCCTGGATGTTGCGCTCCCTCTGCCTGTGCTTCGACCACGCAGCGAACGTGCCCTTGTTTTCCTCCACGTTACGCACGCACCTGGGGGCTGCCTCGTAGATGGACCAGTATACGTCGGAGAGCTCCGTGCACTGCTTGTAACTGCTATCCACGCACGTGTCGAAGCTGGCCAATATGAGGGTCCACGCAAAGTTCTTGAAATTAGCAACTCGCTCATCTGCGTCGTCTTTATTTACCTCAGCGTTGGCGGGGCCCTTCCCTGCCGCTGCTTCCCCTGGCTCGCTCCATGCATTCCTGCCAGCACTGGGCCGCCGCCCGACCTTCTCCGCCAGGAACGACTCATGGTGTTGAAATTACCCAAATATGCAGTCGGTAATCTGCAATAGCGAAGTCGCTATTGAGTTGGCGATGCCGTTCGGATCCATCTTGGCCTGGTCCGAGGGCACGCGGCCACACTGGCCAGAGTACCCCCCGATCACTTTCAGCCTGTCCGCGCCCTCGTCCCCCTCGTCGACCAGAAGCTTGTCCATGAGGGCGTTGGCTGCAGCTCGCCACTCTCGCGCGAGCTCTGTCTTCAGCATCTCGCTCACCTCAATGGCGAAAGCCGCCGCGGCATCGGGGCCGCTCGTTGCAAGATCTCGCTGCTTCACCGCGGCTTTGTGTACTAACTCCATGACATCCCAAGCCGTCTTGCCGCGATTGGCGCGCGCGCCGTGCGCGGTCTTGAAGAAGGCCCTGTGGCGAGAGCTCAACATGTCCTTGTGCGCGCCAATCGTGACGCAACGGGGGCGCAGCTCCCTGCTCAGCGCGAACGAGTTCGCGGGGTTCTCGAGCACGCGAGCCCCCTGGACTATCACGCTCAAGTCAGCGGCGACCTGGTGAGACCATAACCCCTCGAAGTACTCAGTCATGCTAGGGTCGAGATTCATCTCCGATAGGTCGCAGCGGCCGAACTCCGGAGCGACATCCAAGATGACTTTGCCAATGGCGGTGATGGTGCACGCACCCTGTGAACTCCAGAGGCGGTCGACGAAGTGCTGGGCCAAAGTGCGACGCGACCTCTCCGCGATCTCGCCCCTCCCAAGCAAGCCTAAAGATGAGGCCGCGCCGTCGCGGCGCCCCGTCGCATTGATGAGCGCGCGAAAAAATCGAAGTTTGAAGCCTTGGCGCCGACGGACGCGTCGGCCATCTCCTGGACCGCAACCGTAAAGATGGGCTGGAGAAGCTCCGGCCTCGCCTCGGCCAGCGCCCGCCCCACCTGGGGCTCCGTGATGTCGGTGGCCTCCCCGAGGACAAGGTCGACGAACTCGTTGCGGATCGCCTCCAGCACATTGTGGCGAAACTCCACTCTCTCCGCTTGGACGGGCACCTGGCACGACGAGTCCTGTAATATATGCGCAATCGTTATGGCACCGTATTTTTGCGCAGCGGCTTGGATCGTACCAACGACGGTCTGAATGCCCCTCTTCTCCGGGCGCTGATCCCAATGCTCGGCGTTCCTCGCCAGGGCGTCATCGGCCTTCGCCCTCTTGTCCTTCTTGTCGCGGCACTCCGAGAGGGTGACCGAAGCGGCGCCGGGAAATCATCGAAGCGCCTTCGCCCCCGCGGTCTCGGCGATGGAGCTCGCGCGGCGCGACGCGCCCAGAATCGAACATGCCCTCTTCGAGGGAGTCCACAGTGGTCCAGCGGGCGAGACCGGCTGCTTGCCGACGAAGCGACGGCGCTCGCTCGCGGCCTCCGACAGCATCGACATGGGCGAAACCGCCCACTCGCCACGGCCGTCGTCGGACGCGAGCGACGCGCGCGAGGGCTCCGCGATGCCGCTGCCGCCGCCCCACGAGTGAAAGCCATTAGCAGTTGGGCGCCCCTGCAGACAAGCAGATAGGGAACTGGCGGGCAAGACGCACGTCGCCGAATGCCTGGACTAGCCCAAAGGGGCCCTCGGAGAGCCTGGAGGAGGATCCCGAGAAAAGTCTGGGGGGGCCCCAACCCCGAGGCGGTCTGGAAACAAAAGCAAGCCTACGCACATGACAACCGCCATTATCTGAATATTTGTCCAAGTTCTGCGCTGCCCCATCGGGCCCAGATGGCCCCCCCGAACTCTCTCGGGGCCCTCTTGCAGGCGGCCCCGACGCCCTCTGAAGCGCCCGAAAGGGACCTCCTAAAAAGCAAGCCCCAAGAGAGGCAAACAGTCGAATCCGACAAACGAACTGAAGACTAAACCAAGAAACGCACGACACCGACATCAAAACGACATCACACGAGCTTGAATTTAATAAGACGAAATAGCGCGGACGCGAGCTATCTTTGGCGCCCCCTTGGGGCCCCCGGGAGGGCCCCCCGAGCCCTTCGGGGCTTCCTCGGAGCCCCCATGCCAATGCCTCACTTCCGTTCCCGAACTGCCCCTGTCTGGAGCCCGCGAGTATCGTCGCCGCCTGCTGCGCCAGCGGGGTCAGCCATCTCTGGAACGCGAGCCATCTCCCCCATCAATTCCTTGCGCCTCTCCTCCTGGGCCTGCTTGTCATCGCACAAGCGCGCCTGGATCTTCTTCTGGCCCTGCCTGGTGCCCCCCTTGCACCGCTTGACCCCGTTGCGCTAGCCCGCGATATCCGCCCCCGCGACGCCCTCGTCTTTGTAGTTGCACGTGCACCGATGGGTAGTTTGTCAAGATGGCCGCAGTGGCCGTCTCCTGGGCGCGCGTCTCCTTCGTCGCCCACAACTCGTGGTCAGACGCAGACTTCCGCAGCTCAATCCACGACCCCTCCGCGAAGGAGAACTCATGGTAATCGCCGCGCACAGTCTGCGACGCGCACGCGCTGAGGTCGACCTTCTCCTGGTCCTGGCGGCAGGAACTGCCGCGCACTTTCGCCTTGCGAAAGCACTGGTGCCTCTAATCGGGCTCTCTGTTCTCCTTCCCCGTGGCGATCGGCGCCTTCTGCTCCGAATTGGGGAAATGAAACCTCCGACGGTCTGCGCGCGTGTGGCACTCATTCCCGGATAATCTGACGCCGGCGGTCTAGGGACGAGCCCGTGTCGACGTCTCTAGACGACTGGTCGCAGCTCTGGCGCGGCTTCGGCGGGTTGAAGCGCCACTCGCACAGCGGGCTTCGTCTGAGGCTCTCTGGGGTCCATGACAGGCGCGCCCTTGAACCTCCTCTGCGATGCGGGGCGGGCGCTCTTTCCTGCTCGAGATCTGAATGCCAATCTAATCTGGCCCGAACGGCACGGGGAGGAATCATGGCGAGAGGGCAAGCATGCAATACCGCGGAGCAGTGGAACCGGCGGGAGGCGCCAGACGCTCGTAGTTCGGGGATTTTCTCGGCGCGGACCGGCCTGGGGACGCTCTAACTGCCCGCGGTCTTGGGGGGCGCTCTAAAGACCATTTCAAGAGCTCCCCTTGACGAAGCTACGCATTACACCAGTGTCTATATGACTGCGCCCTCGCGCCACTTTTGGTGCGCCTCTGGGAAACGCCACACTTCTCGACGATTCCAGGAGCACCAGCTTGCAATGAAATTTTAGCTTCGCGCACTCGTGCGCGATTGCGCGCCCCATCTTCTCTCGCGGGGTGACCCCTACAGAATGATGTGCCATCGCTAGTTTAAGTTCGATCGTTTGAAGGGCAAGAGTCCTAGTGGCGCAGCGCCTACTCCCCCTGGCGCGCAATGCGCGTGCCCCCCGCGCCCGCGCGCTCGCCGACGGCCCGGCATCGGGCCTCAGCGATCGCGGCCAGGCCATCGGCCTGCGACAAACCAAGAGGGGTAGGATCAGGCGCGGGATGACTAATATGACCACGTGCCGAAGTCAGAACTTAAGACGAAAGTGGCACGAACTTGCAATGGACACGGGGCGAGATGAATACCGAGGGACATAACGAGCTGGAATTTGGAAAGCTCGCGGCGAGGCGAGGCTGTTTGGGCGGGCTCCAGGGCGCGGAACTCAGAGCAGGGCCCCATCCTGCTGGACGCACGCGCTGATCACCCTGCGCGCGCGGCAGCTCCCCGTGCGGCCCTTGCGCAACCTATAGCGAAGATGTGTGTTCTTGCAGTTTTCCAACTCGAGAAGCCTCAATCGCTTCCTGTACCTGCGCCGCACAACTGGGCCATCAGCGCTGGAATCTCCACTTTTGCAGACTAGGGGAGGACCTTCGGACCAGGATGGCAACGCGCGTGTGCATGAACGGGTGAGTGCATGATAATGTAAACGTATACATGCGGCCACGCAGCGTGTGAGGGGTGCGCAGGTTGCCCTTCGGAGGGGGTCGGGGGGGCGCATGCAGGGGCTTCGCAGGGGCTGGCAGAGCTCAGCAGGGGCTTCGCAAGGCTCAGCAGGGTCGACCACTGGGCTTAGCAGTGGCTAACGAATGCATATTAACAGGATTCGCAGGATTCAACAAAAAACTTCGTGAGGCCTTGTGACGCTTATCTGGTTCAGCAAGCGCGAGCAGGGCTTAGCAGGACCTTGCATGGCTTACCGGTGGCTAGCAGCGCTTCGCATGGGCTAGTAAGACGTAGCAGGGCTGCGCAGCGGCTCCGCAGGACGATGCAGGGCGGCGCCCGACCCCCGACTCAATCCCTCTGCCCTGGGCGGCCCTGAGCGCCCCAAAACCCCTGGAGCCCCCTGGAACACGTGTTAGGGCAATGGGAGCCCATGGAACCCTTGGAGCACCAGACCCCCAAACTGAACCCCTAGGCCCTCGGAGGCCCTGCGCGCCCCGAAACCTTCGAGCACCTGGAGCACCTGGAACACTCGGAGCCTCTGGAACCCTTGGGACCCCTGGGGCCCTGACTCCTAGACTGCACCCCTAGGCCTTGGGAGGCCCCAGGCGCCACAGAGCCCTGGCGAAAATCTGCGATACCCGCGCAGCCCTAGTCTGTTTGAGCGCCGACGCCACTGCCTCCAGCTTGAGCTTTGCAGCCCTAGCACCTCGACGCCCCATGGCCGTCCTGAACTTCTGGAGCTGGGCGTCGGATAACTGAAGGGCCAGCGCGGCGCCCCGCCCGTGCTCGTGTTGGCGGTGGCAGGGGCACGCCATCAGCTGGCGCTGGAGCTGGTGGTGGTGGTGGCGCGCCGTCGCCTGGCGCCAGTGCCGGCGGTGGCGGCGGCGGGCCGCCCCCGTCTGGCGCTGGCGGTGGCGGGGCGCCTTCGTTTTCAAAAACGGCATCGAACATACCCTCGAGCTCGACCAGGCGAGCCTGGGTGCCAAAACGGCTGCGGAGGAGTGGAACAGGGACGGGGATGACGAGAGAGGGCAGAGGTTCCGAGAGGCGAGAGGGGATAAGGTGATGGGCAAAAAGGAATGGAAAAAAGACAGGTGATGCAAGATAGGGAAGGGAACTGCGACACGCGAAGGGTCACATTCAGAGCATCAGAGGATTCAAGTTGGAACCCCGTATCCCCCGTCGCATTGGATATTACTTCGGTGAACTTGCGCGCCGCAGCGCCACCTCTGGATCCTTCATGCGTTACGCTGCGTCCGCGCCCCCCGAACCAGGACCCCATACAAATTGCACAACGTCCGCGCTCCCAGGGCCACGATCCCCGTCTGTGTCGTTGCAAATGTTTTTGCAATGCGTTGATTGCCGCGTGGTTGATTTGGTCTCGGCACGCTCGGAGACTGGTGCACCGTAGTGCTATGTCGTATTGGACATGTCAGAAGTCTCGTTGAATTGCCTGCAATGCAACGTGACGGCTATGGAATTGAAGAACTTCCCTTCTTCCATGAACCTCCAGGGGGTCGGGGTTCCGGTTTCAATCTTGTAAACTTACTGAAATATACTAAGAAAATACAAACGATAGCAGGGTCAGGTGGCAACTCCTGGGAGGTCTCCGCGGGAACGGTTGAGAACAACGGGTCCCGATTCAGAGGCCATGGCACCAAAATCAACTAAGCAGTACATGGGCCCGACTGCACTGGAGTGAGGCGGGCTGGGCCGGGCTACGCTGCCTTTCGACAGCGGATGTACCAGCGCCGATTATAAAGTCAACCTTCCTAGAACTATAACCCAAGATGGGGGCGTAGGTCTAGGTTTTTGAGCCAGGGCTCAAATTTCCAGGGTCAAGCTTTCAGCGTGTGTTTCCTCATTTTCGAGCCTTCGGATGCGCCCGGGGACCTCCGGAGATGTCCGGACGATGCGATGACCCGAAGATCTGGGCTTCACGAGCGAAAGGACGCGGAGTCGGGGAGAATAAGAAGGGGGAGAAAGGTGAGGAAGCGGGATGCGAAGGAAAAATAGATTGACCGAGGAAAGAGGAGGAGGGTGGGAAGGAGAGGGCAGAGGAGCCGCTGGTCGCGTGGAAAAAAGGCAGGGGGATGAGGGATGAGGATGGATGATGAATTGGGAAGAGGAGGTGGGGGAAAGTGGGAGAGGACAGGACCTATGACATCCGACGCCGGTTTCTTTCGACACGTGACCCTCACATCTCCACCCCCCCCATTCCTTGACCAATTGTTCGTCCTGGACGTTTGCTTGCGGCCTTGGAACCTGAAAGCGACCCCGGCCACTGGAAAGTATAACGAAACTCCGCCATGAGAAGCAGTAGCGCCCCAAGAAGAGCCACGAGAACCCAAGGGGCAGCCCAGAGGACGGACCAAGAGGGCTCGGAGACGGCGCAAAAGCGCTCCGAGGCGTTCAAGATGGCCTCCAACAGATCAAGAAACACCCACACAAGATGAACAGCAGCAGGATGCCATAGTCTTGGCTGCCGAAATGAAACATAACTCCAGGCGCGCCGCCAGGATTACGGCGGCGCCTGCAGTTCGAGACACGGGGCGGCCGAAGGGGCCGCCGCCCAGACTGGTGACCTCGAGAGGCAAGCGAATACAGGCAAGTCACGACGGGGGCCGCTCGGCCCGCCGCCGTCAGTACGCGCAGCTTTGGCCCATGGGCGGAGGCGAGGGGAGGACAGAAACGAGAGGGGAGGAGGACCCAAGACGGACCATCAGCGTCCCAAGAGGCCCCCCAAGAGGCCAACCACATTCATTGTTGCAAAGGTTTGAAGAGTTTGGGCTTTCTGGCCTGCTCGGAACTCCGACGCTCCAATACAGCTCAAGAGCGCCCTCTGATCACTCTACGCAGCCCAGGAGGCCCCCAAGAGAGCTCATAGGCTTCCCAAAAGGTCCCCAAGACGGCCCGAAATGCCCCCAATACCGCCAACAACTGCTCCGAGAGTTTCCCAAGAGAGCCCCGAGAAGGGGCTCACAAAAAACCATTCCGAGTTATCCGCATCAAATGGCCCTGGAGACTGCCAGCAGGCCCCCTAGAGGTCCCGCAGAAGCCCCAAGAGGTCCTCAATAAAGCCCACATACAGCCCAAGAGGGGCCCATGACGGCCCGAAAGGTCCCCAAGGCAGCCCAAGGAGGCCCCAAACGAGCCACAGGAGGGGAACGCGAAACGACACTTCGAGCCATCCGCCCCACGAGAACTCCCGATACCCCCGTCGCACTCCCTCATCAGACTCCGCATTTCCTTCCTTCTCCTCCTCGTCCTCCGCCTCCTCCTCTTCCTCCTTCTCCTTCCCCTCCTCCTCCTCCTCCTCCTCCTCCTCCTCCTCCTCCTCCTCCTCCTCCTCCTCCTCCTCCTCCTACGTTTCGCTCCACCTTCTGCCACTGCACGTCGGTTTGGTCGTCTACCTCCACATCTTGCCCTGCTCCTCCTACTCCTGCTCAGAAACCCTACATTTGCGCGTCCTCACGCGCCATAATTATGTTATGTCCTTCCTCCGCCTGTTCCTCCTCCTCCTCCTCATTTTCCTACCCGCCTCTGTAGGGAAGAGGGCCCTTTCTGGAAGGGCGAAGCCTCAGTATCGATCGCTTCCAACCACTTGGTGTCGGCCACAGCATGGCTGCAACGACGACGTGTTCCCTTTGTTGGCCGAGGATTGGTACGACCTGGTGACGCACAACGGCAGCAGACAGTCCTGGATCAGTTGCCACACGTGAAATACTGTGGCCGAGGAGTAGACGTCCACGTCATGGTACACTGGTGATGGTAACAGAGGCCGCTGAAGAAACGCTGTCGTGCGTCTGCCTTGATGCTATGGATGTGGCGTTGCCTGAATTCGACGACTTCCGCTTGCAGGGAGTACAAAGGCATATGAGATGATTGGTTGCCCCCGTCATAAACATATATGTCAGCCTAACGCGGCTGAAATCCAGCTCATCATGTACGACATTGCAGCCCATACCTCGCCCTAGAAACTTCCATGGGTCCCCCCCGTCGTCTGGGAGCTGGCGGGATGTCGTAAGCCTCTTGAGCAGCAAAGCTCCGCCATGACTTCTCCAGGCGTTGGAGGTCTTGGGAGGCAGGCAGCTCTTTCAGTCCGCGTGCTCAGGGATCGGAAGGCCCGTCCTGGATCTGGTGCAGCAGCGCGCTGGCAGCTGCATGAAGCACACTGCGTGCGCGCGAGCAAACGCACGAGAACAGCAGCGGCCGTCGGAGAAACGAACGCAGGGCTACGTACCCACCGGCCCTAGGTGGACGTGGGCGGGCTTCTTGCGGTCTTCGGCGGTCTTCGTCGGTCTTCTGACGGTCTGCAGCGGTCTTCGGCGCGGAAGCTAAGCATCTGCGTGCAGCAAGGGGCCCATGACCGAAAACCCAAGCGGGGAACACAAAGGCCCTTCCGAGGCTCCGAGTCTGCCCAAAGTCGGCGCGCCCCTCTCAAGCGCAACCCACAGCATATCCAATCTGGCGAAAATTGACCGACGTTTCGGCCAGCGCCCACGCGTTGCGCAGCCCACCCGAAGAACAGCGCTAAACAAAAACAGTATGAAGAATTCGTAGGTGGCTATTTCAACTCATGGATTCAAGGGTCTGGGCCAGGCTCCTCGACGTCCTGATACCTCCCGGTGACGCAGCAGCTCCAGCACGAGCTGGAGGAGGGAGGGGGCCCAGACCTGCGACGTAACGACTTGGCCCTTTGCGGAAACCAAGAGGCCTCGATACCGCTACCCCCCAAGACCTCTCCGAGCGTGCGTTCTGACCAGGATCGAGCCGTGGCCACGAGGGAAGGGCAACGGTATCGGTAGTCTTTCCTCCTCTGAATCTTGGTTCATCCCGGATCTTGTTTCGAAGGCCCAAGGGTCCCAGAGCATGCCTGGGGAGACACAGCAGCCTAGTAGTAAAACGGCCGTCGCGATCTGACCGCGGCGACCGGAAGTCTGGGGAGCGTGTTGGATTCCAGGGGCCGCGGCCGGCGATCTTGCACACGCGCTTCTCAGTCAGGAAGGCGAACTCGCCACGGCTGCTTTCCAGCTGGGACGCGACCGACTTGAATCCCGGGAAGTCCACCTCGGTCGTCTGACGAGACGGCAGTGCCAGGTCGGGGGGGGGGAGGGGGCGAGGATGAGGCGGAGGATGTTGATCCCCCAGGGCGCAGCAGCACCCCAATTTTAACACGTCTGCGAACCATGTTCCAAGCCTTAGCCTGCTTCGGCACATTCAATGGGCAACGCTGAAGCTTATGAGCGAGCAAAGGACGGGCTTCCCGACTGACCCCGACCGTAATGCGACGACTAATGGAATCATGCTGCAACCTTGCTTGCCACAACCCCAGGAACTCGCAGAAAACAAATGTGTTCGCAGCTGGTCCAAATCACAACCGTGCCGCGAGATTTCTTTTGCCGCGAACCAGGCGCCCGCGGCTGAGGAGGGATGGGGGGGGAGAGGGGAGGGTGGGAGAGATGTGCAGTCAGTGCCGCCGCAAAGCTTAACCCTCAGACACGCGGAAGGAATCCCGTGGCCCGGGCCAACCTGCTTGGAGACTCTGACCTTGCAGAAACCAGGGAATCATGACTGTTGGGAGGAGACGGCGTCGAGGAGTCCTTGCATCCTTCCAGCCGCCTATACGCCCCTCGGCGCCTGGCACACCGCGACGCTGAGGCCACCAGAGTCGGCGACAATCGCGGCACAGCCGGCGCGGGGGCGCATGACGAACCAGCAGCGCCGGCGCAGGCGGGGTGGCAAAGGCGAGGCGCCTGCAGCGGAGCCCTAGACCGGCTCGTGCCTTGGGAGCAAGCGCACGCCGGACAGACGGAGGATGGGGGAGGAGGCGGAAGATGAAGAGGGGAGAGGGGAACGAGGCGGGAGGACAGAGGAAAGATGGATAAGAACACATCTTACAACTTCTTGTAGTATATCGTTCCCCCAACGGTACGGCCAGAAAACGCCCGCCACGGAGCATATACTATAAGATGTCTCGACGCGCGCGTCGCCCATTAGCGGGCAACGCACACGTAGTATGAATATGTTGGGGTGACGCCGAAGGGAGACGCGAGGAAGGGTGAGGAAGAGGAGGGAACTTGAACCGCGCCTGGCTAAGCTTCGGGCGTCCGTGGTGTTGAACCGGCCCTGCGTCCGCTGCAGAATGGAGGGGTAGTCGCGCACGAAGGTCTCCCAGAAGTGCTCTTCTGAGCGGGCGTGCTAAAGGAGGAGTAGGAGGAGGAGGAGGAGGACAAGGACGAGGAGGCGCCTTCAGCCTCACTTTGCTGCCCTGTTCCCCAAGTGCCGAGATGTTGGTGATGTAGAAGTTCGCGCCCGTCTCACTCTTCCCGCCCAGTGCATCATTGTTTTGGTTTGCCCCCCCCCCTGGGGTTGGCTAGGTGTGGGGGGGGGTCGAAGGCCTCGCTGCTCGGAGGCAACCCGCATCACAAGTCACGAGGAGGACGAGGAGGGGGAAATCTGCAACGGGGGGCAGCCGATGAGGAGGTGGCAGCTTGCAAACGAGTTGGAAAATATGGACCAGCAGCGGAAGTAACACGACGAGGAACAGAGAGGAGGGGCAGCCAGCAAGCGAAGAGAGCGTGACACAAGGAAAATGAAAAGATGACAACGGAGAATGGCAACACATGCGCCTACTGCGCAAACCGTGGCGCAACAACTAACGCAGCACGTGGCGCCATTCACTGGGCTCCGTGCAACCGCTACAGCGCTGGCCGACCGCGTCGCTGGCCCCACGCGGCCACCCTTCCCCTTACCGTCGGCCTCTCCTACCTGCCCAGGCTCCGCCCGCCCTGTGGCTGCTGGCCCCCGCGCTGGGTGCACTGCGACGCCGCCCCGCAGCCGCTGCCAGTGTGGACCCAAGCAGGCCGCACCCCGCCCTCCAGCGATGATCCGCCGCGTGAGCTGGCCTCGCGCCCCCCCCTCCTCCCTCCCCGGCAATCGCCCACCTTCCTCCCCCTCTCCATTGAATGCGGGCTAATTCGTGACCTCGTGCCCCGGCGTCACTCGGACGCGCGTACGGATTGCCTCTGGCGCGATGCGACGTAAAGAGAGGCGCAATTCACGTCGCAGACTGATGATGGCATAATCCGTGGCGCATTCCACGGCGAAACCCACTGGTGTATCAATGGCAGCCTACTGCGCAACCTCTGGTGGCGCCCAAAGCAAGCCTCCCACGGCGCAACCTATGGCGCAACATGTGGAGCGGCCTATGGCGCAGTGAATGGCGCACATTATGGCGCAATTACTGGAAACCATGCGGGATCCCCATGGCGCTATCTGTGGCACAACCGGAACGCAACCCATGGGGTACCATGTGTAGAGCCCTGCGTTCGGACTGCAAGTCTCCGCTCCATGCCCTTTGTGCGGTGGACAGGACACGGAAACGGGGAGAAAGAGAGAAGCGCAAGTTTGGACGAGGACGGGTCGGGGGAGGAGGCCTGGAACAGAAGGAGGGCGAAGGAAGAAGGAAGAAGAGATAAGCGGAGGGGGATAAAGATAAGGATGCGGACGACGCCGACGAGGCCGAAGCCGAGGAGCAGGCAGACAGGACACAAATAAATGTTTTTTTTTACAGCTACTACGTAAGGTGCTTCGCCAGAGACATGCTCGCTGTTGGGGTTTGTGGAGGGGCCGAAGCGGTGGGCTGCCTTGTGAACTACTTTGCCTCCTTTCCTCACCTCTCCTACTCCGCATCCTTCTCCTCCCTCCTCATTCCCTCCTCGCCCCCCTCTTATGACCCTCCTCTTGTTTTGCGGTGTCTCCTCAGCCTCCTTGTGTCAACTTTGCTCGTCCTCCTCATCCGCATCCTCCTCAGGCAAGAAAGCAAGGGGCATATTGTCAAGAACCTAAGGATATCCAGAAACCCCACGATCTGCGACTTTCACGACTTCTTCCGAGGGGATAAGGGGGCAACTGCCAAGACCGAACTGGACCACGCTTCGGACGAAATCCGCAGCGTCCACCGCCGCGTGCCCATCGCCATCTTAGCAATCCCTTACTTTTATTAGAATTAACTGTCAGAATTAGAACATATGATTCGCGGCAATTGGCGCATCAATCGACATCGTGGCTCTGGTGCTGGCTGCCGGGGAGGCGACCCGGCCACGACCTGGTCGGAGGAACCCCGGGGAACAGAGCCGCCAGGCCCAGACGAGGATCGGCGACGGCGACGCGAGGACGAGGGCCGGATTCAGAGACCACGGTGGGCGAGGTTCGAAACATGCGAGAACAGGGGGCTTGGAGGACCAACGTGGCGAGTGATCATCGACCTCTGTAAACAATGGGCGCCCCCCTGGGCAATTCTTCGCGCTGGAATGCGGGGAGGGGGGAGAAGATGAAGAGAACGACCTCCCCGCAGATCATAGTCCAAATCAACTCGCATTCTCAAATCTTGTGCGGGGCCACGCCCCCAGTCTGTGAAGGATGGCAATGGTCTTGATGGAGATAGTGATGGTGATGGTGATGATGTTGCCTGATGATGATGCTGCTGCTGATGATGATGATGACCATCAACATCATCATCGTCATCATGAGCATGAAGATGGTGTCGATGCTGATTTTGATGATGATGATGCTGCTGATGACGATTATGAATCTGATTATGGTGATGATGTGCTTATCTTTCTGCGACAAAACCAATCTGTGGCCGAACTCGACCACCTCGATCTTTCTGCCTGCACCCAGGCGGCTCTGCTGCGGGGCCACTTCTCAGATGGTTGAGCGCCCGCGCCCAGCTAGAAGTCCAGAGCCCAATCGCCTGCGGAACAGACCAAAAATGATGACCCACCAATCGATGAACGGGAGCTGCCTTCAGAGGGGTCAGACAGGAACAGCACGCACGCCTGCCGTCACGACCTCTGGCCCTCTCTCCGCGGATGAACTCACCCGCGAATCGCACGGAGACCCCCACGGGCTGCTGGCAGCACGAGAGGAAGTTGAGTTAGCCACTGGAATCCACTCGGCATCGGCTGCGGCATCATCTCAGCGTGCTGCGCTACGTGCTCAGGGTCACCTGACAAATATCCCAAGCCAAAAACGCATTCCTGACGACATTGCTGCCACCAATACCACTCAGCACCGGGAGCGAATGACTTGAGGATATAGCCATACGTAATGCCCAGCACGAACCTGACGCACACAACTGTAAACGCGAACTGTGGAGATATCTGGAAAACACCTGACTTCCGACGACGTTTGGCCCCAGCGTCTAGCTGGGCAAAGTAATCCTCAGAATCCGAATCCTCTGGAAAGATCGCGTCGTCGAATCAGTCCAACTGCTGGAGTACATCCCAGAAACACTGAATGCGCTCTTTCTTGGCACGGGGCGGGTCGCCGTCGAAGTTGTCCTTGAGAAAGCTGTTGAGGGTCTTGACGACCGTGGGGTTCGACGACCACGACTGGGTGATGAAGTCACTTACCTCCTTGAAGCTGCCCTCGGAGATCTTACACTTCCCACCAAACAAAGCTGTGATGATGCACTTCTGAGATTTCGAGAGCACGCCGTCGACGTTCTGGCTGTGCTTGGTGGGGGTGACCTTAGCCGGGGGCGGGCTTGGCGGAAACGATGGGCCTCCCGAGCCTGATGCACATGAATCTGCTGGTGCCGCTGGTACCGCAATCGCCGCCAATGCTTGGTTCAACTGCGAGCCCACAAAACCCGCCGAGATCTCGCCCTGGCGCTTGAACTCGGCGTCGCGGGACTCCTGCTCCTCCCACTGCTGGAAGCGAGCAATCTGCGGGCTCCGCTTGGCGAGGATACGCTCAGCACGGCGAACCTTCTCCTCGGAGTCGGGCGAATCGTCACGGCGGCGGCGGTCCCTGTCACGATCGCGATCGTCACGGCCACGATCGACGCGGCGTCCACGAGGGTCACCGTCGCGGTCACCCCAACCTTGAGTCTGCTCGTAGGGGCGACCACCGTAGCCCTTGCCATGGCTAGATCCTTTGCCCTTGCCGCCGTTGCCTTTGCTGCCGTTGCCCATCGCTCGGCGCCCACTGTGTGCGCGATGGGTGAACCGAACTTGGGATAACCGCAACCGCCGAGCACTGAGCACAGATGGCGACGGAGGCAGGGATGGCACGAGCTTGGCAATGAACGGCATGGGGTACCCAAGCTTCAACATTTCCAGGGCATACTCGAGGATGATGATAGACATGAGAGCCCGAGACACGCCTGCCGACCGAGCGGAAGCCAGTTTGCTAAGAAGCGGTGCTCGAACACGTGCGAACGAATATGGTAGACGACCAAACCAAGGAAGAAGAACACTATGATGATCGGAAGAGGCCTCGAGAATCCACGGCCTTTGTTGGTTCTTAAGAGTCCAGCTTAGCGACTTCGCATACAGATGAAATTCTAAATTCACCCATTCAAATACCTCACCGACTGGGGATAAGGACCCTGGCAAGTGCCGAGTCGGACTCCCTGGCGTCTGAAAGACGACAGATACAGGCTCCCTTTCACGCACCCTGGGCGATAGCAGAGACTACAGGACATCACGTCGTCAACATACCTACGCCATTTCAGAGCGGCCTCGAGAGAAGGACCCGATCGAAACCCAAGACCTGCCAACTTCGCACCATTCTCCATCATCAGACACCCCTCATGCGCAAATCGAACAGACTCGGCAGCACTACTAATAGAGCCCCCAGTGCACGATCCCAGAAGCTCAAAAGGCAGGTTCCCGACGGCCACGAAACTGCACGCAAGGCCTGCTAGAAGGGCCCTCCGTAAAGCCTCCAGGGACAGGGCCCGCCAGGCTCTACTCCAGGAGACCGCGTGGCAGCCATTGCTTTGTACTGCCGCCCCTTCGCAATCATAATCGCGTTAACACCTGTGACGGCGCATATACGAGATTCCAACCACAACCGCGCAGGCATAACATTTTCACTGCGGCAACTCTCGAACGCCTGATCAACGTCGAACGTCGAGACCTGCAATCGACCGTGCATCTGGCAGCCGCATCGCAGGCAGCACCCGTCGGGTGCAGGTGCTGCCACAATGCCTGCAAGCCAGCTCGCAGAACCTTTCCAACGTCGCTGATTTTCAGGATCTCCCGATCTGCTCCAGAAATTTCCAGAACAGCACGAATAGCACGACCAATAACTTTCCAGGACCTCGCGAACGGGATCGTGGAGATGTCAATAATTCTGCGCATGCATGAGTGGGTTGGGCGACTTCACTTCCACTCGCCATCATCTGAAAAGCACTTCGACTTCACGAACGGGAAGAGAGTTGGAGGAGAAGGGACTTGACCCAGGAATCCTCGCCGGTGCGTCAGAAACTCGGGGAGGCCGATGCGACCACGAACATCGCACCAAGCAAGAACATCACGTGGACGAAGGTCAGGGCGATACCGCCACAACGTCGCATCGGCCATCATCTTTTGAACTAGATACGGCCTAACGGCCCCTCGATCAATAAGCCACGCCTTAGTTGCCTCACGATCGCCCCAGGTGAGCGCCCCTCGTAGACGGATGATATCCTGAAGCTGCGACTCCAACTTAGCCCAAGGTTCAGGGCGAACTGGCTCGGGGAGAGCCTGGATCTCCACATCCAGCGCTCCTCGTATCCGCCGCTGAACGCGAGGGTGTAGCCGATGACGTTGTGCCCGCGATCGCCGCGCACTTTGCACCGTGCGACGGAGACGGGGGAGTGACGGCCACGCAGATAGCTTCCACGGTCCCGAATACGCAGCTAACGTGGGAGGCATCGCATAACGACCGAGAACCTCTGGAGCAACCAGCTGAAAATGCGAATGACACAGACCACGACGAATACACTTCACGTTGAACTTATCTGCCCAGATCGCCGACTTCGCTGGAAGCACGCTGAGATGCTCACTTAGCCACCGACGAGCTGGCTCACACCGAACTGCAATCGCAGTTTTGAAGAGACGACGAAGAACATGCAGCTGCCGAACAAGTTCACGTGGTATGATGACAGGAGAGACTGTTACTGGTGGCAACCCATCCCGCTGACACAATTTGTTCAGGTGAGCTTTCGCTGCGAATTGAAATGGGGAGCCACCGGCCCGAGACTTTATTTGACCAGCCAACTCAAGGATGTACACTCCGCCTTCTGCCACAAGTACCACGAAGACGGAAAGACGATATTGGCGTGCTTTGATGAACAGTAAGCCAATCGCATGTTGAGGCACAGCGGGTTACGATCCAGCAAATTGAGTGGGCCGAGCATCCCAGTACACAATACAATACACCGAAGATGGAACAGGTACAGTTTCTTAAAACTGCCACGAACTTTTGACGGATGAGTTGAAGGCTTAGATGGCTTCCTACCAAGGACATCTCTGAAAATCGTGGTAGTCCACACCGAGAATGTCATCCGCTGCCGTAAACGAGGGAAAGGTCGGCTGCGGGGCTCGGCCCGACCTGGCCGAACTCGGAAGCCACGGCGTTGTGTATTCTGGAGAAGGCGGTCGTCTGCACCAGTACAATTTGGACGTAACATCTGTATGGGCGCTCGCTCAACTGTCAGAGCCCGGGGCTCTGTTGGACACCATACTACTGGCAAGGAACCAATGCTACCGAGTGACTTTCGCAACGATACATATCGAGGCAACTCAGAATCACGACGAGAATGAAAACCCAGCAATGCTTTGTAATGCTCAGCACATCGCTCTGGAAGACCTGGACGACCCTTAGCCCGAGCAACGTTGGCTTTGCCAATGTACAGGCCACTGTGCCCGAACAACAGATATACGGCTGCGCCTGACCCAACAGACTGAAGTAAATTGGGTTGCTGGTGATGAAACCATTCGACCGCACCATTCCTAAGATGAGACGTTGTCTCGCTTGGCGTAGTCATAAGAACACGGCGAGCCCAACGCGGACATGATGGCAATGATAACGCTGTGCGAATGAGAGCGAAAGCCATACCCTGAGCGAAGAATGCCAGATCGAGATGACCCGCGCGACCATATCGACCAACACGTAAGTGATCAGGGGCAATCGTTTGTAAAATGTGGAAAAATGCTTCACATAGGCCAAGTACGTCGTTCATCAGAATACGTCCGATCACCCATTCAGAAACACTTGGTGCTGACAACTCCCCTGGATGTGACAGATGTGCTCGGACTGGAAAAACGACTTGACTGGCCCATCCACTGCGCAGTGTAGGACGCGGCCACTTCACCGAAGTAGGCATCGGAATAAAAAAGCAAGCTGAACAAACACCTGCTAAATGCTACAATAATGCCCACTCGCGCTCCCAACGCGCACGTCACAAGCACACGTATGAAGAGAAGGTGCACTAATGCAACACGTTCGCGTCACAGGCCCATTCGCGCTCCACGGATGCACGTCACAGGTACAGCCACGAAGAGAAGGCACCCGACGCCACGAAACTCAGCAAGTCAGGCCTGGACACACTTGCGGGTGATTGAATATGTAGAGGACGACGTGGAAGATAAGGAAGAACGAACACTGCTTGAACAAGCAGACGGCCGCTGCAAATCGGAATACTCGACAGCCTTGAGATGATTATCTTTCTGCGACAAAACCAATATGTGGCCGAACTCGGCCACCTCGATCTTTCTGCCTGCACCCAGGCGGCTCTGCTGCGGGGCCACTTCTCAGATGGTTGAGCGTCCATGCCCAGCTAGAAGTCCAGAGCCCAATCGCCTGCGGAACAGACCAAAAATGAGGATGATGATGATGATGATGATGATGATGATGGTGATGATGATGATGGTGGTGATGCTGATGAAGAAAAAGGTGATGACGACGATTATGTTGGCTGGGGCACACGCTGACGAAAAATTCGCCGTGCTTGTTGGACAGCGTAAAGTGCTCCCCGGCGTCGCGAAAGAATTGCTTGTTGACGGTCACCCGCGCCTTCTCCAGCAGGGCACTGTCGAGCCTGGCGCGGGCCAGCCGGGCCACTTCGCTCAGCGATGCACGGTGCAGGCCGCCAATGATCTTCTTCAGCCCCTCGATGACCTCGCCGACCGCCAGGTCCTGCGCGGTGCTGTCGTCCTCCGCGAGCACCCGCCTCAGCCGCGGCGCGCTCTCCTCCAAGGCCTACGAAGGGGCCCAGAGAGACACAGACACATCGACACACAGACTCTTCTCATGTTCCATCTATCCGTCCATTTATCCCATCCGTTCCTCTTCCCCTCCATTTTCAAACAGCGTGACGAACAAGAAGCGGGTCTTATACGCGAGATGGCGTAGCGACCTCGCGCGGTGGCTTACGCGGGCCGCCAGCGCGGCACACCGCGTGGGGAGCGAGGGCGCTTACGCGCGACCTGACGCGGGCAACTTACGCGGGCAGCTTACACGCGAATGTCGGCGCAATTGAACACATGCTCCTTCGTCGCTCAGATAGTTCTGCATTTTCCAACACAACGGTCCATGGTGAGTTGGACATCTGTTTCCCTCCTGGGCCTCCATCACCTGCGCGAGGATTGGCGGCCCCCCGGCGAGCCCGCCGTGTTTCGCGACCCAGGCGTCCAGCAGCCGGGCTGCCACGAGGATCGGAAACCACGCGTCGTCCGCCGCGTACCTAGGTGGCGACACCCGAACCCTGCCCCCATCCAACCATATCGGTTCTCCTGAATTGATGGGAGGCAGGGGTAGGGTTCGGATTTCGCCACGTGTTCGGAGAATTCCGGCCCTTGCCCCCGCCGTCCATCGAGTTGCTCGAGTCGCTGATCGGCGAGGGTAAGGTTCGGATTTCGCCGCCGAGTACCTGATCTGGTCCGGCGAGAGTGTGGGAAACTCCCAGTTCGAGACGGAGATGTCCTGTCTCTTCTCCATCCTGTAGCCGCACGCGAGGGCGAGCTTCTTGAGGCCCACGTGCGTGTGGCCCACCTGCCTCGCGACCACGCTGATGTCGAAGAAACTGTTCCCCTCCGCGGAGCTGTCCAACACCAGGCCAAACGACGACCGGAGCTTGGCGCAGTCGCAGGCGTCGAACGACGTTCCGATCTTTATGACTTTCTTGCTCTGGAACACCGCGCTCAGGAAAGGCGGCAGCCGCCGCACACCCCTTGTGCGGAAGAGCAACACCTGCTCGGGCAGGGCCACCTGAGCGACAAAAATAAACGGGCCTTGCGCGAGAAGACATGGCGACCTTACGTCGCGGCTTGTGCGGTCCGCCAGCGTGACACACTGTGCGGAGAAGAGGGCGCTCACGTGGGAAGCTAGCGCGCAATTGTCGGCGCAATCGACCTCGTTCTTCCGTCGCTCACCTGAATGAGCGCTACGGGGTGGTCGTCGTTCTTTGTCCGGTCCGGTATCCACTCCATGTCCAGGCCGACGACCAGGATGTCCCTCTCGTCCATCGCGGCCCTCAGCGTCCTCTCGGCCTCCCTCCACTCCTGGTCACTGCTGACGAGCTTGGCCTCGCCACAGAATCTATGGATGATGTGCGCAGGCCTCGATGGCATTCCCTCCGCCTCCTGCCCGTCCTGGTCCTGCGGGCACGGAGATCAATGAACAACCACTACCACTAGTTAGGGTTTCTGGAACTCCCCGAACCCAAAAACCTTGCCATCTCTTGGAGACGCATGTTTTACGTCTGCGTCTCGACCCATTCCCCGGGACCAGTTTCTCATCCTGAGTCGTTTTCTGACGGTCCTGAGGCCTAGTAAGGGCCTGCAGAGGCCCGTCGTGATGTCTTCATGACTCGGGACGGTCTGGAGTGGGCGCTTTCAGGGGCAACATTCGTAGGGGCACGGGCTCAGGGGGGTGCGGGGCGAGGCGAGGCGACTCCCAGCTCCATCGGGAGGGCGGCTCTCGCGGGGTGGGAGTGGGCGCCGCAGATTCAGTCGAGGGAAAACGAGTTTCTGCTCATACGGCGTACGCACGTAACCATCCTGAAATGTGATCAGGGCGATATCGATCGGGAATCGGCGGTACATCGCCGATGGACCTGCGATAAGCCTCTGACAGCGAGACCGCACGATTCTGGGCGCCCGTCGAGGGAAAACGTGTTTCTGTTTACACGGTGCGCGTAACCATCCTCCAATTGGCGGGCTCCAGAAACCGTGAACCCAAACATCTCGTCATCTCTCGGAACCGGCTAACTGCGCGCAAGACTGACCCTGGGCAAGAATGACCTTTGGTGCGCGGCTTTAGGGAGGCGGCGAGGGGGCCCAAACCAAGCGCGCAAGCAGACGCTACCTTCGCGCTCAGCGATCAGGGGAACCCATTGGGCCCGCACCACAGTTCACTCTGGCAAAGGATCACTCTCACGTACATATATAGTCGATCCTGGAAGCGCATCTTTCACTGCCGCAAGCTTCAACCGGCGGAACCGCCCTCGTTCCACTGTCGCCGGCTCCCGCCACCCTTCCGCCGAGGAAGAGATGCCGACCCCCTTTGAATCTCGACAGCAGGGACTTCTCGAGTGCCGCCACGTGTGATCAGGGAAGCATCGATCGGGAATCGGCATACACACCGCTGATCGCTCGGCGATGTGCCCCTGGTAGCGACACCGCGCGATTCTGGGCGCGGTGGGCCAACAGGCCCCTACCGGCGATGCACGAGCGATCGGTGGTCCATGCCCCCCCGCCCCCCGAGCCTGCCTCCCCCCCTGGCGTTGCCCCTGACGAGTGCTGACCAGGGCGCCGAGGCGAACCCAAACCGTGGCGACGAGGCCCCCCCCCGCCTGGGAGGCTCAAACATCGGCACGGCCGGCAAGAATACGGAAACAGAGAGGCCGCTGCGGGGCAGCCGACATTCTGCGTCAAGTGGGCAATGTCGGCGTTCGATCGCACCGAAAAAGGCAACGAACAAGAAACCAAGGGGGTGGGAGCCAGATCTGGTCTTCCCCTGAGTTGGGGGTCCAAGAACGGTACGGTGACAGACCGTGCGGTGACCTCAAAATTCCAAAGAACCTACTAACCGAACTGCGAGGGGCAATGCGGTCTTGGGATCCCAGAGGCCCCAACCTCCCGAGAAGTCCTGGGAGATCGGCCTGGGCCTGAGCCCCGAAACCGTGCGGTCACTCCGAATCCCATCTTGACTCACCACACCGGCCCTCCTCCGAACTTTTGGTTTGTGGGCCGTAATTCCGAACTTTGGCGGCAACTCGGGACGATCCGGGCACCACCGGAACGCTCCCGGCGAGGCGCAGCGGCTGGAACGCATCTGGAGGCAGGACAAGCCCCTGGAACCGACGAAAAGGTCCGGTGTGGTCACCGCAGATCCCCGACGTCATAATCTCACCAGAACGTCAACCCCTAGAGGTATCGACCCATTCCCAAGGACCGTTTTCTCATCCCGAGTCGTCGTTCGACGGTCCCGAGGCCTGGTAATTAAGGGCCCCCAGACGCGGAACATAGCGGACAACCTTCCGTGGCGTTCTCCTTCAACGCTCTAGGTGGTCGGGGTTTGGGGGCTCCTGGCCCCTGCCCTCGCTGCCGCGCGGCACTGGCTCCGGAGGTCTCGCCTCGGCCGCTGGCCCCGTGCCTCGAGGCCTCCCAGGTGGGGCAGGCGCAGATCGGGTCGGAGGATCGCACCGCATCGTCGATGCATCACCGATACATCGGCGATGCGTCGGCGACGCCAGCGATGCATCAGCGACGTCAGCGCGGGGAGATCGAGCTCCGCATCGAGCCGCATCGCCGATGCATCGCCGATGCATCGGGCATGCGGCCCCAGACATGCGATGCCCAGACTTTTGGAATACGGGTTCTCTGGACGTCCCGACCTCTTCCTCCGGGCTGGTCTTGCTTCCCGAGCCCTTTTTGGACGGCCACGGGGCCCCCAGACAGCGAATGCTGAGGAAAACCTCCGCCCGGACCTTTCCGGGACGCCGCATGTCTGGGCCGCGATCCTCCGACCCCAGCGGCTCCGACCCCACCTGGGAGGCCCAGAGGAGCGCCGCGCGGCGCCGCGGCGGCCGCCGCCGCGGGCTCTGGAGGCCTCGCCTCGGCCGCTGGCCCCGTGCCTCTGAGGCGTCCAGGAGCGCGCCCAGGAGGGGGGCAAGGTGAGGGGCCATCTCCAGCGCGTCTTGGACTTTCTCGGAGGGGGCGCCACAGGACCGCGACGCACTGGACATGGATGAGAATCGAGCCTCCAGGGCTCCAGGGGCCAGCTCTTTCTCAATATCCAGTGCGCCTCGGGTTACGGGGGAAGGGAGCCCGAAACTCCAAGCTGCAGCGGATGTCGTCGCGCCGTTTGTTCCCAGCGCGTCCAAGCGGACGACGCCGACACCACGGCGAACCCACGGTAAGCACTGCACCCCGCGTCCCAAGTAGACGAAGCCAGCACCGCGGCAAACCCACGGCACACCCGCCGCGCCCAAGGCGGAGTGTGCCCTGGTGGCCGCGGCACCCTCCCCAAGACGCAAGGCCACGCGTCGGAACAAACGGCGCGGCGACACATGGACACACGCCTTGCCCACCCAAGACGGAGCTTCGCGACCGGCCCATAGCCCGAGGCATGTGCGCCCACCCAAGACCCCCTCGAGCCCTGACAAATAAACACGACGGGAGGTGTTTCGCTACTTTCGGCCTCTTGGGGCCCTTGCACGGCCTCGGGCCACTCATCGGGATCGAGAACTGGTCCCAGGGATGGGTCGAGACCTCTGGGGGTCAACGCTGTGAAAACATCATGGCGCAGTGGCTCTGGAACCAGGGGGGGGGCCAGGGAACGCGTTGAAACAACAAGAGGAGGGGCCACGAAACCTGGGCAAATGTCATGTCCATGACCATGTCCCGGGACCGGCTTTTCATCCTGAATTGCTTCTTTGACTGTCCCGGGGCCTGGTGAGGCCCCCCAGAGGCCGAAGACAACGAAAAACCTGGCGCCGTGCTCTTTCATGACTCGGGTCTGGGCCAATGGTCGTCACCGCCCTGTTGAACCGAAGACGACGACGACGACGACGCTTGGACGCCCCTGTTGGACCGCACGGCGCCGCGGCGGCAGCCGCGGGCTCCAGCACCGCGGCGGCGGCCGGCTGCCGCTGCAGGCTCGCCGCGGCCGGCGCCGCCGGCGCCGCGGCGGTCGTGGCTGGCGCGGGCGCGGCGTGCGCGCTGGCGGGCGCCCGCTGTGCGGCGCCCGGGGCACTCGGCGGGCAGCGGGCGGCCGCGGCGCCCTCATGGGGAGTCAAGGAGCCCCCAGGCCCCCTCGAATCATGAAGAAGAACAAAAAAGTAGTGTCTTTCGCTTTTTTCGGCCTCTCGGATCCCTCGCCAGGTCTCGGGACCGTCAAAAGACAACTCAGGATGAAAAACTGGTCCCAGGGAATGGGTCGAGACCTCTGTGGATTGACGTCATGACGAAATGATGACGTCGGATGTCTGAGTCCAGGCAGACACAAATAGTTCCCCATATTTTCATGGACAGCAGCGTTCATTTCTGCTTTGTATGTAGCTGTCCGTCCTGATCGAGCGCGGGCAGCTCGAGCGCGGGCAAGCTCCTCACGAGCTGCGAACACAACTATCCGTATCCGCGTCCTCGCGGTCTGGATTCTGGGGCGCGATGCCGCAGATGCGTGGTCGCGGGGATGCGTTTCGCGCGAGGCGTCCACGAAAAAACGCTCCGTATCCCCGGGGTCGCGGCCCAGGGGCCCAGCCCGCGAGGCCTCGGATACGGATGTGTTTTTCGCCCACGAGCTCCGCCAGAAGCCCTCGACCTCGGACGGGCGCGAGAGCAGGTAGAACTCCTGGGGAGGGGCAGCTGGACACATAGAAGCCAGACAATTCGGAGGTCCGCGCAGATGTCTCGGGTCGGCGCTGGCCCGCCGCCTTCCCCCCCAGGTGGGTTTCCAGGGCAACCCCTGGCATGCAAGGGAGGGGGGCTATGCGCAGACCCAAGAAAACCGCTCGGACATCCCAAACTTTGGTTTCGTGAGTCGAGCTCCTTCAACTCGATCAGGGTGTACGCTTTGCCATTGGCCGGGTGCACCCGCCTCTCCGCGCGCTCGCGCCAGCCTCCCATGGCCTGAGCACCGACTGCTGCAGCAGACCGGGGCGATGATGATGGGGGTGCTGATGCTCGGTGGGACACTGATGGCACGGTGATCCGTTCTTGCTGCTCGGGAGAGTCGGTTGCTGAGGTTTGGGCTGTTGTCTGCTCAGTCACCTGCGGCGGGTGGCGAGATGGTTCCGACAGGGCTCGCTACATTCATCGTGCCTACAATTGGAAGGAACGACGGTTCTCTTCAGGCCGCGACGAGCCTCGGCCACGAACGGGCTCCCCAATTTAGCTTCGAGGAACGGCCCGCAAGGAGCGCCGAATGAGGACCGAAAAGGGTCTTGTGCCCACGGCGAGCCCCGGCCACGAATAAGCCCCGCGACCTGGATCTGAGGAACGGCCTGAAAGCCAGAGCCCCTCCAGAGCCCACAGTTGTCCTCATGCCAGCGTCTTGACTGCAGCGCGCACGTGGACGGCAAGGCAATTCAGGATCATCAAACAACTGGCCGCATCGTCTTCGACTTCGGTCTCGTCCTCGTCCTCCTCTTGCTCCTGCTTGGTAGGGCTTCGGGTTGCGCACAGACAACCCCCAAAGGATGTCCCGGCTGGCCTCAGCAGGCCCCCGAGTAGTCACAGCTGGCCTCATCAGACCCCGCGAGTAGTCCAGAGCATTCTCGGCGCCGCCGGAGGCGGCGTCAGGGTGGTGAGACCGCCCCGGGCTACTCGGGGGCCTGTTGAGGCCAGTCGGGACTACCTGGGGGGCTGGCTGCGCGCAGCCCGAAGCCTTCCCACTTGAGCCCCGTCGGCCGCATCGTCTTCGACTTCGGCCTCGTGCCCGCCCCCCTCCTGCTCCTGCATCTCTTCTATCGTTTATCCGTCCTTCTCCCTCCCTCGCCCTCCCTCCTCCACGCTCCTCCCTGCGCCGTTCATAAATCGCACCGTGGAGAAGAGAACTCTATAGGTTCCTTTATACATTATGCTGTCGGAGCTGGTGCTGTAGGTATCGCCGACTGCTGCGGCAAATGTTGCGCCATGGTTTGTGCCACAACTTACGCCCCAGAAGGCGCCATACCTTGCATGAAGGGCTGCGCCGTGGTCGGCCAAAGCTTGACATGGCTTGCTGTTGGCGGTGACAGTGTCTGCGCCGCGGGTCGCCCAATCTTGAAACGGCCTGCTGCTGCTTGCGCCACAAATTGCCACCCCCGCCCCCCGAATCCCGACATACACTGTAGGAGATCCGCGCAAATTTCTTGGATCTACGCTGGGCCCCCCTTCCTGGCGCGCGGAGAGTACCGGGGGCGGCCAAGGGGGCCTCCAGCGCCGGCTCCAGCGCCGATCCGAAGAATCCGCGCGAGCACCGAAACTTTCTGTTCCAGCACGTGGGCCGCAAGTGTCTGCAGAGCTCCGAGGCAGCGCTTCCTAGCCTCGTGGGCAGCGCCTTAGCAGCTCCTATGCAGCGCTTCCTAGGCTCGTGGGCAGGGCCCAGGCACCTCGAAGGCAGCGTTTCCTAAGCTCGTTAGGCTCGTGGGCAGTGCCCAGGCTTACGCCGTTATTGCTCCTTCTGCTGGCGTCGCTTGCTCGCATTGCCCTCTCGGGCCGCCATGCCGTGGAGCGGCCCGTTGCTGCCTGTCGCGACACGGGTTGAACGCACTCGGGCGCCGAGGCTCGGGACGACCGCGCCTGCTGTTCAGACTCGCCATGGGGTGCGCCTCTGGCGGCCGAGACCAGCCACAAAAGCCTGCTGCTTCGTGCAGGGAGACGTTTTCTTTGGTCGGCGGCGGCGACTGGTCTCCAGGAAGCGGCCAGAAAGAACTCGGGCGCAGTGGCAAGCTGATTGGGGCACCGGGCAACAGACAATGCCATGAGCAGAAGCACTCGGAGGTCTGCGCGGATTTCTCGGATCGGCGCTGGGGCGGCCTGCCTGGCGGCGCCTCCGCCGCTGCCCCTGGCGCGCTCCGCGCGTCAGGGAGGGGAGTCCAGCGCCGATCCGAGGAGTCCGCGCGGACCTCCGAGTAGTTATCTTCATGCCATTGTTTGTTTCCCGATCGTCGCTCCGCACATGCGCCAGATCGGCCGCCGCAGCTTGAAGCGGCCTGCTCTTGGGTGCGCCGTCGGTTTGGGTCTCCGGCTGCCGGAGGAAGCCTTGCCCGGCAGTGGGTGCGACCAGCGCAATCCAACCAGCGCAGTCTTCCTGAACAGCATGTCGGGGCACGCCCAGAACTAGCTGCCACCAACAATTGATGGTTTCTGCTTCGCGCAAGATGGAAACATGTGTTTGCCTGTCGTGCTGACCGCGCAGAGTTGTCAAGCGTTTTACGAGTTGCTCTCAACGTTTGGCAGCAAGTTTGAAAATTAAACTGAACTCTGCTGCTTCGATGGAATAGTGAGTGCTGGCGAGCCTACCTGCCAGATGCTCCTCCTATTCCGCATCTTACTTTCTAATCCCATCCCCCAGACGATCGCAGCATGTGCCCAATGAAATTCAGCCACTCTACCTCTGTCCAGCCATTTGCTAACATATGGCTGCTAATTTGTTGGGTAGTTACCTACCGCAAGATGCCTGCATGACTACGGCTGCCACGGCCACGCCAACACAATTGACGTGGTCGTGGCACAGTGCGTTCAAGGACCATCAGATGTGACGAAAACCGAGCGGCCGACAAAAACTTTCACGAGTGAGGATGTGTGCCAAGCTGGTCGCACAGCAAGCGCACCTACACCCCGAGTTACCAGTTCATTCCCAATCCGAAGTGGAGCAGGAACGATCTGAAGGCGGGGGCGACGACACAGGAGAGAAGTACTCATAATTAGCTGCAAACGCAGCCGCAATGGCCGATCTACAGTGGCACAACCTTTTTGCACAGCGTCCCACCCTGTGCGTGGGAAGAGGCGATCCTTACCAGTCTGGAAAGGTAACTCCGACTGCGACCTTGGGCCCAACCATTACCCTTCCCGCTACGGGTGTCAACGTGTCAATGCGAGAACAACTGCTCTC
The DNA here is from genome assembly GCA_963575745.1 of Prorocentrum cordatum. Classification (NCBI taxonomy): domain Eukaryota; class Dinophyceae; order Prorocentrales; family Prorocentraceae; genus Prorocentrum; species Prorocentrum cordatum. The sequence continues at coordinate 360,967 of CAUYUJ010007446.1, read as the reverse complement.
GCACGTCGCACGCACGGGGAGAGAACACCCGGCCCTGCCCTCTGCTAGTGGGCTCCCAGCCACCGGTATGAACAGACTGTGCGGCACTGGCCGCGCATTCCACCTCGAACTATGGCCTGCTCCCACGAGCAGGAAGCGTGGGAAAGGAGCTCCCCGGTCCCTCGCAAGGACGGGGGATATCCATTTCCCCCACCCAGGGAAGGGAAGGGAAGGGCTCCCTCCCTCCCTTCCCTGGCGCCAAAGGGCTTCTCGTCGGCGGTTCAAAGACGGGGCCCTGAGGGATAAGGCACTCATGATCGCAGAGGAATCCTCAGCTGAACCATCACTGCTTGAGGCCACTCGTCCGTAGGGCCACATCCCTCAAGGCCCCATCGTTGTATCGTCGATCTCGGTGTGGGAGTCGAACGAACAAAAGCTGCATACACATAGATTTTCGGAGCTCCGCCCAGATCTCCTGGATCAGTGCGGGGCCCCACCTCCCAGCGCGCGGAGCGCGCCAGGGGCGGCGACCGAGGCGCCGCCAAGGGGGCCCAGCGCCGACCCAAGAAATCCGCCCGGACCTCCGAGAAATGAAGCTAATGCACATTGTTTTCCTTCGACGCCCCTGAGGGGCAAGGATAAAGGGGGGGGGGACTGGCATAAGGGGTACACATCGACCTGGAATCGGTGATACATCGCCGACTCATGGGCGACATACTGCCGATCGTTAACCCGAACGTTCCTGGGCAAGTTGGGGCTATCGGGCCCCTATCGGCGATCAGGGGCGATTGGGGGTCGATGTGTTCCCCCCTATGCCTATCATGCCCTATCGATGTTGCTGAGCTTAGGGACCCCAGCTTCCTAAAATGGAGCCAGGACGATGATACATCCGTCCGACGATAAATCGAGAAACTCTGCAAATCCGAAGTCGTGATCAGCCGGCGGCCTCCCGAACGAAAACGTAGAGAAAACGAAAACGATCTACGACATTGCCTAAACAACGATGCGGTCGACCCCTGGCGCTGGCAGCCTGTCCTTCCCAGTCGGCCACACTCAAGAGTGATCCTAGGCAAGAGTGGCCTTCGGTGCGCGACTTTTGGGGGCGGCGGGGAGGCCAAAACCGAGCGCGAAAGACACTACCTTTGCACCGCGTCGAATCGTCTGGGGATCCCAGTGTGCCCGCACAAAGTTCACTCCGGCGAAAGATCACTTTTACGTGTGGCCGACCCATCGACTCTGCCTGTGCCCGCAGGCACGGGCCTTGACATCCTACGATGGGTTCTTGTTCGGCCAACGCGGGCCCCAGCGAGGTCCCGACCCCTTCCCTGGGAGACGACCCCCGCCCCCCAGGAGGCCAGAACACGAGAACAACTGGATGGTTCAAGGAGCCCTGAGCCCAAAAACCTTGCCGTCTCCTGGGGCGGTGGCTCGTACTTATGCCGCCTTCCGCCGAACTTCCGCCCGCGGGAGCGCCGTTGCTTCGCTTCCGCCGCCTTCCGCCAACCTTCTGCCGCCTCCCGCCGGGAAAGGCTGCGAGTGCCGCGAGGCGGGTGGAAACTACAGTGAAAAACCCTAATAAGGACGCGCGGTAAGGACGCAAGACCCTTGGAAGCCGAAGTTGGGATTTTTGGGGCGGCGGACGACGAAAACCTCAAGGACGCAAGAGCAAGGAAGAGCAAGGACGCAAGGGTACCCTGAGCAGAGTCGCGCGTCCTTCTTAGGCTTTTTGACTGTAGTGGAGGAGGCCAGCAGAGGGACGAAGGCGTGCGTGAGAGGGGCGGAGCGACGTTGCTGATGGGGTCGCAGCGGTCGGCCGTGGCGGGCAACATCTGGATGCAACCCGTTACGGCTGATCTGCGCGTCTATCGGCGCGGCTCTGCGGAGCGGAGCAGCCGGCGGCGGGGCCTTCGGTGGGCACCCTCTGGGGCCACGAAACGTGTGGGGAGTGTGCTGACATGGGCGCGGTCTCGCATGCGAGTCCTGCCATTGGGCCTGAAGTAGAGGTCCCTGTGGGGCCACGAAGCGTGTGAAGGGTGTGCCGACATGGGCGCAGTCACGTGTGTGGTGTGTGTGCCAGGATGGTGTGGAGAAGGCATGCGGGCCCTGGCACTGGGGCCTCAGGTCGGGGGGCCATGAAACGTGTGAGGAGTGCGATGAAATTGTGTAGCGAAGGCGTGCAAAACTAGCCACTGGCGCCTCACATGGATTGTCATACATGGCCAGGAAGCGTGTCAGGGGGTGGGGGGGAGAAGGCGTACGACTGCTGCCACTGGGCCTCGGGTGGAGCTCCCTCTGGGGCGAGAAACGGGCGAGGGATGCGCCGAAATCGTGCGCAGAAGGCATGCGAATGCAGCCGTTGGGGCCCTTGGTGGAGCTCACGGAACGTGAGGGGTACGCCGATATGGTCTGGAGAAGGCACGCGAACGCAGCTACTGGGGCCTCTGGTGGAGCTCCCTCTGGGGCCACGAAACGTGTGAGCGGTGCGCCGAAATGGTGTGGAGAACGCATGCATGCGGGCCGTGCGCCCCTGGGAGCTTCTGAAGAGCTCCCCGCGGGGCCACGAAACGTATGAGAGGTGTGCCAAAGTGGACAGGGCGGCGGCTGAGGCAGGATTGGAGGAGGGAGGAGGGCGAGGAGGAGGAGAGGTAGGCGCTGGGCGCTGCTGATTCAAAACGAAGGCCCAACACCATAGGATGGAACAACGACTAAATTGCCCAAGCGCATCTACCAAATTTCGAGGCGCCCCTCGAACCTGCATGCTCCCACAAACCCAGGGGAGGGGGGGGAACGCCCGGCCTGCAAGCGCTTCTGGGCCACCTGCGAGGTCCTCCGCAACAATCTGCAGCGCCTCCAACGAAGGCGAAAACAAAGATGATGATGATGATGATGAGGAGGAGGAGGAGGAGGAGGAGGAGGGGCAGGAGACGCAGCAGGACGACGATGAGTGTCAATACGCCAACAAATTGCCACTCGCTGATTGACATGTCCTTTCGGCCGGCATGCTGTCGAACTTTTTTTTTTCGACGGTTGGAACTCATCAAACTTTGCCGCTGATTTGGTTAAGTTCTGAAAACTACTGGCCAGCCCACCACATCAACTCTGCGATTCGTTGTCAATGCTGCCCCATCCAACTTGCAAACACGTAATTTCGATTCGCATGGCACCTGCCCTACCCATGCGACATACGAAGGCGTAGTGCAAGCACCACGCCCCATACTCCATACGAATCCCAAACCGAAGCCTCTAGCGGCATGCAAAAACATGCGTGCGCAAGCCACGTAACCTGTGCTGAACGAGTGTATCAATATCGCCAGAGCTGGAAACGGCCGTGGCGTCGCTGCTTCGAAAAATGCACAGACCCATGTACACTTTGTGCACCTTTCACATCGCCAATGACGCCGCCCGCGGATATCGCTGCACACGCCAGGGGCACCGCCACATAGTCGATGGCTGATACCACAGATGCTGCCCCTGATGCCGCAGCAAGGCCACCAGGGAGACATGCGATCATGAGGCAAGGCCAAGTACTGCCATCCCCCCAAACCTTAACCCCGCAGCTGCACCACCAATCCCTCCCAAGGCGCATCGGACTCAGGGGAAAGCCGAACGTAGCAATGGCTGGCGTTGCCAATCCGCACGACAATGCGGACAATTCTGTCGCTCCTGGTACCACTGGACCGCGCATGTGGCACAGAGGGGCGCATTACAACACGGCGCGTTGCTTTCACTCTCGTTGTAAGCCGCTCAAGCCTCCACCTTCCTATTGCGTCCAAGCTGGTTTGACCTGAAAGAAGTTGAGCGACAATGGCTACGGGACGGCAAGTTGCCGAAGCATTGCGGTCAACTCATGCCCACACGCTCCTTGACTTGGTAATCAAGAAACTCCTGGTGGAACGATCGGCTCTCCGACTCAGTCCCTGTGCCCATCCGGCGGCTTGCAGCTGCTGGTGCGCAAACATGAGAAAAACAGTCGGGCCCAGGCAAGGATAACATTCCTCAAGGACACGATTCCTAGCATTTCCCTCGCTCCTTCCGCGAGCTTCCGCCTCTGCCCTGTCTGGCCCGCTGCGCGTGCCAGTGCTTTTCCTGGCCCAAACCTCGCGCGGACGTTTGGCTCACAGGGCACTTGGTCAATTGTGTTACGCTAGCACCAGCGGTGACAGCTAAGAAACATTATCAGCGATAATCCGACATGTCGCAGTGGTAGCGGAGCGTGCTCAGTTACCAGGCGCGCGGCGCCTTTCCACATCCACGCCCTTCGGGGCCGAGCTGTGCCACGACGACGCCGACGTGGAGCTTAGTGGAATCGAGGACCAGCGTCCTCCTGCTGCTGCTGCTGCACCTCACCAGCGTGAGCGACGCCAAACCCTCCTGCCTGCCCTACTCCGCCAGCGTTAGCGACACCATCAAATCCTACTACGTGCCCTACTCTGCCAGCGTCAGCGGCGCCAGCAAGCCCTACTACCTGACATACTCCGCCAGCGTCAGCGACGCCAGCCAGCCCTACTAACTGCCTCACCAGCGCAGCGTCAGCGACGCAGCCAAGCCATTTTACTTCCAACACTTCTCGAACTTTAGCGAGAACGTTAAGTTAAATTTCCCAATCTCCCAGAACGTCAGTGGCGCCACTGAGTTCGATGTCGCATCCTTCCTGAACTTTAGCGAGACCGCGAAGTTAAATTGCATTCTCTCCGTGAACGTCAGTGACGCCATTGAGTTTAATGTTGCACCCTTCCAGATCTCTAACGCAGCCGCCGAGATCGATTTTCCCACCGCCCAGAACGCCAACTCCCTCAAGAAATTGTATGTCATCACGACGGCGGCGGACAGTGACATCGAGTCCGACAATTCTTTCCTGTGGTGGTTTCATCTACGCGCAGCCGTACTCCTGACAAGGTGACGGACAATAACTTCACGCCGCAGTCTCTGATACCGAGCTGGAATGGAGATCCAGCGAAGTGACGGGACTATAAGCAAGAGGTCAAGCTCTGGGAGCTCAGAGGGAACCTGGAGGTAAACCAATGCCTGGCACCAAAGCTGGTGCTCAGATTTTCGGGATCGGCGCGTGCATGCGCCATCAACATGGAACCTGAGTTGCTTCATTCTCGGCCAGATGATGTGCTTTAGGAAATAAATGACAAGATAAGAGACAGGAACGCGAAGGGCATCGCCAACGTACTGCGACACCTGGAAGAGTTTGGGTCAGCAGAAACCCGTGCAGAAGTGCGAGACGCTCGAGAAGTTTTTCGAGTCGACAGCACACCACCGACGCCCTGGCGAGCGCATCACAGACTGGCTAGTCAGGTTCAACGCGGGCATACGACAGCTACGCGAGAATGGAGTCGATCTCAACGAGCTCGACGACGTTGCAGGATGGTTTTTGCTGCGCAAGGCCGGTCTGACTGCCGATCGACGCGAGCGAGCCGCAGGCAAGCTGCCAGACGAGCACCACGGGTTCCAACGCCTCAGGGGCCTTTTGGTGCGCATGTTCCCGGACATCCACGTCCAGGAGAGGTCGCGGCAGCCGCCGCCTCGACCCTGGAGCAGCCAACCGCGATCCTCGCGGCAGCGCCCGAGCGCACCAGGTCGAGCCCGCTCGGCAAACGTGGTGGACGATCCAGTCAGACGAGGAGGACGTCGACCAGGAAGAGGACGACGAGGACGAGATCCCAGATGGTGACGTCCAGGAAATGGCGCGACACGAGTTCGAGGCTTTCAGCGCCGAACTCGAAACCTCTGGCGTGGACGTGTCGGAGGTGTTTGATAACGACGACTCTGGCAAGGTCGAGGCCGCCTCGGCAGAGCTCGCAGCTGTTCCCGGAGGCCATGGCCGGCATCAGATCGGCACGCGACGCCCTCAAGGCCCGCGGCAAGCCCGGAGCTCCGAAGCGCAAGGCAGCGAGCAAGACCATGCACTCCCGCATCGACCAGCGGAAGAAGAATACTGCGTGCTGGGACTGCGGCGAGTCCTGCCACTGGACCAGTGGTTCGGAGTGCCCGACGCCCGGTGCTCGCAGGTTTGCGCCGAAGGCCAAGGGCAAATTCGGCGCAAGGTCCACGCGAGGACGATCGCACCGCTCGGCCAACATTACGGAGCTCAGCGGCCCAGATGTGGAGATCCAGTTTCATCCAGAAGGGCCGGTCACCCCTCCCAACGAGGACGCGCTTCCGCAGACGTGCCTGTCGGAGAGGGTGATCCCCGACCTGCCCTGCGTCAACCAGACGGGCGCCGGCAAGCAGACCAATGATCGCGGCATTGGCGTGGTGGACACGGCGTGCCTCTTCTGCGTGGCCGGCCAGTCCTGGCACGACGACTACAAGCAGTTGCTCACGAAGATGGGCCTAGACGAGCAGATCTTGGAGGAGCCCGAGCACGAGACCTACAGGTTCGGCAACGGAGGCACGCTGCCCAGCAAGCCTCGCGTGACGGCGCAGCTAGCGCTATGCGGCCGCGCGGGCAGGATCGTGTTTAGCGTTGTGGACAGCCCGACGCTCTGCCTGCTGATTGACAGGGATTTCATCTTACTTTCCAAGATCGACATGTTTCTCTGGGAGGGACACATTCGCACAGGTGGACATTCCCAGAAGCTGGTCACGAGCAGCGCGGGACATCCCGCGATCAAGCTGCAGCCTGAAGAGTGGAAGGCTGGGAGCGAGTTCGGCCCGTCCAAGGACATCCAGAAGGCCCAGAAACCGAACGTAAACGTGACCGAGAAGAAGCCGAATTAGCTGGACGCGATCAGCAAGCTGATCCCATCGAAAGAGATCAATGTCCCCAAACGGCTCCAGACCCGCAAGGTCAAAGGTTCTCGCCTCATTGCGCGTCTGCCTTAGCATGCTGTACATGGGGCTACGCAATATGCGTCGCTAACTTTGTCTTCGTCTTCAGATGAAACCAACATGCGGGACTACATTACGACCCACGAAAGGCTCGACACCGCTACTCCTTGGGGGGAAGCGAGCGGCACTTGTGACTGGGCGAAGCGGTGTCGTGCCACGTCAAGTTGGCCAGGCCATGCGCATCGACCTGGCCAGATCAACGACAACACCAAGTGCCATGGGCAACGCCCCTGAGAGCATCCTCTACGAGTGGCGTTGCAATCCAGACAGCAAGCTCAGCAACACATGGCGGCATAAAGGAGGAGCTGCTGTCCGATGTGGGCCCCCCAAGCGTCGACCTCTCCAAGCGCCAGGTGGTTGACGAGCAGGAGAAGAATATCCGGAGTACCCTATGCCAAAGAAAGAGCGCGCGCATCCACGGCGCCTTCCCTTGTAAGCCGCGGACGTCATTACAGCAATTAATATTGCAATCTGATCCGACCCACAAGTAAGAGCTGCCGAAACAGCGGCGCAAGTCGGAGATCATGGTGTCGCTCTTCCTGGACGCCAAAGGTCTCCTACGCAAGGAGTTCGGGTCGCAGCTGGCCGTATCATTCGAATGGCCACACTACTGTGACGGATCCCCACAAAGAACGCCACGGCCAAGCGACTGTTGCAGCAACTGCCGCGAGTGTTCGCCTTCGACGGCTGTGCCTTCGGATGGAATAACCATAATGGCGTGCCGATCAAGAAGCCGTGGCGGATCGTGACAGACCGCTACGGAGTCGACTACTCGCTGCGCAGGTTCTGCACCAGAGATCAACAACGTGCGGAAGCCCGAGGACGCGACGCTAAGGCGAGCGAGAACTACACGCAGCAACTGGTCAAGACGCTTGCCAGCCAGCTGAGGAAGCCCAGTCCTGGGCTCAAGTGGTCAGTCCGAGAGGCGAACCCTATGTCAACGACGAGGCGAAGGGCAGCAAGGAGGACACCTCCTGCCCAAGCCGCTCCCCGAAAGCCGCCGGTCACGGCAACGGAGGAGCGGGCGCTCAAACCGGCCATCATGCAGCTCCACGTCAATACGGGGCACCCGTCAAACGACTCCCTTGCGAGGGCCATCCGCGTGACAGGCGGATCACAGCGAGCGGTCGAAATTGCGCTCGATCTTCATTGTGAAGTGTGTGCTGCCCATCAACGACCGCTGCCACACCTCCCATGTCGTATCAAATTGGACCGAGACTTCGACGACTCCATCGGCGTAGATTTGTTCACTCTCGCCGACTACGCAGGAAACCAGCTAGTCTTCCTGAACGTGGTGGACCTGGCAGCAGGATTTACGATGCGTGGGGCCGTGGAGTCGAGACGTCCCTGTCGTATTGGCTCGATTGCTTCAGCTCTGGATCACGCCATTTGGCGCTCCTCAACGAGTGCTATTCGACGGAGAAGGTGCGTTCGAGCGCGAGTTCTCAAGGGAGCACGAGGACATGGGCTGTCGCTTGATGACAACAGCGGCGGCCACCCCACAGCAGAACGCCACCGTGGAGAGACGCGGAGGCCTGTGGAAGGTCCATGCAAGGAAGCTGGTCGACCAATTTAGCATCAGGTTCGAGCAGCCCGTCAATGCCTATAAGATCCAGCGGCTGCTAGCGTCGGCGTGCTGGGCCATGAACAGCCAAGTGAACGCCAGCGGCTACTCGCCAGCGCAATGGGTCCTCGGACGCGGACTGCGCCTACACTACTGCTTGCTGGACAATGCCGGGCGCCTCTCCTTACGCGAACGCGTCGTGTCCGACAAGCCGTTCTCCGAGAGGATCGCAATCGTGAAGACCGCCCAGGGCTCCATCCAGCACCTGAGGTTCAACCAGTCCCTCTCTCGTGCACGTCTCGCCCGATCAAGGGCAGATGGCGCCCAGCACGCATCGGGCACCTACCAGACGTGTGACCAGGTGTACTACTGGAGGGGGAACGGCAAGCCGAAGTGAGAATGGGCTCTACAGTGGCATGGTCCTGGAGTCATCATCGGGTTCGAGGGGACTGCGAATGTCTGGGTCAGCCACAGGTTTACAATGGTGAAGGTAAATCGTGGACACCAACGCCACGCAACGGCCACGGAACTCTTGGGTGCAGGTGCTGTCCGCGCAGAGCCCCGGAGGCGCGCCTGCGCCAGGCCAGTCGTCGCCGCTCCCAGGCGGCTCACCGCTCGGCGACCCAGACCAGGGTCCCTCCTCGAGGCCGAGGTGAGTCAGGCGCTGCGCCCGGCGCGCCCCAATACGACACCTTCATGGACCTCGCGGCCCCAGGAGCAAAGCCCGCCCGCCGCGCCACCAGCACCTCCTGCCATCGTCGCGCACAACTTCGGCAATATCGAAGACGCGCCACAAAACAGAACGGCTCGCGACTTGGCCGAGTGGCTTCGGCGCCGTCAAGGAGACGTCCACTACGCGACGAGTGGAGGAGCTGCCAGCAGCGGGTAGGCACCAGTACCTTCAGGAGGAGACCATGTGCCGGCGCTACCTGCGCCACCGCCGGCGCCTCCAACGCCCGCGGCGCCCGCCCCACACGAACGCGACTCAGGCCCTGCTGCGCAACCAGCTGAAGCACCGGCTCCGCTGCCAGCTCAGCAGCTCGAAGCTGAGCCCTCGATCCGATCCTGATCAGCCCCAGCAACCAGCTGGAGGCGAGCCTGCTGAGCCTGATCAGCCTCAACAGCCAGCGGGGAACGAGCCTGCCGGGCCTGAGGCAGACGCCACATCGGACGACTCCTCCGCCTCCGAGACGTTCCGGGAGTGGGCGAGGATCGCGGAGCAGATCGACGCTACAGAGCACCGCCGAGAAGCTGCTGCAAGACGACCCCAAGAACCAAATGAGCAGCGAGGGGCCAAGGCCCAAAGGCAGGAGCGCTCCGACGCGGCACCGGACGCCCTGCAGCGAGATCGCCCCGACGACAGGCGTGTCCAGTCGGTGAAGCGGCAGGCCCTCCTCGACGACCTGCCATACAGGTTCAAACGCCCGAAGGACACCAACTGCGTCGACCTATACCTCGACAGCCACTTCAGGAGCCGCGACGACGAATTGAGGCTCAAGTGCAGCCTCGCGAAGTACTAACGGGAAAACGAACCTACCTCGCTTTTGACCACCCTCGCTTCCAAGAGATACCAAACGATGCCAAATTGCAGCCTGTAGTGGTCAGGCCGCTTGACGAGGAGGCGCGTGGTATGGCTTGGTTTTGCCTGGAAGCGAAAGCGGGGTAGGTAATTCACGCTCCGAAGTATTGCTGACCGGACAGGCTAAGGAGCTTCGCTACGACAGCGTGAGCCACGTGGGAAGACGCTCATGGATACGGCCATGAAGCTGGAGTGGTCCAAGCGGACTGGGTTCGGCGCCTACAAGAAGCTGCCCGCCAAGGAGCTGCGCGCGCTCCTGCAGCGCCATACTGGCATCCGCCCCGCGGGCACGCGTTGGGCGCTCACGAGCAAGGGCCAGAAACCCAAGAAGGCAAGGCTCGTTGTCCAGGGATGCCAGGAGGACAAGTCGCAGATTAGGACCGATGCGCCGACAGGTTCCCGCGACGCCCTGTACCTCGCACTGGCAGCAGCTGCCCAGGCTGGGTGGGGCCTGACCTCCTGCGACGCTATGACGGCCTGCCTCCAGTCGGGCAACATTGAGAGGGCATTGCTCCTGCGGATGCCGGCCAAGAACCCGCCGCCGGGAACGCAATCTGGCGAGATCGCGATGGCTACAGGTGCCATATGTGGCACACGAGCAAGACATCAGTGGTATCTCTCCGCCCAGAAGGCGTTCCGCGAACACGGCTGAATGGAGACCAAGCTCGAGAAGGTCTACTACTACTACTACTACTACTACTACTACTACTACTACTACTACTACTACTACTACTACTACTACTACTACTACTACTACTACTACTACTACTACTACTACTACTACTACTACTACTACTACTACTACTACTACTACTACTACTACTACTACTACTACTACTACTACTACTACTACTACTACTACTACTACTACTACTACTACTACTACTACTACTAACTACTACTACTACTACTACTACTACTACTAGACTGCGACTACGACTTCTTCCACTACTACTAATAATAAATAATAATGTGATAATATTAATACTGATACTAATACGACTACTACTACTACTACTACTACTACTACTACTACTACTACTACTACTACTACTACTACTACTACTACTACTACTACTACTACTACTACTACTACTACTACTACTACTACTACTACTACTACTACTACTACTACTACTACTACTACTACTACTACTACTACTACTACTACTACTACTACTACTACTACTACTACTACTAATAGTAATAATAAAAATAAAAATTATAATGATAATAATACGACTGCTACGACTACTACTACTACTACTACTACTACTACGACTACGACTACGACTACGACTACGACTACGACTACGACTGCGACTGCGACTACGAGTACTACTACTACTACTACTACTACTACTACTACTACTACGACTACGACTACGACTACGACTACGACTACGACTACGACTACGACTACGACTACTATAGACTTACGACTACGACTACGACTACTACTACTACTTTACTACTACTACTACTACTACTACTACTACGACTACGACTACGACTACGACTACGACTACGATACTGCGACTGCGACTGCGACTGCGACTACTACTACTACTATACTACTACTACTACGGACTACGCTACGACTACGACTACGTCTACGACTACGACTACGACTACGACTCACGACTACGTCTAGGACTACGGACTACGACTCTTCGACTACGTCTACTATACTACTACTACTTTTTATATTACTACTATACTACTACTACTACTACGACTACGACTACGGACTACGACTACGACTACGACTACGGACTACGACTACGACAACGACTTTCGATACGACTACTTACATACTACTATTACTACTACTACTACTACTATACTACTACGACTACGGTCCTACGACTACGACTACGACTACGGATAACGACTACGACTACGGGACTTCGACTACGGACTACGATACGACTATCTGACTCGATCTACGGACCTCGATACGACTACGACTACTATACTAATGACGACTACGACTACGACTACGACTACGACTACCGACTATACGATACGACTACGATACGACTACGAACTACGACTACTGTACTTCGACTAAGATACGACTACGGACTACGGTCTACGCTGGACTAGACTCGACGACTCGACTACGACTCGACTACGGGACTACGACTCACGACTAGACTACGAACTACGACTCGGACGACGACGACGACTACTACTACTACTACTACTATATACTACTACTATATACTACTACTACTACTACTACTACTACTACTACTACTACTACTACTACTACTACTACTACTACTACTACTACTACTACTACTACTACCTACTACTACTACTACTACTACTACTACTACTACTACTACTACTACTACGACGACGACGACGACGACGACGACGACGACGACGACGAGAAGGGGCTCGCTGCGAGTGCTTCACTCGCACGCGGATGACTTCCTGATTGCTCAGCATGGTGGCTCGAGCTCTTGGAAGGCCACGATCGATTCTGCAAAAGAAGCTCCACCGCAAGAAGGTCGAGGGCATCATCAAATACTGCGGCCGCTCGATCGACATGGCCGCGGACGAGTACAGGTTAACTTAGACGACGGCGGCCACGCAGGTGGACGACGTCAAGACCGACTCGAAGAAGCGGTCACCCGAGGATCGTCTCACCCGGTGAGCTCTGCCGCTCGCCGTGCCAGCGTCGCCACCGTGGACGACGCCAAGACGCTCAACAAGACTGTCGCCTACGTGCACTCGACGGCCAGCTTCGCCATCGTGATCAGGCGCAGCATGGTGGACCTGAAGACCTGCGCGACGGTCTGTTTCAGCGATGCTGCCTTTGCCAACGTGGGCGGCGTCAAGAGCCAATGGGCATGGCGATGGGCCTTACCCACCGACCACGCGACGTCGCGGGTGACCGCTGCGACCTCCGCTTGCCCGTGGCCTGGCATTCGGATGCGGTCAAGAGGTCGGCGAGGTCGACACTAGCCGTCGAAGGCTACGCTACGCTCGAAGGGGCGGAGATCAACGCGCGGTTCCGCCAGCTGCTCGCCAAGGCCTACAAACCCCAGAAGCCGCTGAAGGACATCGACTTGCTCAGCGGGAAGCTTCCCGGCGAGATCAACAGCGATAGCAAGGGTCTCGTCACGCACATCAAGTCGGACGTGGGCCAATCCTCGGACAAGCGGTTCAGGATCGTCGCCTCCATGATCAAGGAGACACTGCACCCGAACAGTGCCCTTCACCTCACGTGGATCCCGACCTGGGCCATGGTCGCGGACGCCCTCACCAAGGCGATGGATGCTGGGGTGCTGCTATCCTTCTTTGGGGCCCGCAAACACAACTGCGGGACCCAGCAGCCACATGCCGCCATGCTCGCGTCAGTACTGATGACGTGCATCAATTGCGTCAAGGGCCAACCTACGCCTAAGTCGCCTCCTGATGGCGCAGCATATTGGTGGCATTTCCAGGGGCTGTTCACGATTCTCATGGTTGGCATGTTCATCGACATTGGCGTGCGTGCCACGATCATCCACATCCTACATACCCATGGCCCAGCTACCCGCCGAACGTCACGAGAGAAGAGAAGGACAAACCCGAGCACCAAGAGATCATCCGGGATGGGATGGACGGCATCTTGGCGGGGCTAATCACCTGGAGGCATCCTCGACGGCGTCATCGGCAGCAAAGCCTACGCGACCAGCACCCAGCCAGACGCCACAGGAGCAGAGCGCGGCGGCCGCTGCGTCTACTGCATCAGCTTCGCGCGGTGTCACAGGTGATGGCTAGGCCGCATCGGCAACGCCAGCATCGGCTGCGCCATCGACTCCAATAGCGGGGCCAAGCTCGACATCCGCGACATCGAACAGTGTTGTGTCCTGGAATGGCTCTACTCCGACAGTACGACCGGAAGATATCAACGAGTGCGCCATCAACGGCCACCTTCCACGAGTTTGCCACAGTCCGCCAAGTGTTTACGTAACCTGACGTACGTGTCAGAAGCACTGTGCCTGGCTCAAAAGGCACGGACGCCCCGATTTCTCGGACCAGTACTACACTGTGCGGTGCGCTGCCGAGAACCGTTGGATGATCATAAATGGCCAGCCCAACGCTGGTGTTGATGCGAAACCGCGTTAGTCAAACAAGCCGAGCCGTAAGCGCAAGTGAGCAGCCTGGAGTTGCCATGCGCAACAATTTACATTAGTCTGCAAGTGAGTGACTCCACACCCGGCAAAAGATTTTTACGCGTAACTCCGCATAGGTCATGGGCAGCTACAGAGCTGCTGGCCAACGGCTGCAGTCACCCTTTTTTGCCTGCACTCTATTCGTTCAGAGGTGATGACGATCACCCGCCATCCCTGCGTACTGATTGATGTGAAGCTTTGCCAAGTTTATCGCAAGATTGAGCCCGCTAGCTTATTGTAAGAGTTCTTGTCATATTTCAGGCTCGTGCGGCCCACCCAATAATAGCCCGAGGCTTCCTGATTGCATGCCGAATCAGCAGTTTGCTGATTACCCAAGGCCCGATGCGTCATGAAGCGACCGTCACTCTAAGTGCTTGACGCCTTCCTGGTGCCGCAAGCACCTACAGGAGTCAAGCAAGGGAAGTGTGATTCCTAGCACTTCCTGCGCTCCTTCCGCCAGCATCCGCCTCTGCCCTCTGTCTGGCCCGCTGCGCGTGCCAGTGCCTTTCCTAACCCAAACCTCCCGCGGACGTTTGGCTCACAAGGCCCTTGGTCAATTGTGATACACCATCACCATCGGCGCCAGCTGAAAGGCATTACCAGCGATAATCCTACATCTCGCACACGAGAACGCCCAACACACGAAAGACACTGACGACCGAACCGAACCGACCTCGATCTCATACCTCGATCCGGCTGTATGAGGACCAAGGCGCCCAAGAGTAGGAGTCCTCCCGCCCGCCGTCGCGGAGCTCGGCCCTCTCTCGAAATTGCCCCACCTGGCGCGCAAGATGGCGCCGCCAGGTGGGGGGAACGGCTACGTCAGGAGACGGTGCAGCCGTCAGGGTCTCAGGGCCTCTCACTCGGAGTCACTGGAACGGGCTCGACGAGGCACGCTTACAGTGCAACTTTATCTTAAGGATTGGGTGGTAAGGACGCAGGACCCTTGGAGGCCGAAGTTGGGATGATTGGGCAACGGGCGACCAGTGAAAACGGCAAAGGGCGGGCCGCAGTGGCAAGGACGCAAGGCTACCCTAGAGAAGGCGCGCGTGCTTACTTTACTATGCGCGTTGACTGCATGTTCCCTACGGATGGCTCCAGCAGGTTCTCGGGAGCCTTAGAGCCGCTGGCGGGGCAGGAGGAGGAGGAGGGTGAGGGTGGGGCGGCGGAGGGCGAGGAGAGCAGGGGCAGGTAGAGGAGGAAAGGGAGGAGGAGGACTCACGCTGCGAGATCTCGCTCCGACGGCATGCCCAAGAAACACGACCGCACTGTGGCGCTCACTCCACCGAGGAGACGCGTAACCCTGTCGAGGTCAGGCGGGGCCCAGGGGCTCTCCCGCCCGACTCCATACTCGGATGTCGGTGTTGGCGATGGCTGGGAAGGCGCAGGCTCGGACGAATCTGTCACAAGCACCGCAGCAGGGAAGGACCCCTCGCCTGGGTAGTCCAGGATGCATCCCGTCACCGCAGAATTCCTGGTCATCGCGTTGACCCGCTGTGGGATGGTACCACCAACCTTGAGCTGCACTTCCTGGGAGGAAGCTTGCGCCCGAGAAAGAAGTGCGGGAGGAAAGGATGAAAAAGGAGGGTCAACAGACAGTGAAACGCAGGGGGGGGAGAGCGGAATCCGACAAATGATGCTGGCTTGGGCTGTCAAAGCGGTGCCAGCGCTATGTCATCGAATCGGTTCTAGTGCGTGGCTTGCAAAGAAGGCCCGACAACATTGTCCTTGCTGGGCTGTGTCATGGCCTTGAAGTCACATGGAACTGAGGCGCCTTAACCCACTTGGTGAAGCTACTGGTGTACCACCCTTGTGTACGCGCAGAGATAAGGGGAGGAGAGAAGCGGACGGAAACGCTTCGAATGAAGCTGGAACAAAAAGGTCCCCAGACCCCCTCGCGCCGTGAACAACCTGAACAAATTCGCCCCTCCCTCCCCACCCCCACCCCCCCGGGGCGTCAATCGGCGTATGAGATGGCTGCCCCTCGTTGAACCGCGTTCTCCCTGCAAGAACCTGCTTCGGTCGGTACTGGCAGATTGCCGGACTCATCTGCCCCAGAAGTTCTCCTGGTCGCAAAAACTTCCCGCTGGATGGTTCCACTATTGGCCAACATTGTCCGAAGACTGCCCGTCAAGGCCCAAGACGACCCAAATGGCCCCCATGACTGCGGCGGACGCGTAGAAATATTTCAAATACATGCCACAATATTCTTCGCGAATGCTCTGCTTGCCCGTGCGTCCACCCGCTGAGGATATACATTTGTATGTATATATATATATATATGTCTATATATGTATACACAAGCCTGGGCGTTTCCAGTCCGCAGGCGGATAAACCTTCAAGGCTCCAAGGGGTCGGCGGTATAGGGTAAGCGGTGGGATCATCTTTAGGAGTTCGGCGCGCAAGAAAAGTAGCACACTGCGGCGCCCCGCTCGCACACACACACACACACACACACACACACACACACACACACACACACACACACACACACACACACACACACACACACACACACACACACACACTACAGACAGACAGACAGAACAGACAGAGAGACAGACAGCAGACCGACAGGCAGGCGACAGGCAGACAGACCGACAGAAGACACAGACAGACTGAGACAGACAGACAGACAGACAGACAGACACACACACACCCACACACACACACACGCACACACGCACACACGCACACACACACACACACATCCACACAAACACACACACACACACACACACGCACACACAGCCACACACACACCCACACCCACACCCACACACACACACACTCATACACACACATCCAAGGGAGAGCGCATGGTACAACATTCGCTCACTCGCTCTGCGCGGCTGTGGAGTCGGAGGGGGAGGAGCAGGAGCAGGAGGAGGAGGAGGAATGGGGAGCGTGGGTACGACATGGGGCGCGGGTGGAGGAGGAGGGGAGGAGCAACAGGAGGAGGCTCAGAAACGGGAAGGGGGAGGGGGGCGAGAGATGAGGGAGGAGGCTGGGGGGAGGGAGCGCAAGAGGCGATGGAATAACAAAGCACCACATAAACACAAACACCCTCTGGCGCGCGGAGAACCAGGGGCAACGCTGGAGGCGCCGCCAGGGGGACCCAGCGCCGATCCAAAGAAATCCGCACGGAGCTCCTAAAGGCTATTTTAATACAATTTTCCCTGGTTCGAAGGAAATGAACAGGAGAAGGGGGAGCCAGAGAGAACGAGCCAGCGAAAACGAGAGGCTCAGGCGGTCAGAATGTGCCTCCAAACACTGCCGCTGCGTCAGCATACTCATGTGCCGCCGGTCGTGCTCCTCGAAACGCCTCGCGGGGAGGTGGACATCTTCCTCGGCCCCCCCCCCTCCTCCTTCCAACCCCCCTTTTATAGAACCCAAGGGGGGAAAGCTACACGAGGCCTACATCCCAATGAACTAGGATAGCCTAGTGTACGGGCTGCCAAAGGCCTTAGGGTGGCCTGGGGTGGGGCCTGCCCAAGGTCTAGGGGCAGGCCTGGGATGGGCCTAAGAGAAGGCCTGCGGGCATGCCTGAGGGAATGGCATACGGGCGTGCCCAGCGTAGGCCTTCGGGTAAGCCTCGGGCGGGCCTAGGGGAAGGGCCTTGAGGTAGACCTAGGGAAGGCCTTCGTCCCTGGTTCTGTAAGTCACCCTCCTGTGCTCCACTTCTCTTCCTCCGTCCTTCATCCCCCAATGTAGAGGATGCCCACGGATGAGCTACCCTATACATCGATCGAATTAACTTGTTCTCCGTTGTTAAAACAGCTGGAAGTTAACGAACACCTGGGAAGTCAGAAACTCGCAAGACAAGTTGGCAGCTTTCACTGTTAACAACTTTGGGAATTAACAACAGCGAAACACAAGGTTAACATTGCTGCAGCACAGAACTTACATGTGAGGCGAACGTGTGCGCATGTAAGACTAGCAAGCTCGTTGACTTTGCGTTGCTGCGTCGTTCCGGATTTAGTGAAACGCCAAAGCAACTGCAATTGGAGTGTTGCAGTTCTGTCTTTGTTGGTTGCGGATTCGGTGAAGCTCTGCTGTAGTGTAAGAAAACCGAATCCGAACCGCAACCGTGTTGTTATAGTGTTGCTGCGCTGGTATGTCATTTTCATTTCGGTTTCGTTGCAATTTCCCTGTGGTTTCACGCGCATTGAGAGCAACAAGGCGGTCATGAATAATGTGGTCAACATTATCTGGTTCCTCCTGCCTCTTCCTCATTCCCCCTCCTCCGCTCTCATCGACCCGTCGACCTGTGATCTGTCGCCAAGCTATGAACCAAGAAAAATGCAACGCTAAAGCGCCATCTTGCACCATGCTACGGAATGGCATGAAACATCATGCTACGCTATAAAGCGCAATGCCACGATGATGTATGCAACGTGATAGAAGGATATCCTCTACAGTGCGCATTGCATGCCGTCCCATGCTGTGCTGTAAAGTGCTATGACAATATATGGGGTGATACGATTAAGCATATCATGCCATGCTTCCTGTGAAGAGCGATGCTACCGCGTTACATGGTATGCACAGACACGGCATGCCAGGAGATGCAATGCAATGCAATGCAATGCTATGCCATGTTTGGAGGCAGTCTTGGAAGCCTCATGAAGGCAGTTTCGGAGGGGCCGTTTGGGGTGCTCTTGGGGCCTCTTTGGGGGCCTCTTTGGGGCCTCGTGGAGCCTCTAGGGGGCTTCTGGGGGGCCTCGTGGGCAATGTTGAGGGCCCCTGGGGCCTCCTGGGGGCCTCTTGGGGCGGAAGGCTCGAATTGCCGGTTCGTGTTCCCACTCTTGAAACTCCTCTTGTGGCCGTCTTGGTGCCCTCCTGGGCGGCGATCTTGGGAGCCTCTTGAGCCGTCCTGGGGCGCTCTTGGGCGGTCTTGGGACTCTCTTGCGACGTTGCGGCGCCCTCTTGTGCCTCTTGGGCCGTCTTGAGCTGATTTCTGGGGCCTCGTGGGCTGTCTTGGACCGTCGGAAGCACGAAACAGCGAGAACACGAAACATCTACAAAAAACCAAAAAAGAACATACTTGTTTCGCCTCCTGAGGGCCTCGTCGGAGTCCTCTTGAGGGCATCGTGGCCGTCTTGAAGCCCTCTTGGGCTGTCTTCAAGCCATGTTGGACCAAGGTTGAAACGCTCTTGTGCGATCGTGGGCCCTGTTGGGGCACTCTTGGGCCATCTTGGCGCCCTCCTGGACGTCTCTCGGGCCTTCTCGTCGCCCCCCTTCCCTTCCTTTGACGCGTTCTGGCACCCCCGACGGGTCCAAAACTGTCAGAAGAGAAACCAATGCACTCCGGAGCCCCCAGGACACCCCACAATCATATCCGCCGACCCTGTCGGCGTGTGTGAGGGGCTTGTCCGTTCAAGTCGTCATCTCCGTCATTCGTTGGTCGTCGTCTCTGTCGTCCCCTTTCCCTGCCTCCCCCCTTTCCCTGGGCTCGTCGAAGCTCCCCCCTTCCCCAGGGACCTCCTCAGCGCGCCAGCCAAAAAAAGTTGAGTCGGAATTGAGTCGAACGGAAGCCCCTTCCCTTCGATCCCTCCCACGCCAGGGGGGGGGGGTCCCCGGGGGGTCCCGGGGGGGTTCCCAGAGGAGGGGGGTCAGATACGACGCCCCCCCTGGAGTCCCGGGGCCCCCAAAAAACCCTTCAACGGGCCAATAGTGCCCCAAGAGGCCCCAACAACAGTCCAAGAGAACCCCGAATCGCCGAACGATCTGCCTGGGGCTTTGACGGGGCCTCTGGCGGTAACTTCTTGGCGCTCTGGCGAAGCCTTTCGGGAAGTGAGGGAGGGGCATGAAACCTGAGAGATTGTACTGTATAGCCAAACCCCGCACGCTCGGGCGGGTCCGCCCTGCAAGGGTGGGAGGGGCAAGAACCGCGTGAAAGAATGTGGTGTAAGAGGTGCCCTGCTTTCTTTTGCGGCGGTTTCCCTGGCGCTCTGGCGGGGCTCGCCCAAGAGGGGAGGGAGGAGCACAAAACCTTAGGAGCATTATGGTATAGCCACACCCCGTGCGTTCTGACGGGGCTACCTCGGGTGCGGCGGGAGGAGCAAGAAAGAACATGGACTGTATATGGTATAGCAACACCCCTCTCGCTCTGCCGGGGCCGCCCTCGAGGGGTGGGAGGGGCAAAGCAACTTGTGAAATGATAGGGTATAGCGATGCCCCGCTCGCTCTGGCGGGGCCTGTCTGGCGCTCTGGCGGGGCTGTCCTAGGAGAGGAGGGAGGAGCACAAAAGCTGAGGGGTGAGGGGAGGAAGAGGAGAGAGAGGAAGGAATGGAGGCAAGGGGAGGGGGCGGGAGGGAAGGAGCTAGGGGAGGAGGGACGGAAGAGGAAGGCCCGGGCCATCTAGGCCGTCTTCGAGCGCCCTGGGGCCTCCCGCTCCAGCTCTGTGGCCCATCTTGGGCCTGTCATGGGGCCTCTTGGGCCGTCTGGGGCTCCTCCTGGGCAATTTTCGGGCTCTCTGGGGCCGTCCCGGGGCTCTTTTTTAAGGGGCCCCAGCGGTCTTTGGGCAGTCTTGCGGGCGACTTCGGCCGTCTTGGAGCGTTGGAAGCTCGAGAACGCGAGAAAGCGAAAAACATTGGAACAAACAAGCGCGCATGAAAATCAAGGATTTGGTCCTCTTCGGGCTCTCTCGGGACGTCTCTCGGAGCTCTCTTTGAAGCCTCTTGGAGGCCTCTTGGGCTGTGTGTTTGCCGTGTTGAGCTCCTTGTCGGCCACGTCATCTGAGCCGTCCTGGAGCGCCTTGGGGCCTCCCGCTCCCGCTCTGGTGCCCATCTTGGGCCTCTCCTGGGATTATCTTGGGCAATCTTGGGCTGCTCTTGGGCAATCTTCAGGCTCTCCGGGGCCGTCTTGGGGCTCTTTTGGGGGCCTCTTCAAGGGTCTTGGGGCGATCTTCGGGGCGTCTTCGGCCGTCTTGGAGCGTCGGAAGCTCGAGAGCGCGAGAAAGTGAAAAACAATGAAAAAACAATGGGACATCAAGGATTTGGGCCTCTTCGGGCTGTCGCCGTATTGGGCCCATCTGGGGCCACGTTGGGGCTATCTGGGCTGTCTTGGAGGGGCTTCTCGAAGTCCCACCAGGGCTTCTGGGAGCGTCTTGGAGCTCTCTGGGGCAGTCCGGGGGCTTCACGGCCCCTCTGGGGCGCTCTTGGAGGCCCCAGTCCTCCGATGCCCTGTCAGGGGAGAGGGCTCTTGGGAGCCTTTTTAGGACAGGGCTCTTGGGCCCTTTGGGGCTTCCTGGCGGCCTCTCGGGGGTCGGGGAGCTGTCCGGGGGCCATCTGGGGCCGTCTTTGGGGCCTCCTGGAAGTCGAGGGCTCCTCTGGAGCTGTCCTGAAGGCCTCTTGGAACTCTCTTTGGCCGTTTCGGGGCGATGGTGTGAGCTCCTGGGGCCGTCTTCGACGCGGTCGAAGCCGAAGATGTGAATATCGAAAAGGTGCACGTTTTCCGAAGGGAATGGGGCCAGTGTTGCTTCTGGAGGCGCTCTTGGGAGTCCTCTTGGGGGACTCGTGGGCCGTTGTGGGGGCTCCCGGAGGCCGGCTTGGAGCTGTCTTCGGTGTCTTGGAGCGACAATTCGATGATTCTGAGCCCTCTTTGACGTTGGGAGACCTCCTGGTACCCTCGGGTGGCGTTTCGGGGCTGTCTCGGGGGGACCCCAGAGGCTCCAGTCCTCCCATGCCCCGTCGGGGTCGCCGCCCCAGGCGCCCTGGCCCCGTGCACGGGGATACCGTTCTCTCTCTCTCTCTCTCTATATATATATGTGTGTATGCATGTACGTATGTATGTATGCATGCATGCATGCATGCATGCATGCATGTATGTATGTATGTATGTATGTATGTGTGTATGTATGCATGCATGTATGCATGCATGCATGCATTCATGTATGTATGTACATGCACATGTACATATGTACTTGTATATGAGCATGTCCTTGTACATGTGCATGTACATGTACATGTATATGCATATGTATACGTATATTCATATGTATATGTATTCGTATCTGTATATGTGTATGTATGCATGGATGGATGGATGGACGGACGGATGGATGTATGTATGCATGTATACAAATACAGCAATAAATGTATATATATATATATACACATACATATGTACATAAATACGTTTGTACCCCACCCCAACCGAGAGGGGCCTCCATCGGAGGGCCCCGAGAGGGCTCGGGAGAGGGGCCCAGGAGGAGTCAAACCGAAGTCACGCGAGCGGGTTCCCGCGCGAGTTCGGTTTGACTCCTCTTGGGCAAGATGTCCCGGAAACTCGGTCACGTTTTATCCTGGCGTGGGAAGCGAAGCCCCAAAGTGGCCCCAAGAGGGCTCCAAGAGGCCCCAAATTGGAGCACGAGATGGGCCAAATTTCAAATCCCAAGGTGCGACTTGAAATTGAGCCCTCTCGGAGCTCTCTTGGAGCCTTACTCCGACAATTTCAAAACAAGAAAAACAAAACCAAAATGAACCTGCAGCAAATTACCAAACCGAAGCGAAACTGCAACACATAAACAACCAATCCGAAACGGCACTGCAACCAAAAAACAACCATACCGAAACGGAACTGCAACAAAAACGACGACAAGGACACGACACTTCAACGGGAAACCAACGAAACGAGCGACGGCAAAAAGTCAACAAAACGCAAGACAAGTTAACATGCGCGCGAAACGTATTCAACATACGCACGCACTGAAGCTAACATTCCGAAATCCCAAATTAATGATCTCCCTTCCTGATATTAACTTCTTGCTTTGATGTTACTTGTTTAAGGTGTCTTGCTAGTTAATGTGAAGCTGTTGATTTTTAGCCCAAAGCGATAAAACACCAAAACATATTGAACTGGTCGGCCTATGGGGTATCTTCGAGTCTCCTCTGTCGGACACCCCCGACCAGCCCCGAGCTGACAGCTCTAAAGACGACGGGCGGGAGGAAGGGGCTGACCTTGGGAACGCCTTGGACACGGGTCCGTCATGTGCGCGCAGGGGATACAATCGGACATAGGCCAGACTAGCATCCTTCAAGAACATGAGACCCATCGCCAGCCAAACCACACAGAAGATCCTAAGGTACCCTCCCCGAGGCAAGGTTTTCCCAAACGACATGGGTCCTCCAAAACCAACTTGTGCAGGAAAAGACGACTGGGTCTCCCCAAACGAATCCCCCTGGTCAGCTCAAACAATTTGGGTCTTCCCAAACCATCCGCACGAGTCTTCCCAAACCAACCAAGTCCTCCAAACCGAACCCCTGGTGTTCCCAAACCGACCAGGTCTTCCCGAACCACTTTCCCGGGTCTTCCCAAATTAATCCCAAGGCCTTCCCAAATCAATCGGGTCTTCGTCTCGCCCTCGTTCCCGCCTTCGTTCCCGCTTTCCCTGTCGCCTTCGTTGTCGATGTCGTTCCTGCCTTCGTTCTCGCCTTCGTTCCCGCCTTCGTTCCCGCCTTTGTTCTCGCCTTCGTCCTCGCCTTCGTTCCCGCCTTCGCTCTCGCCTTCGCTCCCGCCTTCGTTTTCGCATTGTTCTCGCCATCGTCTTCGCCTCCGTTCTCGCCTTCTTTCTCGCCTTCGTGCCCTCCTTCGTTCTTGCCTCTGTTCCCGCTATCGCTCCAGTCAACCAAGCATTCCCAAACCACACGACCGGGCCCTCCGAAACCAACCTGGTTTTCCCACACCAACCGGGTCTTGCCAAACCACGCCTCTGGGTTTTCACGAGCCAAGCCTCCAGGTATTGCCAAACCGCCTGGGTCTTCTCAAACAAAGCCCTGGGTCTTCCCAAACCAAACCGCTGGTCTTGCCAAACCAACCAGGTCTTCCAAAGCAGACCGCCCGGGTCTTTCCAAACCGCCCGGGTCTTCTTAAATCAGCCGGGTTTTCCCAAACCAAGCCCCTGGTTACCCTTTCTGGAGCTTTGGTTTGGGAAGACCCGTTTTGTTGTGGAGTTACGGCCCTCCGGTACCCTCCCCAGGATGTACAAGAACATCCAGCAAGCACGAAGAACATTAGGGCACCCTCCCCGAACCGACCTCGACCTTATACCTCGGGCCGTCTGTATGCGGTCGACATCGGCGACGATCGTGGGGCGAAGGCGTCGAACACGACGATATCGCAGACTCCTGGGTCTCCGATTCTTGCCAAAATCAGACAGATCTTCCAAAAGACCGGCCACGACAACCCCAGTGGTGTGGGAAAATCGGCTGGCATTTCTGCGAGCCCCCACGTACTATCACTCAGTATTTACGCTCCCCCCCTACTCTGTTCGGAGCATTATCTTGAACGCACTTGGGCCAACGGGCATCAGCAAAACAGCTGCTGGCAAGGTGACCTGCGCCAATGGAGGGAAATTGCTTCTCATTCCACTCATACCGTTCCGACTCCTCGCCCTTCTCCGCCTCTCCGTCCACCAAATCGATCGTCTACCTCGCCCCCCGTCCCACTAAATGGATGTGCGCACCAAATTCACGTACGTATGGACATACTCCCTTTCTATATTTGAGAATCTGGGACTCTGCGGACCCACACACACCCGAAACGGGATCCCAGGCGCCTGGGGTTCCTGGACGCCCCCTCAAAAGGTCCCGCGAGATTTCCGGGCCTCTGGAAATCACTGCCAAGCCGTGCAAACGGCTCGGCGGCGGTCCCAAAGAGATCAAAAGACGGCCCAAGATGGCCTCCAGCGGCCCCAGACCCCCGCCAGACACCCGAAGACAGCCCAAATATCAGCCCCAAGAGGCCTTCGGAACGCAGAACACATGATTAACTATCCGTAAGTCCCACCAGCCCTCTGGGCGACAGGTGTTCTAAGTAACGAGGGCCTCTTTCCTCTTCCACGACCCCTCCCCTTCGGGGAGGGGAGCCCTCCCCCTCCCCTCCCCTCCCTGGGTTTTTGGGGGAGGGGGCCCGATGTGTCAGAGGGTCCTTTTTCGGCCCCTGGGAGGGTCACTTTTTGACACCGCTCACGAGGATCGCGGCCTCCGAGGGGGGGAGCTACAGCGAGGACCTCCCTCTTTTGACCGACCGCCTCCAAGATGGCCCCCAGAGGCCCCCCCCAGGGCTCCCCCAAGAGGCCCCCAAGAGGGCTCCAAGAGCGCCGGGCTCCAAGAGGCACCCGAGAGGCCCCCTAGAGGCCTGATTTTGGGCTACTCGGCTATTCAGCCTTCCAGGCGCCCCAGAACGCCCGAGAGGCACCGTACCGAAAAACCGCTCCAAGACAATGACGAGCCACAATTGCCCGAATACGCCCTCTGGAAGTATTCAAACCGTGACCCGAAACCACAGTTCGCGGCATGGTGGCCCGAGGGACCCCCCTGAGGTGCATTGGCGCTTCGCGCCATGCACCTGGGTCCTTAACTTCTGACATGCAAGCATCATGAGAGAGAGGTCGATCAAACAAAAAACTCTCGCTTGTGGTTGCAGTTTTCGCCAGCACCGTTATCACATGTTGTTCCTTCTCCTTCCCATCATGTGTCCTCTTCCTCTTCCTCTTCCTCGATCTGACTGCCCCGCGAACCCTTCCCCGTCCTCCCAGGATTTGTTTGCGGAGGTTCCTCCGAGGTGAACTTCAGGAGGCCCCCGCGGAACGTCCCTGGCGCCTTTTGGCGTCCTCTGGGGGGGTCCCCGGGCCACCATGCCGCGAACCGTGGCCTCGGGCCACGATCTCAATGCCTCAGGAGGGCGTCTGGGGGCAGTGTGTGCTGCCCGTCGTGGGGCTCTCTGTGCGCAGCTTCTGAGCCCTCTTGGGCCGTCTTGGGGCCCTCCTCCTCCTCCTCCTCCTCCTCCTCCTCCTCCTCCGCCTCCGCCTCCGCCTCCGCCTCCGCCTCCGCCTCCGGGAGCCTCCCTGGGGTCGTGGAATCAAGGACGGTTTTCGGTGCCTCGCGGGCGTTCTCGAACGTCCGGAAGACCGAATAACCGAGAGGCCCAAAATCATACAAGTGATATTTGTGCCGTCTTTGGGCGTCTGGCCTGGACCGATGGGGGCCATCTTGGACAGTCTGGGGGTCTCTTGGGACCGCCGCCGGCCCGTTAGAGCGGCTCGGCAGTGATTTCCAGAGGCGCAGACATCTCGCGGGACCCTCTTGAGGGGCGTCCAAGCGCCCCAAGCGCCAGGGATCCCGCTTCGGGGGGGAGGGGGGGGGGCGGGGACCGCAGGGTCCCAGATGATAGGAATATTAATCAGGGAATGAATACACACGGTGGGTCTTGGAAACCCTAAACCCAAAAGTGTTGTCATCTCTTGTGGGCGCATCTTGTTCTTCCGCCGGCCAAGGTGGCCTCGTTTTATTTATTTTTTTGCCATCCAGTGAAGCCCTGTGGCAGAGAAGCGGGGGGGGGCGGGGGGGAGGGAGCGGGCAGGGGAAAAGGCCAGTATGGGACCACATGCGAACCCTACCCTACCCTCCCCCTCAGAAATCGTGGGGGGCAGGGGTATGGTTCGCATGTGGCCCCCTAACCAGGCGCGCGGCGCGCAGCCCGGCGCAGGTATGTGAACACACGGACTTCTTGCGGGTGAGGAGACGGCCCCGGGGCCCTGGAGGAGGCGGCGCTCGCGCCTAAGGAGCTGCCTGGAGCGCTGCTCCGCGATGGCCTCGCGGGCGGACGGCACCACCTGGCTTGACGGGACGGCGGCACGCACGCGTCGTCGCTGTCCTCGTCCTCGCCCTCGCCGTCGTTTTCGCCCTCGTCCTCGTCGCGACCCGCGTTTTCGTCACTAGGGGAAGGAAGAAGAAATAATTGCGTGAACACACTTGCGGAGCTCGTTGCGGATTTCTTGGATCGGTGCTGGACCCCTGGGAGCGCCTCTGGCGCGCGCCCGCGCGCCAGGGAGCGGGGGCCCAGCACCGATCCAAGAAACCCACGCGGAGCTCAGAAAGGTCATGCTTATATATATATATATCTATACATGATATATATAGATATATTTATATAATATATATTGAGAGAGAGAGTGAGAGAGCGTGATCCACCGCCGCTTTACTGTGGAAAATTGCCAACCTTTTCCTCCGGAGCCCGGGGGTCGCCCCCCCCCCTTCCGAAAATCTCCCCCCTGCTGGACCCCCCCCCGTCCCCCGGCAACCCCCCCCCCCGCCCTAACCCCTCCCCCCCATCCCCCCTCCTCCTCGAAAACCGGGGGGGGTCACTACCGGTTCGAACCCCTCCCCCCCCCCTCCGGATCCGGAAAACCCGGGGGGGGTCACTACCGGTTCGAACCCCCCCCCCCCCCACCCTCTCCTCCCCCCCCCCTCTACTCACCGCCAGCAAACGACTCCCGGTCCCCACCACCGTCCGCATCACATCCCCCACTGGTGTTCCCAGCACCACTGTCCTCACCACCGCTGTCCCCGCTGGTTCCACCACCGCCCCTACCCATGCTCTCCACCATCCATACCATCCGATCGGATGGTGTGGGTGGGGGGTATTTTTCGCTGTAGTTTCTTCATGTTTGTGTAGGTTTCATTGGGTTTCGCTGTATTACTTGAGTTATCGTATTTGTTGTTGCACAAACATGCAGCTTGCTTGTGAAGCGCACGATATGCGTGAGGGGCGTGGAGCGAACTGCGTGGCAATGTATACACCGACCATGTAAACCAAGTCTGGGGGAAAGAACGAAGAACAAAATCGAGTTGTATAGTGATATGTGTTCAAGGGAACATTTGTATAGCAATAAGTACGAGGGAACATGAGTTGTATAGTAATAAGAACATGTTGGGTGCAGGCGCGGTTCGTTATCATTAACGGCTGGGAAGTATGTTAAGTTGCCGAAGCTCTCAGGATTGATCTCAAAACGCCAGGGTGCTCGAGGCGTGAGCATTTAAAACGCTCCAGGTTACGCCCGCGTAACCCCACCAGCCCATCCAGAAACGATGCCCAAAGGAATTGCCTCGATCAGGGAAGCGGACAACACACAGAGAAATTACGAACATGGGCCTCGTAGGATGCCTCTTGGGATTGGTTTGGAGGCGCTCTTGGAGCGTCGAAGGGCATCTTGAGGAAGAGAAGGAGGAGGGCGAGCGCAAAGGCCAGAGGTCGCCTGAATGACTTTCGGAGCCTCTTGGGGTATCTCTTGGGCGCTTCTTGGAGGCATCTTGGGACGTCTGGGGGTTATCTTGGCGATCTTGGGGGGCTCTTGGGCGTCTTGAATGTCCTCGGGGGGGGGGGGGGGGGGGGGGGTGGGGGGGGGGGGGGGGGGGGGGGGGGGGGGGGGGGGGGGGGGGGGGGGGGGGGGGGGGGGGGGGGGGGGGGGGGTGGGGGGGGGGGGGGGGGGGGGGGGGGGGGGGGGGGGGGGGGGGGGGGTGGGGGGGGGGGGAGGGGGGGGGGGGGGGGGGGGGGGGGGGGGGGGGGGGGGGGGGGGGGGGGGGGGGGGGGGGGGGGGGGGGGGGGGGGGGGGGGGGGGGGGGGGGGGGGGGGGGGGGGGGGGGGGGGGGGGGGGGGGGGGGGGGGGGGGGGGGGGGGGGGGGGGGGGGGGGGGGGGGGGGTGGGGGGGGGGGGGGGGGGGGGGGGGGGGGGGGGTGGGTGGGGGGGGGGGGGTGGGGGGGTGGGGGGGGGGGGGGGGGGGGGGGGGGGGGGGGGGGGGGGGGTGGGTTGGGGTGAAGGGGGGGGGGGGGGGGGGGGGGGGGGGGGGGGTGGTGGGGGGAGGGGGGGGGGGGGGGGGGGGGGGGGGGGGGGGGGGGGGGGGGGTGGGGGGGGGGGGGTGGGGGGGGGGGGGGGGGGGGGGGGGGGGGGGGGGGGGGGGGGGGGGGGTGGGGGTGGGGGGGGGGGGGGGGGGGGGGGGGGGGGGGGGGGGGGGGGGGGGGGGGGGGGGGGGGGGGGGGGGGGGGGGCTCTTGGGAACGCTTGAGGCCCTTTTGGTGGCCTCTTGAGGGCCTCTCGGGGCCATCCCGAGGCCATCTTGGAGTCATCTTGGCGCCACTCGGGGCCTCCTGGGTGCCTCTCGGAGCCATCTTGGAGGAGATCGATCAAAGAAGAGGGGTCCCCTAATTCGCGCCCCCCTCGGGAACCTCCAGAATCGCCCCCTGAACCCCTTGGGCGCTCTTGGGGTCGTCTTGGGGCTCTCTTGGGCCCCTGCTGGGGCTTCCGTGGGCCCTCTTGGAGCCATCTTGAGGCCTCGGATGGCCATCGGACGCGAAAAAGCGAGAAGGCAAACATCATTGGGTCCCCATTGGTTTTCGAAAGGATTTGGCCTCTTGGGAGGCCTCCTTGGGAGGCCCCGTGGCCACTTGGAGTCGTCTTGGGGCGGTCTTGGGGCCTCTTGGAGCATCTTGGGGGCCATCTCGGGCCATCTTGGGATATCTTGGGCCATCTTAGAGCCCATCTTGGGCTCTCTGAGGCCCTCTTGGAACCATCGTGGGCCACCTTGGACGGCGCCCCCCCCTCCCCCCCCGTCCAAGCCCAGAGGAAGGGGTTAGGGGGGGGGGTAAACCCCTCCCCGAAGGGGAAGAAGGAGGTTGGAAGAGGAAACGCCTTAAACCACCTACGCCCAGAGGGCTGGTGGGATTCTGTCAGCTGTCCGTAGCCAGGGCGCTCGAGGCTAGCTGAAACGCCCCCATTCGGCCACCCCGAACACCAGATGGCGGGATCGGCCTCATCTGGCGACCAGCAGCTGCAGCAGCAGCAGCAGCAGCAGCAGCAGGAGCAGCAGCCCTCATCTGGCGATCAACAGCTGCAGCAGCAGCAGCAGGAGCAGCAGCAGCAGCAGCAGCAACAACAACAACAGCCAGAACAGCCAGCTGATGAAGGGCACAGGAGCCCGCTGACGACATCGTATTTCAAGGATGGCGTCTTCGTGAAGCAGTGGGCCAAGTGCTACGTGGATATGTGGAGGACCGTCTGTCCTCCTCCACACTTCCACGTAGGACTGCCCCCCCCCCCCCCTCCTTCCTGCCAGGAACAGCCCGACCGAGCCTGCGAGGCCCGTGCTGTGGACGCTGACCAGCCTCACCCACTACCCTGGCAGCGTGCAGGATCGCCCCAACACACAAAAAATCGCACGCACGCTTGCCGACACTAACCACCCCTGAAGTCATGCAGTCGAGGCGCTGTGGGCGTAGGTGGTTTAGGGAGCTTCCTCTTCCAATATCCTTCTTCCTCCTCGGGTATGGGGGTTTACCCCTCCCCCTCCCCCCACCCCCCTGGACCTGGACGGGGCGTCCCGCGAGCGGTCGGAGCGTCCAAGATGGCCCAAGATGGCTCCACGAGCGCCTCGGAGAGCCCAAGATGGCCTCCAAGATGGCTCAAGATAGCCTAGGATGCGTCAAGATGACCCCGAAAACGATCAAAGAGGCCTCAAGACCGCCCAAAGACGCCCCCAAGAGGCCACGAAGCACCCCAAGGAGGCCTCCAAGAAGTCAAAATCCTTCAAAAGCCTTGGGACAACCTATGAGGTTTGCCTTCTCGCCGCTTCGCTTCGGATGGCCATTCGAGGCCTCGCGATGGCCCCGAGAGGGCCCAAGAGGGGCCCAATATGGTCCCAAGACGACCCCGAGAGCGCCCAAGAGCGCCCCAAGAGCGCCCCAAGAGCGCCCCAAGAGGGGCCCAGGAGGCGATTCTGGGGGTTCCCGAAGGGGGGCGCGAATCAGGGAACCCTTTTTCTTTGATCGACCCCCTCCAATGGCCCCAAGAGGCGCCCAGGAGGCCCCGAGCGGCGCCAACGTGGCTCCAAGGTGGCCGCGAGATGGCCCCGAGAGGCCCTCAAGATGCACCCGCGAGGGCCCTAAGCGTTGCCAGGGCCCGCCCAATCCCCCCCTCCCCCCCCCCCCCCCCCCCCAACCCCCCCACCCCCGCCCCGCACCCCCGCCCCCCTCCTCCCGAGGCACTCAAGACGCCCAAGGGCCCCCCAGGACCGCCAAGAGAACCCCCAGGCGCCCCAAGATGCCTCCAAGAAGCACCCGAGAGATATCCCAAGAGGCTCCGAAAGTCATTCAAGAGGCCTTTGGTTCTTCTGACCGCCCTTATGTTCCTCCTCCCCCTCCCCCTCATCATCACCATCACCATCATCATCATCATCATCACCATCACCATCACCATCACCATCACCATCGCCATCACCACCATCAAGACCACCACCATCATCGCCACCATCAGCATCATCAATAGCAACATCAACACCATCACCCGCCGATTCCTCCTCCCTCTCCTTCTCCTTCTCCTTCTCCTCCTTCTCCTTCTTCCCTCCCCACCCACATCACCCTCCTCCTCTTCCGCCTCCGGCTCCTCCTCCATACCCCCCCCTGGGGTGCGACGGCCTCCCCAGCCCTCTGTTCCTCTGCATGTTGCCCCGCTTCCATGATCACCTCTACTCGCCTGGGCATCGGTCCTGGATGGGCTGGCGGGGATGCGCGACTCGTCAAGAATTCGACGTCACATCGAACACCTAAGGGGAACCTAAGGCAAGCTGCGAAACAATCAAGGAACGCTGGGCCCCTCCCGAACGGAAAGGGCCCCTTCGTCAGCGCCTCGGCTGCGCGGCAGTAAAGTCCCGACCCTAAGACATAAATTCATTAATTTCATACTGCACTAAAATCCCGACCCAGGAGACGCGGCAGCACGAGTACCTCGACGAGGGCCCCAGGGTCGAGCCCGCTGCGGGCAAGATCGTGACCATCGAGCCCCCCCCCAAGAAGAGGCCCAGGAAATGGCAGTTCTCCGACGGGGCCTAGCCCAGGCGGAAGATATAATGGGGGGGGGGGGGGGGGGGGGCAGGAGGAGGAAAAAGAGGACTCAAGAGAAAGGGAAAGGGGATGTGGGAGTAAGAGCAGACGACAGGGGACGATGGTGGGGAGGGGGAGGGGAAGACAAGACAAGAAAATTAGGATAATGATGGGATACGTGATGATGCGACGGTGATGTTGATGCTGATGATGGTGATGAAATGCTATGGTGATGATGAATGATGCTGATGGTGAGTGACGAATTATGCCGATGTCTTAATTGCTGAAGAAGAATGAATGATAATGCTGAGAATTGTGATGATGAATGCTGATGATGCTGATGGAGAGGGTTGTGGTGATGATAGGAGGGGGATGAGAGGAGGCGGGAGGAGAGAGAGATGAGAGGGGGAGGAGGAGGAGAAAGGAGTGGGGAGGAGGAGGAGAGGAGGAAAGGATGGTGATGGAGGATGAATAAAAAGGAGGAAGAGAAGGGGGAGAAGGAGGAGAAGAAGGAAGAGGAGGGGGGGAGGAGGAGGAGGAACAGGAGGAGGAGGAGGAGGAGAAGGGAGGAGGAGAAGGAGGAGGAGAAGGAGGACAAGGAGGAGGCGGGGGAGGAGGAGGAGAAGGGAGGGCGGAGGAGGAGAAGGAGGAGAGCGGAGGAGAGAGGAGAGAGGAGTACAAAGAGGAAGAGGAGAAGGAGTAGGAACATGATGAGTTGCGACCTTTAGTTACTCTTGGGGCATACTGGTCATTTCGAGGGGCCCACTCTTTTTTTGTTTACCGCATTTGTGGTCGTACCCAGGTGGTGTACCTCATTGGCGCAATGTTCTGGGGGGCCCCGTTCGCCCCCCATGCAAAATCCCGCGATCCCGCTCGCGGGCCGCCGAGCTTGGAAGCGGCATCTTCTTTCGCTCTGGGCGTCGTCACCGTCTTGTTCGTCGTTGATATCCCCCCCGTCCTTCCTCCAGCCCCCCCTCCTCTACCCCCCCCATTCCTCCCTTTTTTTCTCCTCGCAGCCCCATCCTTCGTCGCCGCTTTGCGCACACGCGAAGCGTTGGAAATGTACAAACTGAACAAGCAACGCGTTTCTTTCTTTTCACGCTCATGGGCGCATTTTGTGAACCACATCGTCCGCGAGCAGCGGGCCGCGGCTGCAACCGCGCGAAGCAAAGCGCGCGGCACCATGCTCAAAGGGACAACATGAATTTATACATCCACTCGGACAGCCAAGTTTCAGTAAACTTCGGCCTGAAAAGCCCGAAAGCTCTAACCTTAGCGCTGTAGTTTTCGCTCTCGTCGGCGAAATTCGCAGTGCATGCTGGATTGCCGCCCCATTCAGCTTGCTGCCGAATGTGTTTCGCAAATACATGCCATTTCTTCGCGACGGGCCCCTCGGCCCTGATCCACGCGCGAACGCACGTGTCGGTCAACCTGCCAAGCGTTGCCAATGCCTCCGCTGACATCTGCCGCGGCTCATTTCTGCAAAGGGTGACGTAGTCAGCCATGGATTCGCCACGCTCCAGCAGGGCCGACCCTAAACCAGCATGCGAACGATTGATCAGCTCGGCGCCCCCGTTGCCCCGAAGCACGTGGACAAACAAGGGTAACAAGTATCTTGTTTTGGCAGCTTTCAGCGTGAGTTTCGGATTGTCCGCCGATGCATCAACCATCGCTGACGACAAGTTTGTCACGCGAACATATGATGATATGTTGTGCCGTGAATAATAAAAAGTTAACGAATGCTGCAGCTCCAGGTCCGCACTGCCGGGCTCATCCTCGCTCCATGGACCGAAAAAACCTGCGCGGAGTAGTGATATCAAAGCACGGGCAATGAAATGCTGCATGATTCCTAGCTCGACTACATGCATGCTGTCGTGGAGAAAGTGGCGGGACGTGAGCCCCCTAATGCCGTGCACGCCTGGAACGTCCAATATTCTGTTTATAAACAGCGCGGCGTTCTGAGGGCGACGGAAAAAATGACAACTGCGCTTTGTTGGAGGAAACTCGCTTACCTTTTCACCGTGCACTATGTCGGGGCTCCCGATGAATGCTGGTTCCAGCCGGTCGCCCCGTTTCAAGGCTGGCAGGTCGCGCAGCGTCCGCTTCAACGACAGGCCACCCTTGTTTCGCCGCCTATCTAGATTATGCAGAAGAGTCGTCGCCCTCGCATCGTCGAGTGGCACCTCGAGTAAGCACGCATCAGCAATGTTGCGATACCAGTCGTGGGATCGCGGCGCCGCTGGCGCATCTAGGTCGCCCAGGCGGTTCTTGTGAACAAAACATTGCAGACATCCGTGCCGCGCTCTATGATGCGGCAGGCCAAGTGTCTTCGGATGCTCGTCTAGGTCCGCGGAGACCTCGACGCAGACAGCTCGTATCAAATCTCCAGAACTTGCCCTGTCAAACAAAGGGGTGTTCGCAAGGAGCGCTCGTCGAGACCCCGCTTCCCACGGTCTGCCGCGCACGTCGAAGGATGGATGCACACCGCCCGAACACACATTGAACACCCATGCTATCACTTCAGGTAGCCTCTGAATCGTGTGGGTGCCACGGCAACCACACTTGCACATGAGACTTCCAGGGTATGATCCCAACGGAACACGCCGTTTCACACCGATAACTGAACAGAAAAACCGCACGCCAAAGGCTTCGACCTTGAAGCGGATAGAGGCTTTCGTTGGACGGATTGCCATTTTGGTTCATGTGTTTCTCCCTCTCCTTCTCTCTTTTCCCTCTTCCTCGTTCGCTTTCTTTTTTTGTTGTTTCTCTCTCTCTCTCTCTCTCTCTCTCTCTCTCGTTCTCTTTCTCTTTCTCTTTCCTTCTTTCCCTCGACCTCCCCACCTCCATCCTCGACCTCTCCTGCTCCCGTCCCTGTGTATGGAACCCGTGTAATACCCTCATATATACTCCTTATCCTTACCTCTCCCGCACCTGGCCGTTTGGGCTCAGGTACTGAGTTGGAGCGATCGTACCTTGATCGCTTGGGAGGGAAAGATATCCATCTATCCCTCCATCTCTCTACCAACGGATCAGGGGTTCTGTACTCTTGTACTTCAACCCCATACACAGGTTATCAGCCCTTTAACGCTCACCTTCACCGACTCGCCCGCGGTGACCTTGCATGCGAGCCCAATGGAGCCGCTTCGGCGCATGCGCCGTAAGGGTTCCATTGGGGCTTCGCGTCCAAGCTCTCCCACGGTGCGACGGCTCGGTGACGAGTTGGAGAGCATTAGTGCGGACTGTGTTGGTGTCCCCGATACCCCCCCCAGCTCCCGAGGACCCGAGGCGCGTCTAGCTGCTGAACTTCGCCGCAGCGCCGCCCGCGGGGGGACAGGAGAAGGAGTAGGAACAGGAAGGAAGGAGTTTCACACGCCGACCTTTGATCCTCCCTCCCCTTCTCCGTCGGGAGCAATCCCAACCGCGTCAGGCGAAAGCCTTACCGGTCTCGATACTCCAGGGCGCTTCCGCGCTAACCGCCGATGGACCTCAGGTGCTGGAACCCCCAGCCCTGCGACCGCCCCTGTGGCGGAGCACGTAGCTACCTTCGAGGAACTCAGTAGACCAGTGTCGGCACAGCCACAGACGCGGTACCCCAAGGTATCATCGGATGAGACATCACACACATGGTCCGAGTCGCAGCTCGTCCGCGCGCAACCGCCGTGGAGCCCCAGGCCCATACGGCGAGCGCAGGTCGAGCTCGCGTACTGCCTCTCAGAGGCCATGCACTCCCCGCGACAGGGGACACAGGGAAGCTGACGCTCCCCACCTCTCCATCTCAGACGACCAGCTGGCGGAGACGTCCGCCGCAGGTGACATAGCTGAGCTCAGAGACCAGGTTGAAACCTTCGTGTCCAGCCAATACTCTGGACTACTACAGAGCGTTCAGACGAACGCCACTGATACTGCAGCCATACGCCGCGATCTTGACGGCGCCTTAGGGATCATCGATTCCAGGATCGCCGAAGATAGACGCATCATAGGAGAACTGCAGTACCAGGTTGATCGTGAGGTGTCACACTCAGGTGAACGAACGGCGATGGTCGAGAACCTGCGCAACTATCTCGCGCAGATGGAGCAACAACTTGTGATCGTACGCGACACAGGCATTTCTGCGGTCAGGATTTTGCACGATGAGATCCACGACCAGCTCCGTAACCGACCAACCCCAACCGAGGCCACAGACCTCGGCGACGTTCAGTCTCAGATCAATGATCTTCGATCTTACCTAGACCACACTACGGCGACGCTTCGTACCGAAGCACACACAAACTCGTCAAACCTGATCGACATGTTGCAGCGTACTGAGAGAGTCATCACTCAAAGGCTTGATGCGACCAACGCTGTCGTGCAGCCACTCGCTAACCGGATCTCTGACATAGAGCAGCGTTTCCCTGGTGTACAGGACGCCCTGGCAGAGCTGCGTGTCGGACGGGCCCAGACTGATCAGCTGGATTCTCCTCCCACGGTTTACGATCTCGCCCGCCTCACTGACAGGTTGCAGGAGGTTGAGAAGGCGGCGGACCACACGCAGTTAGAGCTCTCCCAGGTTATTCATGAAAGAGATACTGAGAAGGTACGTGTTGAGAGTTATCTCGCACGTCTGGAAAGCGAGGTGGAGGCACAAAGCGCCCGTCTCCGAGCATGCGAGCATCGGCTTGATCGGTATTCCCAACGGTCTCGGGATACTGATGAGTATACACGCCAAAAGGTGGGTCAAATACAAGAAGACATGACGAGCTGGACGAATCAGCTGATCGACCACACTAACGACACCAACATTCACCTTCGACCTGCAGCCGACCCGCACAGGCCGACGGCAGTGTCCGCCGAAGCACCACAAGCTTCAGCAGGACAACAACGACGTACATCTCCAGGAGCAGCCTCCGCGGCAGTTTCTGCACAGACACGACATGTGTCTCCTGTGCGCACAGAACCAACCATCGACGGTGCACCGATACCCTCACAACCAGTGTCTGCGGTGTCGGTACATACAACGACGCCTATCAAGGAGTCAGACACCGTTCGAGTACCTGTCTTGCCTAAGATCACGCAGCTGCTGGAATGGCAGCAAAGAGTGCGAAAGAACTTCGGGGCCGCCTCAGGGCGACCATCCAAAGCATACGCCTTCCTATGCGTGGCAGAACAGCCCGAATGTACATTCGAGGATTTACAAGACAGTGGAGACTTTGAGAGCATCGATTGCAAACTCGCAACCGCTCTGAGCGACATCTTATCCTCAGACTTACGCTACCAAATCAGGCTCATCGAGACCAGAGAGCACAAAGCAGGACGCATGCTCAAAGGACGCCAGATATACTGGCATATCCTACAGTCCTACAAAGTGACAGACGTCGACGACGACCTGCACGATTTCGAGCGCCTTAAAGAACTGAGGATGAGAGACGAAGATTTGCAACGTTTCATTACCGATTGGGACGCCTTACTCTTGGAATGCCGAGAAGTACCCGATCCAAAGATATTGGAATCGCTATTTCGCACACAGATTCGTAGACATGCATGGATGAAACAAGACATGTACGAGTACCAGCGCATGAAGATGAGCGACCCGAATCGTACCTACGGTTGGCTTCGACAGCGTGTCCTGGACATACTGGAAATTAAACAATTGGAGAAGAATCAAAACAAGCTACGGTACGAACACGAGACACGATCTCAGGTCAACGTGTGCGTTGCGTGGAAGAAAGGCAATTGTCGCAATGGTGAACGGTGCAAGGCTTTACATACATATTCAAGGGATTGGAAGAACAACAAATCTTCCAGAACATCAACGGCTGGTGGCAACCCCCGCCGTAGCATGTCCTTTCCTGCGAATCACAAGAAGCCAGCATCAAGGCCGTTCTGCTTCGATTTTGCCAAGCGCAACACATGTACCAGAGGTGATAAGTGTAACTACCCGCACGTCGCACAGTGCAAGGATTTCGCACAGAACAAGTGCACAAAAGGCGACAAATGCAAATACGCTCATCTCGCACCTGGTGCAAAGACTCCTGAACGAAGCCCGAGTCGACCGCGGACTTCCAGCCAGGACAGCCGTGGCCGATCGCCATCCCGCGGATCAGGAAGCCAACGGTCTTCACAACGCGGGGGGTTTCGCTACGCTAGCGATTCACGACAGGGACGTGACAACCGACGCCAATACGACCGATCCCGTTCGACATCCAGGAGGTCCCAAGACTCTCGCAGCCAATCGAGAAGTCGTTACGACAGATCTTCGAGATCTACCTCCCGAGGACGAGACAATAGTGGCGGCGGACGCGGCAGTCCACGCGGCCGTGATAGATCATATGGCAGTGACAAAGGACGTGGCAAGCGGTATCCGAGCCGCGGATCGTCCCGTGGTTCACCCAACACTAGAGCACGTTCTCCTGCCAACTTTAGACATTCACGCCGTTCAGACCGCAGTTACGTCATCCGCGACAAGACCCTCATGGCCAACACTAAGGCCACAGCGACATCTACCAAGATACGTCGTCGGATACGCTTCGACGTACGCAACGTGGACTACTATTTCCATACCATATCTGGCAGAGCCAGACTGGACAGATGGAAAGAGCTGCCGAATGAGGGTGACATCGTCAAAGTACCAGATCCATTACCACAAAAATGGTGGGATGAATAGTGCAGAGGCCTTACGAGAATGTCAAAAAGAGGCACAACTATGGTACGACGAACTGTACGACTACCGACACAACAAAGAGTCGGTGGCCACACCAACTGCGATCCGAAAGCATGACGACACTGTCAAGCAGTCATCAAAGACTGCCCAGACGACAACAACGACAAAGCAAGTCGACACCCACGCTCGACTGCAGCATTGACAAGGTCTTGGGTTCTTGACAGTGGTTCTGCCCATCATATTCAGGGAAAACATGAACTTACGCAGACCGAGTCGGATCGCATATCTATTCGCGAAGAGCATATTCTGGAAACTGCAAATGGTGATCGTACCGTCAACGAGCACTACGACATACGGCTGCCCGAAGTTGGACTGCATAGTTCAGCCCTTGCTTTACCAGACTGCCCATCATTACTATCAGTTGGAAAACTGATCGAGGTTGATGGCTTTCGACAGCTTTGGGATCCTGAGCTGGGCTACATGCTTCAGGATCCGGGGGGCCAATGGTATCATATTCCAGTCAACAATCGAGTGCCAGAGTTACGACTCGACGACTTAACACGGATACCACCCCCACGTTTATGCACTTCGTCAGCGCCCCGCCGTCGTCAGCGAAAGCGTTCATCCGCCCGCTGTAACGACACTTGTTGGTGCTGCAAAACTACAGAGCAACCAACCACTGCAGACGAGCTACGACCCCACATAGGGACCTGCCCCAAGAGACCACATGTCGGAGAGGGAGGAGGAGCACGGACCATCACGGTCGAAGAACCTCCCGACACAAGAACAGACGAGACCAACGTGGACACGACCACCGACTCGCCTACGTCTCAGATGCAGTGTTCTCCTCCACAATGCGGGGGGTTCGATATAGCTCAAGCAGACAACGACATACCGACAGAGACACCCACACGAACGCATCCAGACAACGATCGAGTTCTGCCCAACAGACAAAAGAAACCGATCGACCCGATGCATTACATGACTCACAGCCCAAAACATCCCGACTGTGAGATCTGTTCTCGTACGATGGCACAGAATGCCCCGTGTAGACGACAGCACAAACCACATCCACCGGCAGACCCCACCGAAGAGGATAACGCCTACGAGGCTTTTGTCCCGAAGAAGTTCGGTGAAGCTCTAACTGCCGACCATATCGTACTGGCCAAAGACGATGCCGCGGACAAACATGGCGACAAATATGCACTTGTTGTCCTTGACAGATATACTGGCATCTTCATGGCCTACCCAGCGCTACACAAAGACGCAGCTACTACAAAGGCATCCTTTCAACAGTTCATCGCCGCGAACGATGAGGTGAAGCATATCTACACAGACAATTCTGGAGAGCTTCAGAAAGCTTGCCGCCAATTGGGATGGAGACACGACACGAGTACGCCACATCGTCCACAGACAAATGGATTGATTGAGCGCGTTGTCAAAATTGTCATCCTTGGTACCAGAGCTGTGTTACATATGTCTGGTCTGGGACACGAATGGTGGAAAGAGGCCATGCAAGCCTTTTGCTGTGGACACAACTTTGTGCATACATCCACGGGCGTCGCTGCCCTCAACGAGGAGCATGCAGAAAAGACAGCTCATGAAATAAGATTTGGCGAAAGCTTTCCTGGGCACTGCATACCATTCGGTGCTCGGATATTTTGGAAATGCCTCAACCCCGAGATTAACAACGAGACTGCAAAGTTTAAAGAAAATACTCGGGAAGGGTTATTCATGGGATACCACTTACACTCTGGTGGACGATGGTCAGGTGACTACCTTGTTTTGGACACGGCTACATACGCCAAGAACCCTGATGGTGATCTGTGTCATGTGCACAGAGTCAAAGACATCATCATCCCCGATGGCAAGTTCACCTACCCCGTGAAAGATGGTACTCTACGACATCATAACCCTGAGGCACACGACGAGGTGAAGGCATCTACTTCTCGCCCCTTGGGTGACAAGCCAATGCCTGATCCTCCACTTTCTTACCCTAAAGAATGGGATGATCCGTCTATGATGACGACGGAAGATAACGCTATTGATATCCAGACATCGGCTTCTGAAATTGCTGCACCAGCGCCGGAGCCAGACTACTGGGAACAACGTGGATATTGCGTAATCAGACACATTCGTACCCCAAGAAAGAAACTATTCATCCCAACGGACGACGTCATGAATATACCAGTACCTGTTGACCAACTCGACGTGACACGAGATTTCAAAACGACTTCTACTTTCGAGGGCGAAAGTAACTTCCGAGATGTTTGGGATGGTGTTAGCGCCAACGACCACAGGGAGCTGAGCGAGCCGTGGACAGGCACGATTCAGTTCTATGAGCTTCCAAAAATAACGCCAGACGGCAAAATGGTGGTTCGTGGACGCGAGACACGTGTGCAGACTACTACACGTCCTGATCACGTTCTTCCCGAGCATTGGAAAACACTTTCCCGTGGACAGCAAAAGAAAGAAATCGATTACGCCAACGACGTTAAACGAGCCCGTGAGATTCGTGATCGTGCTGCATTGAGAGTGTGGACAAGACAGGATAAACAGGTCAACAATTTCCGTACTACTACATCAGGCGGACCCACATGGAATACTGTGGAACGACGGATTACATACGACACTGACAATGGTGACGTCATCCGCGACGAGAATGTCAAAGGCGTGACAAACAAAGAAATACTGTATGCCAAATTACCTGGTGGGCCACGTGACATTACCACGGTACTATACTACCGTCAACTACCACAACAGCACGATGGAGAAGAACGTGCTTTGGTATTCGTGGATAGTGAAGGAACCGACTTTGGGACTTTGAACCCGCTCATACGCAAGTTCACCCAGTCGGTAGCAATGCCAACCATGCCACGTGAGACCAACTACATGCCGGCACACAGAGATAAAATACCAGATTCGACATGGTCACGCCCAGCATTAGTTACCAGAAACCTGAGTAAGAAAGAAGTTGCCGCAGAACCACGTGCACAAGAAGCCCTACGAAAAGAATACGAGAGATTGGAAACGAAACAAACATGGATGTTGGAGACTGTTGCAGAAAAAGCTGACATTGAGTCACAAGCTATTCGCAATGGAACAAAGGTGCATTTCTTCAATATATTGGAATTATCTTCAGTCAAACATGAAGAACTTCCTCCTGATCTACGTAAATTCAAGGGCAGAGTGGTGGTTCAGGGCAATACAGGCAAAGATGAAACTGGTTTGGCCGCCATATTCGCCGACGCCGCTTCCAGTGCTTCGCATATAGAGGCTTCCAAACTTTGCGATGCTACTGCATTATTACCGCAATATGCGGGGGAGCAAAGTGACGCACCTGGAGCTTACACGCAGGCATTATTATACGGCGACGGACGAATTGATCCAGTTGATACTTGGATTACTATACCTAAATGGCGACAACCGACATCATGGTCAAAATACAATAACCCAGTGTGCCGATTGCGATTGGCACTATACGGACACCCTCTTGCAGGTGTCTTTTGGGAACGAAAATGCCGTACATGCTTGGAAAGCGTCGGTTTCGAGCCTATTTCAGGATGGGAATGTGTATGGAGACACAACAAACTGGGACTGATACTTTCAGTATATGTGGACGATTTCAAATTGGCCGGCCCAGCTCATAATCTACAGACTGGCTGGGATTATATTCGTAAAAGCGGTATCGATTTGGATCCACCTACTCCATACTCACAATATTTGGGTTGTGGACAACAAGCATATGACGTACCGCAGAGCATCTTCGACAAAAGAATGTCCACAATACGCCCTATGCTACCTGCACACAACGAGAAAGAATACAATACGGCAAAACACGTTCGTGGCATTCGACATGACATGCTTGGTTTTACAGATCAGTGCATTGAGCGGTACCTGGAATGCGCCTCCAAGCGCACCCAGGGAACAGGGTCACGTCGGAAACGATCCGACTCGCCGAGGGCTTCGCGATCCAAATCGCCATCCTCCTCCGGGTCGGTCGCCAGACCTACTAGTGTGCTCAACGCACGGACAAGATCATCCAGCCCAGCAAAATCGATCGACACAAATTCTACCAATACCATACCCGCCACATACCATGATCTACCCGACGCAGAGACTCCTGGCATCGAGGACACCTCCTTCACTGAGTCCGACTATTCAGACGAGGGCGTTCTCGGCCAGGACGCGGCAAGTGTACTAATGAAGATCCTGAAGAAATTACCAAATGGAATACATCGGTTGATATGCTACATCAAAACGACGCGTACACATTGCTTACATGGATGGATAGGCGATTCATCAGACAAGTTATCCATCATGCTCTTCACTGACGCCTCGTTCGCTGATTGCATTACATCCTCCAAATCCACTACCGGTGTTTTTGCTGCGCTTGTTGGACCCAATACGTTCTTTCCAGTAAACGCTGTATGTAAGAAACAAACGGTTGTTTCACATTCATCTACTGAATCGGAGATCGTTGCTCTCGATTCCGCACTACGACTGGAAGGGTTACCACTACTATCATTCTGGGAAGCCGTGGTGGGAGTTGCCAAAACATGCAAAGAGAAGAATACATGCCTGAGTTGCCATCGACACGTTGACCCGGCGATTGGTCCTACATTGGCAGCCAAAAAGAAGCGTAAACCATCGCCTCGCAAGGCACCCCCTACTCGGGGATCTTCTCCTAGCCGTAGGCAACTACCGCTAAATACGGATTTACCTACGACTCCAAAGAGACGTACAATATCCCATGAAGGTACCGTACTACACGTGGATCCAGAGCCAGCTCCAGAGATCAGTGCACCGAAAGTACGACTCATCGTCCTGGAGGATAACCAGGCCGTTATCAAAATTGTCCAAAAGGGACGTACACCAGCACTTCGTCATCTTCATCGTACTCATCGTATCAATCTGGATTGGATATGCGAAACATGCAAATTGAACATATCGAGC
Source organism: Prorocentrum cordatum (assembly GCA_963575745.1). NCBI lineage: Eukaryota > Dinophyceae > Prorocentrales > Prorocentraceae > Prorocentrum > Prorocentrum cordatum. The sequence continues at coordinate 317,584 of CAUYUJ010007446.1, read as the reverse complement.
TTAAATATGTAGGAACAAAAGAGCAGATCGCAGATATGATGACCAAACATTTCGAGACCAAGAAAGCAGACCTTTGGAAGGACCTCTTGGAACACTCGCTTATTTTTCCTGTTACTCCGATACAATGTCCGCCGATACGAGGGCCTCGGAGGCCCGACGGTTTACCTCATGAAGCGGAACCTCCTAAATTGAATGGATGCCCAGATATATGCAAGATATTGCTGACGGAAAAAGAAAGATGGGGCGAGGTAGGATCAGAATGCGGATTTCAGTGTGTTGGGCAAGCTAACCATGAGGGACTATGTGCATGCATGTACCACTATGGCGTACCAGCCGCAGATACTGCGTCGCGCACACCTCGTTCACGCGCACGTTCACCGCACGGTAGACATCCTCGCCATCCTCCCTCACCGCAACGAGATGCAGAGAGAGTTAGGACATTAATTATTCGTTCACACCGCAGCAATTTTACGACTCGAGCTACCAAGCTTACAAGCATCCTATTTGCCGCTTGCGAGGCGAACATAAGTGAGATCGGTTCTAATCCCGACCCCTCCATCCACGAGATGGATCAGGCACAGCCGCTCAACTTCGTCGGCTGGCCCATCGGCTACGACAAGGAGTACGACCCGAACGCCAGGGACGATGACCGCGTGGGCTTTGCGTACCACGCTCAAACTGGTCGTCCTCGTGATCCCGAAGATGGTTACATATACATACATCAACGGCGTGCCGACCGGAGCGGAGAATTTGATCTCCGCGTGCCCGACGAGTCTTCTATCCGTGAACTTGCCCGCTTCGCGTCCGTCGAGGCTAAGAAATGGGCCAGCACCGAGAGTGGATCCGTCGGCGGCAACGCCAACTATGAGTACAACACGTTCACAGCTACGCCGTGGCTATCATTCATGCGTGCTATGTGTATGATTTCCAGCCTTTTCAATCGTAATCCTTCAGTACAAGATAGTGTTCGTGGACTACATGATCATTTGAATGCGACGATCCCAGGATCAGACCGCAAATGTCCACCATCAAACTTTACTACAATGATACTGAAGACGGAGTGGATGATGATTCACAACGATTGGTCCAAAATTGGCAGTGCAGTTCTGGGACAATACACCGAGGACAGCGTTACGGATACGCAAAACTATTACAACAATGGTCTGAGTGCACCATCCGATGTATACCAAAACGGATTGGTAACGCCATGCTATGCTCCTAAAATTGATCGTGCAATGGCCAAGCTACCTACTCGTCCACCTGGCATCGCCAGGACATCGGATACATCTGGGCACATCGGTCATATCGTCGAGGATAACTTGGTCACCAACACGAGAGCTTTTTCCGACCTTACCCAAACAAAGAAGTTCCGCCGCAAGCTTACTACATGGTTGACTGCGCGCGGAGGCTTTGGAAGTATCGGATCAAACTCCAAGACGGTGGCAACACCATCCGACCATCCGAATGGTTGGGTGGCGATATTGGATGATCCACAAGAGACAGAGCGTACCTATCGTTGGACACCATACAACGAGGGCAACGACTTCTTCGGCGACGCTGCTGACCACATGGGTTCGAATGATCCCGGCATGACTCCTGGCAATGATGTTGACCCATTCGAGCTGGACCACGCAAAATACAGTGCTTTCTGTGGTGGTCGCTTGGTTTCTACCCTATTGTCAGACAATGGGTGGCACTCCCTCGTACAAGAGGACTTGGGACTACTATTACATCATGCATTTGGGCCATCGGGTCATGCGTACAAATGGACCAACTTATACACGGACTCAACATGGATCATGCACCCGAATAAAGGGGCTAAGGGTGCAAAACACAAGAAGTACCCCACTTTCGGCATCGACGAGCTCAACGCTGCCCAGAAGAGAATCGACCTCGCCAAAGCATCAAATACTGCTCTTGTTCCGCTATTCATGCCGTGCCTTAACCGCGCGGAATACATGGGTGGCGCTACTTTTGAGCACCTGTCGACCATGATCCGCGACGACATCATGATGTGGGCATTCTCTTTTGGCAATTACAGGGAATGGTTCAGACAGAATGACACGCCGATCGGTCAAGATTGCGTTCTCTTGCCTGAAGCTGGTTATGAGGGCGTACGATACGGAATGGAGGAACTACGCAAGCAACGTTTCGAGAAAGAGGAAAGCCGTATCAACGCTCTTCTCAACAATCAGTTTGAGAATGCTCTCGAGCAGCGCAATATGATCAGGAAGATCCGCGAAGCCAGAGGCCTCATGTTTCAAAGCGACAACGCTTCCATCAAGAAGTGGCGCGAGCTGAACGAGACCATCTGGGAATACTGGGCCAATGATTTCCCATCATCCATAAAACAAAGACACTATCACAGGGGACTCAATGCCATGGTAGTATGGAGTGCGAACGACATCGCATGTGCTAATCCTGGACAGAACACCATCGACATGCGCCGACATCACAGTCGTGCTCCTACCAACGTACACGAGCTCCAAAAGATGGAATGTGAGGGCGGCGTCCCGACGCTCATGCCCGTGCACGTGCTCGTGGACGTATCACGTTTTGTCGATGTGATGCAGTATTTCCGCTGCCCCACGGTCATGGGACCTGGAAAAGCAGCGCAATGGGGCGTACACCCGAACTTTGATCACCACGCGAGCGACTTGATCACTATCATGCAGAACCGTGGTATCACTGTTCTTCCATCCGACCATTGGGTGGATACGTACGACAGGGTTACCCCACAGGCTTGGCACGCCAAACAGAACAACCATAACATGGCAATGTTTACAACGCAATTCTGCGACGCAGTATGCTATCGCAATTTTTGCGCATTGATACAGTCTCTTCCTTCTCAGCCATATCCATTCAGGCCGCCATTGCTGACTTCTGTCACGGACAACCAGGCCTACACTCAGGCCAAGGAAATCATGGCAGCCCTCGACTTCAGAGAAAAGTTGACAAACGAATGGAAAAGAGACCTCAGCCTCACAACATTGATGACACAGACGGCAAACGAGATGGCTCATTGTGCGTGGATGGCGTCATGTGCCGAGGGCACATTGCCGGCATCACTGCCTGCCGAGACGGGCGACACGACCGAGCCGACTCCTGGAAGGTCTACACGTACGCCAGCAACGGACCCTAGCGATCCTGACCAAACCCTTCCTGATAATGATCCATGGGTTATGGCATACAATGACTTATTCCAGTACCTTATGCTGTTGATCAAAGAATACCCTGGGGCTTGGGCATCTTGGCATTCTCTTGAGAAAGATGAACTTCTAGAACCCAAGATCGTCAAAACAGTTGAAGATGCACATGCAGTTACTTGGGTTGTATTCGAGCAATTCTTACGTCAGATCAAAGAGTTGGATGGAGACGATAATGCGACCAAATCAAGACTCATTGCAGAAGAAAACAGATTGTCTTCTCACCGCATCGGCCCAGCTGCCGAGAACGAGAAGAACATCGAGGCATGCAAAACATTCTTCGAACAGAATGCACTGGATCGAGTGGCTTTGGGTCATGACCCTAATGTTCCTACATCCGTATGGAGGGCAGCTGATGACACAGCACAGCCAGCCCCACCAGGCCCATTGCCCGATCCACTGCAACCTGGACCGCAATCGATCAAAGCGTCGCAACCATCGACTCCAGAGCCTAAAGCAGAACAACAACCAGCAGATCAGCTCCCAAAAGCTGAGGCGGTACCGATCCCTGATGACGGCACCGACCTTGAGGCAATGGAGCTGGAGGCAACTCCTGCTGAGGAGGAGCCTTCTCCACATGAGATGAACATATTGTCATGGCAGGACAGTTGTGAGCGTTCCATGCACGAGGATACCAGCAAGCTCGGGATCTTCGACAACTCATGCACTATTCGCGAATGGAAGGTACAGTATGGCGTCAAAGATGAACATCCATACATGTGCCCAATGTTGCGGGGCACGAAAGCGACCAATGGATTTGCCTGCATCGAAGACCGAGAGTGGTTCGAGCAGCTACTGCATGATGATAGTGTAATTGCTCATGCGCCTGACATTGCACAATCTGGTTGTTTCCCAGAATGGAAATGGATACCATTACCACATTACGACGATGTACGTTATGGTCCTGAGCTAATTGATGAAGAATGGCTGGGAACAAACAAATACATGAGCAAAGACATCACGACTATGTTACGCCATGAGATTCACTACAAAAAGTTTTGGATCAACCAATTCATGACAGACGTATTAATATCTGGGATAAAACAACAAAGAATGATTGGAAGATTCCAAGCAATTGGAAATCATTTAAAGAAATGGTTGAATGGAAATTCCGAGATCGCAAAGAAAGACACAATGGACCATCCATGGAAGCGGCAGTGGCACATTTCAAGAAAGACGGTGAAAATGATGGATACACCGATTGGAACGACTACTATCCGATATTCATCATTCGTGCGTTCCAGAAGCATATTGACCCGCAGTAAAACAGAATCGAGATATACGCCAAGCCGATTCCTGACGGAGGTGACCCCAGCACTTTTGACTGGAACAGCGTTATTGCTATTCGGTGCGTCGGTGGTCACAGTTGTGTCAACCCATCTTCAAAGCCATGGAACATGGGATGGGAGAGCTTACAGTGGACAGATATCAAATATCTCCATCATGGAACAGCATCCCGCGCCTGGAAGAACATACTGAAGACAGGGATCATTCCTGGATATGTTGAGCCGCACTCTCAGAGAGGCAGAACTTATAAACCATCGCAGCGATCTGAGGCATTCTTCAGTTCTAGCACATATTTGAACAACGTTCAAAAGAACCCACATACTTCAGTGGAATCGTACAAGTTCAACAGCTACAAGAACGAAGTCGAGCTGGTGATCAACATGGAGATCGCCACAAAAGCAGGTTGCAGATTTGGGTTGGGTGCTCAGGGCGCTATCATGACTGAGGACGTCGTACCAGCTGCGGCAATTAATGCAATTCGCCGCCTCAAACCACACCACATGCATAGCCAGCAGCTGTGGCCAGACGGCGACCCATGGAACTACCCGCCATTGGCAGCCAGAGAGCCATTGAGCAAGTACGAGATTTGCGCCTGCCTTTCTGGAGAACTTATTGACGATCCACCTGGATTGGCACCTATCGACCCCGACCAAGACATGGAGCCTCCAAGGACGACGCCATCGTCAGCACCCTCGGCCAGGCCGGGGGCAACCCCTGCTGGCCGCACATCCGCAGAGGACGCCTTGGACGAGCAAATAGTACGTGCTATGATCCAGGAGACCAATCACAAAGCAGATGATAAAGAATGGTTGATTGCATTATCACATTGTCGTGAAGCTCTTCGACCAATCACAGCAAAGATCATGCAAAAAGATTGGGATCGTCGTCCTGCATTTAACGATGTTCGAATGGGCGACTTCATTGTCATTAAGAATTGGGGTTCTACCAAATGCTTCCACTACGACAACCACTGGCCCAAAGGCAATCACAATACCAAGATTGCCTTGTCCAAGGGACACATATATGGTCCAATCATCCATTTCGGCATCTTCGACAAGTTCTTTGCGGTACAAGTACCTATTCTCAACTACGGTTTACGATGGGTAAATATCTGGTATAATGACAAAAGCATGCCCCTCAAGGGCGTTGTATTTGCATTGCCGATTCGTATCGAAGAACACGCCATCGATCCAACATGGATGGAGACTGCCCTGAAAGGCCCGACATCTTGCAGCGAGGAGATACTGCAGCACAAGATTAGCGGCAGCTTACCATACCTTGGAATGCCTAACATCCATAGACCACGTATTCCGCGTACACCACCAAGAAGGCCCGCTCCACGGACAACTGATCCAGACGAGCTGGTGGCCACACCTGCCGAGGACAACGCTCAGACGGGCGACATTCCTCGACAGGGTACAGCATCATCGCATGATCCACTGATCACCGTAATCGTGGACATATCAAATATCGTTCTTACTGCAGATGAGAAAGCTGCGAACGACAACATGAGGGCAGACCTCTCGGCAGACATCCAAGCAGAAGAGCAGATCGAGGCAAGCATCCTCGATAACATCATTGATCCGCCATCGAATTTCCTTGATCATCCAGACTACGACCCCGACGAGGATTCAAGATGGATTAGACAGTCTGATGATTGCCGCGTGTATTGTTGGACATCGGCGTTATTGGTGGATTCGCCTATGATCAAGATGAGGCAGATCATTGAAATACACAGTGGCGCAGACAGAATCGTAATGGACAAAATTCAGTCACATTTGCAATTTGAAATTCGATTTGGATCGAAAGCATGGAACGCGGAGTCATATCATTTGAACTACAATCATACCCACAAGTGGGCGCATGACTTACCCAATTGTGGTGCAGATCACTTCTTCAAAAAGTTGGTACACTACCTCGACCCAGAGACTATCGAGGAGTCGACCACTGGCATCTTTCAATGGATTTCCAAAGTATACCAGAACATCTTGAAAGATAGCATTGTGGAGTTACCAGATTTCGCCAAGGAGGTCATCCATGACAACCATCCTGCACTTCAGGCATTGCGTAACCTATACAAAAATTGTACTGCGACATACGGTGATCCAGAGTTTCCTGCGTGGGAAGAGCTGGTGGAAACACCTGCTGCGCCTCGAGAGGAAGGCGCCGAGCAGGATATTCCACAGGACCCAGGCAGTGTTGCGTCTGCAGCTCCCGACCAGGAGACTATGGTACGTATCATAGCCGAGCAGACGGGACTCAAGCGCGAGGAGGGCGACAACGAGGCCACCCTGCAGAAGCAGGCTCGACGTCTTCGTGAGGAGAACGTATGCCATGGCGGTACTGAGGGTACAGACAACGTCAGGATAGAGTACAAAGGACTGCCAGGGGAAAGGTTGTCTCGGATCGAGATCGAGGGTTTAAGCAGATCGATCGCTTCCAGACCAAACACAGAGATCAATCGTGAGGCGATCAATCAGATCGGTCAGAGCCTCGCTCGCGGTCAGGACACCCGCTGGGGATCCCGCGATCACCTGACTTCGGCAGGGGCCCCCGAGACGATCTTGCATCCCATACCGCTCTGTCGCAATTGCGGTCGAGATCTGTCCCTCGGTATCGTCACAGGTGACGGCACACTCTGTGATATATGTTGGCAATACACTGTGGCCGTAGGCGCCGCAGGTAAGAGCACCGCCACACAGAGTGACCTCGCGTACCTCCAGAAGTTGACGAACTGGATCAAGACGACGTTGTCCGAGAACCAGGTCGCGAGATACATGAAGGATGGCGCACATGTCATTCTGACGGGTGCGCGATCCCCCATAGGCGCAGAGAAAGATCAGTTGCGGAGATTGGCCAATACGTCCAAGAAGAGGTATCAGAAGTGGGTCGAAGCCGGTAGCCCGCCTGCACACGAATGCAGATTAATGGGCGAATCCGAGGGCGACCGACCTCTGTACTACCCATACGCCAATCTCATTCAACGCTTTCTCAACGACCTCAGATTCCATCATCAGATGACAGGAGCCCGCGTGAACGTCGGCAAGAAGCCCTGGAGAGTCGAGGACATGCGCGACGCGTGGGACATCCTTGACGTCAGTATTAGGACAGGACAGGCTGGTCGGAGAAAGTGGTGGCTGAACGAGGGGCGCATTGACAGGCAGACGCGGCAGGCGCGCGGACTGATTACGGTTTCTCTCCCTCGAGGGGACGGAACCCGTGAACAGTTCACCCAGCGCAAGCTTGCCGCGATTGCCAACGAGCTGATAGGCTCCCTCGATCCGTCACACACTGACCAGAGGGGGGTAGTACAGGGATGAGAACCGATCCAGATACACACTCCCAACATTCCGATGACGCCATGGAGCCGCGGCCGCCGCCGCGGCCGCCGCCGCGCCCTGCTCCTGGCGACGCCGCTGCATCCAGCGCCTCAGGCGCAGAGGACTACATGCCCGCGATGCCGCGCGCCAAGAGAGCACGTACATCTGATTACGCTGCTTACTGGCGCCACAATCTCGAGGACAGCGATTGGGGTCTTCGATGCTGGAGTTATTACATCAAATGTTGGATCTACATTGCGATCAACAACGACGAGTATGTGTACATCCAGGATATCACGTACAACGATTGGTTCCGCAACTGGATCCCGAGGACCACTTGGGAAACGTTTACGACAAGCTATGTGACGTACAACGGCCAGAGAGTGTGGGACCGCAGGTTCTACAAGGACGGCGACGCGTAGTGAGTCGGCCGCAAGGCCCACTGCTCAAGTGCAGAACTTCCGTTCATCAAAGTTCGCCTTGAGCGGTGGCTAATACATTCTTTTAGGCCACTTCAATCTTTCACACAAGTGGCCGTACACACATATAGATATCTTTTGCGATCACCGAGGCAGCCTCCTAAGGAGCAACGCCAACGGGAGTCGCCAAACAGATTTTATACATCATTTTCGTGTTCATCAACACGACATTTTCTCCTGGCCAGGTACTTGTTTTAACAAAGATTTGCATTTCTTTCAAGATTGCGTTCGTCAACACGATCTTGGCATACATTTGCTTTTAGGCAGACTTGTGTTTGATTTCAAGATTGTGTTCGTCAACACGATCTTAGCATGCATATTTTAACAATCTAACAATATTGCGTCGAGAATAATATGATAGCTGGTGGCAACGCCTGCCTCGCAAATCTTGCGAGGCGGTTTACGTTGCCTTGATGCTCAGATCTTCTTTCTCCGCCTACCTTTGTCTCATTCTTCTCCTCCCTCGAGTGCCGAAGCGTTTTGGGGGGCGCACCGAGGGGGCGGCAAAGACCGCCTGGAGAAGAAAAAGAGACCCAAGGTATCTCTTCTTACCTCACTTTGCAAGCTGTGGCTTCGCTGACTTTTAGCCCAGCTGCCTTTTCAGACTTAAGGTAAAGGAGTTCTGAGGTTACGGATTCCATCCTCCTGATCCCGAGTCCTGCCTTCACGGGCGGGATTCGGGACGGGGGGTGTGTATGGAACCCGTGTAATACCCTCATATATACTCCTTATCCTTACCTCTCCCGCACCTGGCCGTTTGGGCTCAGGTACTGAGTTGGAGCGATCGTACCTTGATCGCTGGGGAGGGAAAGATATCCATCTATCCCTCCATCTCTCTACCAACGGATCAGGGGTTCTGTACTCCTGTACTTCAACCCCATACACAGTCCCTGGCCCCATCGCCCTTCAGCCTATCCGCGCGCCCTCCCCCCCCCCCCCCCCCTTCTGATATCTCGCTTTTCCTACTCCACTTCCTCATTGTGCTCCTCATCCTTCTCCTCCTCCTCCTCCCTTCTCCGCCTCCTCCTCCTCCTCCGTCTCCCCTCCTCCTCTTATCCCTTCTCCTCGTCCTCCCCACTCCTTCTCCTCGTCCTTCTTCTCATTGTCCTCCTCCTCCGCTTGCGCCCCCACTCGCCCTGTGGCATCGGCGGCAACCAGAAGGCGCGTATATGTTGAGCGCGGACGCATGCCCATCTATCCTGGCGTAATCGAGAAACAATCTTAGGGGTATAACGTTTGCCCCACCATATTGTTGCACCAATTCATGATCCCAGAAGCTTCCGAACAGCAGCTTGCGATCGTATCTGTGAGCGAGAAACTCATGGCCTTGTTTTCGAAACATCAGCGCCAAGACTTCAAATATCGGCAAGAATGGCACAGGGCGCATCGAAGCCAGCTTTGTTTTCTTAGTTTGCACGGGGGCATCAACCCACATCAAGCACTCTTTAGAAACCACGTCAAATCCCAGTGAACGTTTCAAGGCCCTGGTGGAATTCCTGCTATGCACAAGGTCTCTTCCGATATCCTCTACCCCGTGTCCTCCTGCTTTTGTGACCAAATTTGCAACGCTAACTACCATGGCCGACGTCAACCTTCCCGAGAGATATAGCCCCAACAACGTTTGCTTGAGGACGGCCCCGTGCGTGCTGAAGTCGGCTTCAGACTCAAGTGAAGATGATGCGCCCCTCCTGAGTTCGGCCAGGCGAGTAGGAGAATTGACAGAGGGGGGCGCCAGTATCTGCCGAGCCCGCGCCCTCAAATGTTTCTTCTTCGGGCTGAGAGCTTTCGAAGGCGCAACATCCCCAGCGGGCCGCAATGACTTCTGGCGAACCATGCATTCTTTTAGCGCTGCAAGGCTCAAACAAAATGGCTAAGGATGGACGCCGTGGTTCGGCCAACGGCCACGCCACCACTGGGTCTTTGGAGCTGAGATGCCACGGCGATCCCCTCAGCCTAGGGTGGGCGCATCTTCGAGCCACGGGGCACGGGCGTCCTCTAGGCACCAGTTGGGAAGGCAATCTAAGGTGGTGTCGTTTAGGATCGCATCTTCGAGCGACGGGAACCATGCCCGTGAACGACGGCACTTGCAGGGAGGGCAATTCAGGCACGTTCGTCGGGACAGGGGGGGGGGTGGGGGGGGGCTGCAGATTTCCCAAACACTTGGTGACGTGCTTGGCGACATGTTTGGTGGCGCGCTGCCCCGATTCCCCCTGCGCCCCACCCCTCCAGCCCCCCACGCGCAATTAGGGCTCGAACTCTGATGAGAAAGCCAATTCGGGTTTGTCGCACGGTGTTAGGAGCGATGCTTCCGTGCCCTTTGTTCTCGATTCTTGCGCCACCACCAGAACACGGGCGCGCCAGCCCTCGATGAGCATGGCACATGCCCCCGAGGCTCACATGGCCTCGGGGACACTGGAAGCCCACCTCGGCGCGTGGACGTCGTTGCGCCAGCGCAATGGGGCACTCGCTGCAACCAACGCTAAAACTGTGCCCGCCTTCTCGCGCCCTCCTCCCATGTAGCCCTTGTCACCCTCCCCCGCTCACCGTCTCCTTTCCTCCTCTGCAACTCTCTTATTCTCCATCGTCGGTCGCATCCTCATCTTCCTGCCCATCTTCCTCATCACCCTCTTCTGCGCCCCCCCCGCCCTTATCCACCTAATCCCCCGCGTCGCCCCCACTCTCCGCCCCCATCTCCTCATCCACCTCTTCCCCCAATGCGCTCCCCTATCCCCATCCGCCCACTGCCCCCCCGAATACTTCCCCTGGCCTGAGTTGTATGACCCCCCCCCCCCCCCGTTCCTCATGATTCCCACCGTGCTCCCTCGTCCTCCGCCCCCTCATCGCACCCCACCCCCTATCAACCTTTACCGTCGCACCCCCCACCCCCGCATCCCCCTCCTCCTTATCCCCCCCCTGCCCCCTTCCCCCCGCATCCTCACCCCCCTCACACCCATCATCAGCATCACCGTCGCCATCATCATCATCGCCATCATCGTCATCATCATCAGCATCAGCATCATCAGCATCATCATCATCATCATCATTCTCATCATCATCAGTATCATGATAATCGTTCTTAGCGCCATGCCAGCGCCTATTGCCATCAGCACCGCCATCCATCTCCACGCCTTCCCCGCCCTCCCCCTCGTCACACCCGCCCGTTCCACGTCCTCTGCCTTGTCCTCGTCCTGCCCCGCGTCGTCGTGCCATTGCTTCCGCTACCCCCACACACACACCACCCTGGCACCGCATCATCCTCGACCATATGCCCCCCAGCCTCATCGCGTAACTTGTCTCGTCGGTCCCCTCCTCCCCTCCACGTTCCTCGTCGCACTCCCTTGTAATGATCCTGCGCTTCCACCTCAGTATGATTATCTTCGTTATGCCCCACACCATCATCTTATCCCGCATGCGTATCCCACCCCATGCCATCCACAATCTGCCCGCCGCATCCTACGCAGTGTCCCACTCGGCATTACCAGCCTATCCTTCTCCAACCCCCCCTCTTCAGCATTGCCATCATGGCCACCACCATCAATCAGCGTCATCGCTATCGACATCTACGCCATCATTGATAACGCCTGCAACGCCTACGCCCCATCACCGCTATTATTAACCCCCCCCCCCTCCCCCCCCCCTCCCACCGAACCACCACCCCCCCCCCGACCCCCCCCCCCCCGCCCCCCCCCCCCTCCCCCCCCCCCCCCCCCTCCCCCCTACACCCCCCCCCCCCCCCCCCCCCCTCCCCCCCCACCCCACCCCCCCTCCCACCCCCCACCCCACCCAACCACCACCCCCCCCCCCCCCCCCTTCCCCCTTCCCCCCCCCTCCCCCCCCCCCCCCCTCCACACACACACACCAACACACACAACACAGGGACGCACACACACACACACACACACACAACACACACACCACACACACACACACACACACACAACAACCCACACACACACACACAACAAAACCCTCCCGCCCACCACCCACCCACCCCCCCCCCCACCCACCCACACACCACCCATCCCACCCCGCAAACCCACCCCCCCCCACCCTCATCCCCCCCGCCGCCTCTCTACCATCCGCTCTATCCTACTCATACCCTCGCATCCTATTCCCCCCCTCGCTACCTGGCTCCCACCACCACCACCACCACCCCGCACCCCCCTCCTCCTGCCGATCCGACCCTACCCTCCTCATTTTCATCCCGCTTGCCTCCCCCTCCTGATCCACGCCAGCACCCTCACCCTCCTCCTTATCACACTGATGATGCCGCTCAGCACCCTCGTCCTTAATCCCACCCTTCCAGTGCCTCCCCGTATTTCTCCTTATGTCACCACATTTCCCCAGGCTTCCCCCCTACCAGCCCTCGGCAGACAAGCTAAGCGAGGGTTGGTTCATCAGCCACTCGTGGTGCCGCTCTCGCTGCTGCTGCTGCTGCTGCTGCTGGTCCTGGCCTTGGGCTTACTCGCGGGCTTTGGCTTGCCCTTGGCAACCGCTTCGGCCTTGCTCTTGGCAATCACCGTGGCGACCTTCGATGGCGTCGGCGGTGCTGGTGGCGCGGGCTCTTCAGTGCTCGAGCTCGAGCTCGATTTCTTGTGCTTGCTCTTCTTCTTTGACGCCTTGCCCTTGTCCTTGCCTTTGGTGTGATTCTTATCGATCATCGTGTTATGTTTCCTGTCCTTGTCCTTGTGCTTGCCCTTTTCTTTGTCGTTGCCCTTGTCTTTGGGTTTTTTCTTGTCGTCTTTGCCGTGCTTGTTGTTCTTGTCGTCCTTGTTGTTCTTGCCTTTCTTGTCGTCCTTGTTGTGCTTCTTCTTCTTCTTCTCGTGCTTATTTACTTTTTTCTTCAGTTTCCTGTCGCCCGAAGAGCTGCTGGACGCCTTCCTTTTCCTCTTATGCTTCTTGTTCTTGGTGCTGTGCTTGCCGTTGGACTGCTCAGAGGTGGGGGCGTCGGACGCATCCGACTCGCTGGCCTCGGACCCCCCTTGCTCGTCACCCTCGTCCTCCGCTTCCTCCTCGTCCTGCGGAACGGCAGGCGCCCTGTCCTCTACGATCACCTCGGTCTTCTTCCTTGCTGGAACGGGGAGAAGACATCGAGGCGCGCGGGGGGATGCGGCTACACGCGAGGGCAGAGGGGGAAGGGCGGGGGGGTGGGAGGGCGCATCCGACCGTCTTTATTGTTGCTTTGAAGGCGAGGGCAGGCGAAGGGACGGGGGGCGGGGGGAGGGGGGGCGCAACTGACCGTCGGTTGAGGTTCAGCCCCAACGTCAAGCATGCTCACAGGCCGCCCGTCGATGGTAAAGTCGCGATGCCTCGCGTATTCCCATCAGCGTCATGACTGGGCGCCGTTTGCGCGGGGTTGCGGGCAAAACGTATTCCCACCAGCCCATCCAGAAGTGAGTTGTTGATATCTTGACACCGTGTAGGCGCTGCAGAAACACAGGGTTCTGCACTTCATGATTGGAGCGCAGTTGTGTCGGTCGCGCGGAGGCTAGCAATGTGCATGGATGTTTCGACATATGCGTGCACACCCTTACCGCGTCCATGCCGCATGGGGGGGGATCCCTGCACCGCCAGGTCGACTGACCAACCGAAGTGCTTTCGTAGGCCCGTCGAGGGGCCTGCGCGCGGGCGAACGGCTTAGTGCCTGCCCCCAACCTAGACAAAACGACAGCGCGCTGGGATGGCTGAGACGCCCCTTGGGACCGCCATTATCCCCCCCTGGCCCAGAGAAGGGGATCATCGATGCACGATGCACGCACCCCCCCCCATTCGGATGCACCAAGATAAGCTAACTTTTTTTTGTCGGGCTCATGGTGTGGATGCCCTGGGTCATCGCGTGTCATTCCTGAAGCTGGGGGCGCCCATCGGGAGCGACGCAACGCGAAACCAGCATGGGCTCCCCCGTAGGTGCTGTAAACAAGTTGGGCCGCTTGAGTGATGTTTTGGGAGGCCCTGAGGGCGCCTGGAGTCGTCTTGGGAGTGTTCTGGGTCGTCGGGAAAAATGTCGAGGCCCCGAGCTATCTTGGAGGCAGTCACGCGCTTCCGATGCATTTGTCGGGGCCATATTGGGCCGCGTGGGGCGCTCTAAGGGGAAGGGCGGGGTTGCGGCACGGAGCCGAATTTGATCTCTCAGCCCAAAGGCCTGGCGGGAGTACATGCTCATTGGTGAGGGCGAGGCCATGCGCATGCACGCGAGTGTGAGAATGTTTAACGCGTCGCGCGCCCCGTCAACTTTATCTAGGCGCGTCCTGATCAGGGCGCCCTCAAGTTTGATTAGCTCCTGGGTCATCCACCTCCTACTCATCGGGTCGCCGAGCTCAAGCTCGAGTCGCCGATCCTCTACGCCTTCTCCTCCTCCTTTCCCTGCTGCGGCTGCTCCCTATTGCCCTCCTCCTTCTCCTTCTCCTCCTTCTCCTCCTCCTGCCCCCCCTTCTCCCCCTTCCCTCCTGGTGTCCCTCCTACCTTCAAACCCCCCCCCCCACCCCCCCCCCCCCCCCCCCCCCCCCCCCCCACCCCCCCCCCCCCCCCCCCCCCCCCCCCCGCGCACTACCCACCCCACCCACCCACCCACCCACCACACCCACACACACAGGCACACACACACACACACACACACACACACACACACCCACACACAACACACACACACCACACATACAACACCACATCACACACACACACACACTACCACCCCACACACACACACACACCACCACACACAAACCAACCAACACAACAAAACAACACACATCACCACACACCCACACACACACACCACACCACCACACCAACACACACAACACCACACACACACAACACACACCACCCACACAACACACCACACACACACAACGCACACACAACACCCCTGCCACCCCTCACCCCACACCACCACCCACCGACGCCACACCACCAACACCAACCACCACCACCACCACCCACCACCACCCACCCACCCCCGCCCCCCCCCACCCCACCCCCACCCCCCCCCCCACCCCCCCATCCGTCCCTACCTCCACACCCCCCTCCTCCTCGCCGCCTCATCCTTCTGCTTATCCTTTCTCTCCCTTCCCTCTCCTCCTCCCTCATCCTCCTCATCAACCCTCCTGTTCTCTTCCTCCTCCTTACCCGCGCCCTCGCCTTCCGTTCCATCCATTCACCCCCCGCCCCCCCCCCCCCCGCCCCCCCTTCCTGCGCATCGCCCTCGTTCTTTCCGCATCCCCCCCCCCCACCCCCCATCCCCTCAGATTGTGCAGACCTCCTGGTGGCGCTCGAGTCGCCGACCATCTAAGCCTCCTCCTCTACCTTCTCCCGCTTCTCCACCTCCTCCTCCTCTTCCTCATCGTCCTCCGTCTCCCCCGCCTCGTCTGTCATGCACCCTCCTTCCTCGTGTTCTTCCTCCTCTTAAAGGTGCGTGGGAGAGATTCTCCTAATTCAACGGCTCGCGAGCGTTGGCGGGGCGCGCGCGCTGCCGCGCTTGCGTGCGCAATTCTCCACGTCGGGCCATCCACGCACGCGTGTGCATCCTCCCCCCTCTTCCGTTTGAAACCCTTGGTTTGTTTGAGTGACGGGGTCCTGGTGCCGAACCTCTGGAATTGCCGCTCGAAGTAGAACACGCGGCGCGCCCGCTTCTCGCACTTTTTCAAGAGGCCCTGCTTCTTGGCCCAGTTTCAGTAGTTGGCCGAGTGCTCTGCGTTCTTGAACATATCGGTGAGCTCGCCCTGGCTGTAAAACGAGCCCTCGCCCTCGGTCTCCGACCTCGCGGCTGAGATCGGGGCAGCGGGGCCACCCGCCAGCCGTCTGGGCGCGAGTGGTTTAGAGGTTCTCATATGGTCAACACCCTTCCCCCCCCCCCCTCGGGGATGGGTTTGCCCATCCCCCCTACGCTTCGGCGACCCCTGGGAAGGCTACGATTTGACGCCCCTCGCGAGGACAGCGGCCCCTGGGGGGGGGAGGGGGGAGGGGGGGCGCGCAAGGGATTCGGAGCCACGATCATCGCGAGGGGCGTCGGAAATAGCTCTCCCAGGTGTGGCCCAGGAGATGCTTGAGAGGCCCCGTGCCACTCGCGGAACGCTCTCTCCAGGCCCAGGGGGAGATAGGGGGAGGGGCAGGGGGGTGATGACGATGGTGACGATGATGCCGATGTTGATGATGCTGCTGATGATGCTGATGCTGATGCTGATGCTCATGATGATGCTGATGATGGTGATGATGATGCTGAAGATGGCGATGCTGATGATGATGGTGACGCTGATGAGGAGGAGGCGGCGGAAGAGGAGGGGGGGGGGGAGGAGGGCAAGGAACACTGAGAGGAGGATGAGACGAGGAAGACGGAAGAGAAACCATTGTAAGGTCAGCGCCCTTCGCTCGAGTGGCTGCCGCTGGATAGGTTGGCGGGGATTCGCGAAGCGTGAATAATTCGGTTCGGCCCCAGCGCCCCGCCCCCAGAAGGTGCCCTTGGAAGTCTCCCCTGGACAACTGGAAGGCCATTTGGAAGGATTGAACATGGGGCCAGGACGGTAGATGGTGATTTGGGGTGAATGCGCGGGGGGTCGTCCTCCCGCCTGCTCCTCTTCATCTTCCCACTTGTATTCTTTCTCATCCTCGCCCTCCGCCTCCTTCTCATCATTGCCCTTCTCCTCATTGTTCTCCTCGGTCTCTCTCCGCCCTTCGCCCCTCTCCCCCCCCCCCCCCCCCCCCCCCCCCCTCCCCTTCGCCGCGGCCCCCCCCCCCCCCCCCACCACAACACAGCACACGCAACCACACACGCACACACACACACCACAACACACACACACACACACACCACACACACACACACCACCAGCAACCACACACACCACACACACACACACACACAACACACACGCAACACACACACACACACACCACACACCACAACACACACCGACACACAACCCCACAACACACACACACACACACACACACACCCACCGCCACCACCCCACCAGCAATTATTGCCCCCCCCGTCTTCTCCGCGCCGTGCCCTCCCAAGTGTTCCAATTCCACCGCCAGTTTTTAGAAGCCGTGTGACCACATCTGCTTCCTTGCCCGTAAGACAGCCCCCGCCTGGTCGAAGTTGCACTCCGCCCTCTCCCACATGTCCCTGAGGTTCTTGAGCACCTTCGGGTGGAGGGCGGGGTGCATATGGCATGGGTTGTCCTCGTCCTCCCCCTTCTCATTATCCCTCTCCCCCTCTCCGCTCCATCATGCCCCTCCCCCTCTCACCCTCCCCCCCTCGTGTTTCTCCTCTTCCTCCTCATTCTTCCCCCTCTCCCCCTTCTCCCGCCCCCCCCTCCTCTTCCTCCCCATCCTCCTTCTCCCTCTTGCCCTTCCTCTTAATCCCTCTCCCCCTCCCCCCCCCCCCCCCCCCCCCCCCCCCCCCCAACACCACCACCACCACCACCACCACCACACACACCACACACAACGCACACCACACACACCACACACACACACACACCCACACACACACACACTACACACACACACAACACCACACAACCACCCACACACACCAAACCACACACACACACACCACACACAACACACACACACCCACACACCACCCCACCCCACCCACACCCACCACCCTTCTCATGCCCACTCTTGTTCCACTCCTGGTCCGCCTCCTCGTCTCCCTCGCCCTCCCCAGGATCAAGGCCAGCGTCGCCATCGCCATCGTCATCATCATCCTCGTCAGCGCCATCGCCGTTGCCACCGCCATCATCATCATCATCATCGTCATCATCTTCATATGCAGTGCCAACGCCATCCACGTCACCATCACCATACCTACCAACACCACTACCACCATCATCACACTCATCATCACTTCCCCCTCTCCCCTCGTCGCCATCCCCCTCATCATGCTCATCCCCCACATTTCCCTTCGTCTCCTCATCCCCCATCCCTTCCCCCTCCTGCTCCTGTTCAGCTGCTCATCCTCCGCTCCCTTCCTCCTCCTTATCCCCCTCTTTTCCTCGGGTGTCAGTGTCCACTCTGCGCCCCTATCACCTTGCGAGTGTGTCCACTACGATAACGTTCGATGAACTGCGTGCCCTCCTCGGATACAGATTTCCTTCCATTCGTCACATCCTCAAGGTGGCGAGTAAACATTCTGCCCCGAGCAGCCTCCTTGCGCAAATCCGCCTTTGACTTTGGCCCGCGTTTCTTCCTTCTCATCGGGTCGTCGACGTCGTCCTCGGGCAAGCCGAGCATCCAGCCAGAAACCTCGCCAGGACGCACCAACCGTTGCCAGAAAGGCCTCCTGGAGAGGCTGTCAGCCTTGAGCCAGAAAGGCCCTACGAGAGTTGAAGGCGGATAAGGAACGCGAGGCTTTGATAAAGGACCCAGGGTCGCCAGCAGGAGGAATGGGAGGAGGGGGGGGAGAAGGAGAAGGAGAAGCGGGGGGAGAAGAGCGGACGAGAGAGGGGAAGCACGAAGAGGAGGGAGGAGGGAAGAGGGAGGAAGAGGACGAGGAGGATGATTGCACTCGGGGCGGTCTTGTCGACGCGCTCGGGCGCACCCCGCTTCGAAGAGCGCAACAACTCTGGCATGTTGGGGGGGGGGGGGGGGCTGTGCAGTGAAACGCTGGCGCGAGCTCGTTCGATGTGCTATGGTTCTATTTCTCTTCTTCTGCTTCTCCTCCTCCCGTCGACCTCCTCTCCTTCTCCTCCTTCTCCTCCTGCCGGCCTCGTCCTCGCCCTAATCTTCTCCTCCTCCGCGTCCTCCTCCCTCCTCTTGTCGTCCCGTCCTGCGCGCGTTATGGTAGTCGTCCCTCCTTGTCGCCCCGTCTTGTCGTCGCGTCGATGCGCGACAAAGCCCGCGCGCATGGGACCTTTGAATCTTATGCCCGCCAGCGCTCTTCAACGTTCGGGTTCTGCCCTTCTTTGTTGTGATGAATGTCTGGTACTTTGCTATGCCATGCCGTGCTTTGCTACACGTCTTTCACAATGATGCACACAATGCCGCTATGCTGTGCTGTGCCGCGCAGCGCTGTGGGGCGTCGGTGCAAGAGAGGCCCACGGTGCCGCTAGAATAGGAAACTAAATGGCTGCATCATCAAGATAGACACGGTGCTGAGATGCTGTGTTATGTCATGCTAGGCTTCTCTATGGTTTATTGTGCTGCGGTAGGCTTCTGAGCATTACGGTGCTACGCCATGAGTTACCTATGAGATGCAAGCAAGCAAGAATCACTGACGTGTCCGACACCCTCTGTGGATGCCCACTGGGGCCCACAAGAAATGCACCTCTCCACGCTGAGGACGACCGCAGCCTCACGGCTGGGTGAACCCCTCTGGTTCGCATAAAAGTCGAGTACATCATTGTAGACTCAGAATTGCAACAACAGCGGCCGACACGAGGCGGTCATTGGCGGGGGCGCCACTGGCAGGATGTACTTCCAGCGGCGGCGATATGAACCCAAAACAAAGCATGCGAGACCTCACGAGAAAGGGAGGGGCGCCCCATCGGGCTGGGGAGGGGAGCAAGGACATGCAGGATCCCATGCGGCGCCGAGCCCATGCGGACGATTGGACTAAAACCCGAACCAGACACACTGGGCCCAAAACCGCTCGAGCCCCGCAACCTCCTAAGACCCAAAAGATGCACGCCACAAGAACCCGTGGGCCACGCGAGGTTTCTCGGAACCGAGGGTGTCGATCCTGCCTTAGTTCGCCGTGAACCCCCTGTCATTCCGAGACAACCGTGCCACAGGGAGAATTATTGTTTGTCGGGTTGGGATCCGAAGCAGAGGGCGCTTACGCAAAGTGAGAAACACACCAACCAGACAAGCACACAATGCTGACGAATGCGTTGACGACCTGTTTCTGAAAACGCAAGCGGCCCTCAAGCAAATGACATTTAGTTTACGTGGTTGATGGAAATATTTTCAAACAGCCGTGGCGTTGGAAGTTAAGCGGCACCGCGAACGGTCCTCACGTCTGAAATGCAATCGGCATCAGTCTTGCTTTCGCTAGTGTCATCATCAGCCGTGCCTCGCTGGCTGCATCGACGGCGGGGGAATACCAGCATGCATAATCAGCCGCGCTGCTGCTAGCGTCATCATCGCCCTCGGTCGTTTCGGCACCATCGGCATGGAATACGTTCGCCCTCGGCCTGGTCGGCATGCGAACTCTGTCCACATGCGCTTGTGACCCAGCCGCGCCCCAGACGCTGCCCACTAGCTCTGCAACGCGGCACTGCCTCCAGCTCTCCTCGGCTGCCGCAACTCGACGTAGCCTCGCCGTCGAGCTCTGCGACAGCTGTTTTGGCAGGATCGACTGGGCTGCGACATGTGCGTGCTTGTGGGTGTCCATCGTGCGTGCTCTGCTTGTCTGGAGTTGCCTGTGTTGTCATTGTATGTCTGCGCGTGTCTGTGGTTGTCGGTGTTCGTCTGCGTATGTCGTTGTGTGTCTGCGTGGGTCTGCATTTGTCTGCGTTTGTCTGCGTCTGTCGTGTGTCTGCGAGTGTCTGCACATGTCTTTGTGTGACTGTGTTTGCCTGCGTGTGTTGTCTGCGCGTGTCAGTATTTGTCCGCGTGTGTCGTTGTTTGTCTGCGCGTGTCTGCGTGTGTCGGTGTTCGTCTGCGTGCGTCGCTGTGTGTCTGCGTTTGTCTGCGTATGTCTGCGTTTGTCTGCGCATGTCTGCGTATGTCTTTGCGTGTCTTTGTTTGTCTGCGTGTGTCTGCACATGTCGTTGTTTGTCTGTGTTTGTCGTTGTTTGTCTGCGCGTGTCTGCATTTGTCAGCGTTTGTCTGCATGTGTCGTTGTGTGTCTGCGTGTGTCCGCATATGTCTGCGTTTGTCTGCTCCTGTCGCTGTTTGTCTGCGTATGTCTCTGTATGTCTGGGTGTGTCTTTGTTTGTCTGCGTATGTCTGTGTTTGTCGTTGTTTGTCAGCGGATGTCTGCCTTTGTCTTTGTGTGTCTGTTTTTGTCTCTGCTTGTTTGCGAACGTCTACATGTGTAGTTAGTTATTTGCTTATGCGTGCCATCGCACGTCTATGTCTGTCGATGTTTAAGTGCGCGTGCGTTGTCGCGCGTCGCCCTTAGATTGCGCGCATGCTCGCGACAAATATTGCGTGTGTTTTTGCTGCAGTCGCATGTTCCGCAATGCGTAGGCCATCGCGTCGGCCAGCGTGTTTTTTGTGTTATATATATATATACCCAGGCGGGCATTCATTTTCTTTCCGAGGGGCAGCCTCCGATGCTTGCGCGCCTACCTTTTGGGTTTCCTTCCGCCCTCCCTCGGGGCACCTTCGGGCGCGTGCCATGACCTGCCCTTTGAGCGGCCATCGCGCATTTGATTTTCGTTGGGCGTCAGCAAATTGCGGGCCCATTCCCCAGGCGCCTCCCCCGAACCCCACCGCCCTTTAGGGGGCGCAGTCTTATAATGTCGTGGGGGTTCGGCAGCGGTGCCTCCCCGCGCCGCCGCACTATCCACGTGCCCCAGATGCCTTGGCCGACGCGCAAAGACAGCAATGCATGAATTTCCATGCAGTCGTTGAGGATGTCGCACGCGCATGGGGCTCAGATCAAGGAAACTGCGCAGCGACCTGCGGGCGCTAAAGTTTAAACAAATTTTCGAATGGTTGCATGACCGCTGGCGTATGTCCATATGAATATGGTTATGTATTCAACTGCGCCTGCGGGTTCGCGTCTGCCACAACGCAAATGTGTTTGTGCATGTCGCTGTGTGTCTGCGTTCGTCGCCGTGTGTCTGTGTATGTCGTTGTGTGTCTGCGTTTGTCGCTGTCTGTCTGTGCGTGTCGGTGTTTGTCTGCGTTTGTCGCCGTGAGTCTGTGCATGTCGTTGTGCGTCTGCGTTCGTCGCCGTGTGTCTGTGCGTGTCGGCGTTTGTCTGCGTCTGTCGGCGTGTGTCTCTGTGTGTCGTTGGTTGTCTGCGTTTGTCTGTGCGTGTCTGTGTTTGTCTGTGTTTGGCTGTGTTTGTCTGGGCGTGTCTGCGTTTGTCGCTGTCTGTCTGCGCTTCGACGCGCGCGCGTTGCAGTCCGCGTTCGCTGGGCGCCCGCGAGTTCCAGCGTGATCGCCGCTCAGCAGTATTCAGGCGCCCTGCGCTGCGCCGCTGCGACTGCGCCCCTTGCGACGGCAATTCTTTCCTCGACCTGCTCCGTTTTTTCCAACCTGCCAATGCGCACTTGCCGACGCATTCGGTGTTTCGCACGCATTAGGTGTTTCGTGCAAGCTTGCGCCGTAAACGTCGTAGACATAGTAAACGTGCACGCGATGGAGAAACCTCTGCGCCTGACACGGAAGCGTTTGGACACGTTGGGAAGCAACTTCCGCGCGCGAGCCCAGGCGCCCGAGGAAGCAACGCGCAACCATCCAGCCGACGCAAACAGCGCACACGGAATGTAGCGCCAACGTGCGGAAACACACGCCCACGCCCGCACCCAGGCGCGCAACGATCGCCCGCCCTGCAAACGCCAGGCAAGCATAGGCGCGCGACGCAGACTAACGCAGACAAACGAAGACAAACGCAGACAAACGCAGACACATACAAACACAGACAAACACAGACAAACACAGACAAACACAGACAAACAGAGACGCAGACAAACACAGACAAACACAGACAAACACAGACAAGCACAGACAAACGCAGACAACCGCAGACACGACACACGGACAAACGCAGACACACACCGACAAACACAGACAAACACAGACAAACGCAGACACACGCCGACATCAAACACCGACAAACACCGACAAACACAGACATACACAGACAAACACAGACAAACACAGACACACACAGACACGAAACACCGACAAACACCGACAAACACAGACAAACACAGACAAACACAGACAAACACAGACAAACGCAGACATCAAACACCGACAAACACAGACAAACACCGACAAACACCGACAAACACAGACAAACACAGACAAACACAGACAAACACAGACAAACACAGACACGCGATGTCTGTGTGTTGTCGGTGTTTGTCGGTGTTTGTCTGTGTTTGTCTGTGTTTGTCGGCGTTTCGTGTCTGTGTTTGTCTGTGTTTGTCTGTGTTTGTCGGTGTTTCGTGTCTGTGTGTGTCTGTGTTTGTCTGTGTTTGTCTGTGTTTGTCGGTGTTTCGTGTCTGTGTTTGTGTGTGTTTGTCTGCGTTTGTCTGTGTTTGTCGGTGTTTCGTGTCTGTGTTTGTGTGTGTTTGTCTGCGTTTGTCTGTGTTTGTCTGTGTTTGTCGGTATTTCGTGTCTGCGTTTGTCTGTGTTTGTCTGCGTTTGTCTGTGTTTGTCTGCGTGTGTCTGCGTTTGTCTGTCTGTGTTGTCTGCGTTTGTCTGCGTTTGTCTGTGTTTGTCTGTGTATGTGCGTCGGTGTGTCGTGTCTGTGTTTGTCTGTGTTTGTCTGCGCTTGCCTGTGCTAGCCTGTGGTTGTTTGCGGCGCGTGGTTGCGATGGCGCCTCTGTGCGTGCGCGCGCGGGCCTGCCATTGTTTTCCCGCGCTTGCCAGCGCCAGCGCGAGCTACCCAGGGTCTGCGGCGCTGGCGCTTCCGCGCTGGCGTCGGCGAAAGCGCCAGACGGAATCCACTTGCTGGAGCTTCGAGCACGCAATCCAAACCCGCGCGCGCGCGCCCTGAACCCTACGGCCCCACTTAAAGCGAAAAGCTGTCGGAACCAAACGCGCGCCCATCGGTTGACCAGGCCGCCGCCGCAAAAGTTATGCGTCGTGTAAGCATCTGGCTCGGCGGACAAACTGAAGGGCGTGCTCGGCTGCGCCGCAGGGGAACGCCATTTCGCGAGACCCCCCCCTCCCCCCGCCTCGCCCGCCCGAGCTGACCGCGCGCGGAAGACGGCCGCGCACGTCTATACATGTCTGTTGCGCGCGGTTTGCGCGCGAAGCGCTTGGCGCGGAAACTCGATGAAACTTACGTAAACTTGCAATATGTTCACGTTATTGCGCATTACTTGCAAGAACACGCAATAACCTGATGAATCTTGCAATTGCAATGGTTATCGCGCTGGAACTGGCAGATACTTCGCGGCGCGCGCTGGATTTAGCGAAAACGTGGAATACCTTGCAGTTGCGTGCTGCATTGCGCTGTATCTTTACAGAATTCAAATGAATTTTACAAACCATACAAAACATGCAAAAACTCTGCCGACCAACGCAAAATTCGCACGGCGGCAATTAATGCCAGGGGAGCTGCGCCAGTCCGCGCCGATCCGCGCGATTGCGCAGGCGGGAACAACAAAAAAAAAAAAAAAAATCGCCGCAGGATCCGCGCGGCTCGGCGGCGTGTTCCGCGACCGCGCCGGCGTTCAAGAAGCGCAAGGGAAGCGCGCGAGCGGTCGCGCGCGATCGCTTATGCCCCCCCCCCTCCCCACCCCACCCCGCCCCCCCCCTATGGGCCGCCGCCTCCGCTGCCGCCGCCGCGCGCGCCGCCCCGCCCCCCCTCCGCCCCCGCGCGCGCGCGCCCCGCCGCCCGCCCGCGCGCAACCGCGCGCCCGATTCGCCGCCTCCACCGCAGGGTCGCTCTTCGGGCCCATGGCCAGGTCGTCTTCCATCGCTGCCGCCGCCGCAGCCGCGGTGACTCGCCCAAGTCTCGTCGGTTGCTGCGCCGCCGCCGCCGCCGCCGCGTCGCGCCCGCAGCCAGGGCCCCTTCCCGCCCCCCCCCGCGCAGCCCCCGCGCCCTTCGCGCCATGCATCGCCACCTCGAACCGCGACCCGCCCGCCCTCCGCGCCCGCCCCTCCTCGTCTCTTCGCCGCCGCCGCCGCCGCGGCGCGCTCGCGAGGCGCGGCGCGCCCCCGCGCGCGCGCGCGCCAGGTGCCGCCGCCAGCGCCGCCGCGCTGCCTTCGCGCAGACGCTCGCGATCGGCCTCGCGCGCACGCGCCCCGAAGAAACCCAGTCGACCCGCGCAATCCGCGGGTCGACTGGGTTTCTTCGTGCACCTTGAGCGACAGCCCGCAGAAACATTGGAATACTCTGTTGAATGTGAAGTAACTTTCGCTTTCCCTGCGCAGCTGACGCAATTAGCAAACAACCGCACCAACGCGCGATGACGCGCAATAACCTTCAATAACACATTAGAAATCGTAGTTTCCCGATCAATCGCACGCAGCCGCGCATTATGGTGAGAGTTCGACAACTCAGCCCTGCAAGTTGCAGAATACCATCGAAACCCCAAATAATATATGACTTCTTTGACATTCTGACATGTACAGCACGTAACCCGAGCTAACTTATACAAGCTGGCAAGACCGTGGGAAACTCTCTAGATTTTTTTTCTTTTTTTGGGGGGGAACAAAAAAAAAACATTAAAAAAAAATATCATGGCGAAAGACCCAACCATAAGCAATTGTTGGTAACGCGTTGTGGGTGCCGCTTTCGGTGGGGCTCCATATGAGGCCGCGAAGCGCTGCCTTGGATGGGGGAACCGCATGCGGACTGCGCCACCGGGGCGGGCCTTCGGTGGAGCTCCCTATGGGGCTACGAAACGCTGCCCTGGGTGAGGTAACCGCATGCGAACTGCGCCACTGGGGCCTTCGGTGGAGCTCCCTATGGTGCCACGAAACGCTGCCCTGGGTGGGGGAAGCGAATGCGAACTGCGCCACGGGGGCTTTCGGTGGAGCTCCCCATGGGGCCACGAAGCGCTGCCCTGGGTGGGAGACGCATGCGAGAGCAGCCGCTGGGGCCTCCGGTGGAGCTCCCTATGGGGCCACGAAACGCTGCCCTGGGTGGGGGAACCGCATGCGACACCCCCACTGGGGCCTTCGGTGGAGCTCCCTATGGGGCCACGAAGCGCTACCCTGGGTGGGGAACCGCATGCGCCCACCCCCACTCGGGCTTAACGAAACGCTGCCCTGGGTGGGGGAACCGCATGCGAACTGGGGCCTTCGGTGGAGCTCCCTATGGGGCTACCGCAGCGCCCCACTGGGGCCTCTGGAGAACAAAGCGCTTGGGTTGCGAAGTGCCTTCGGCTCCACTACAGCGAACCGGCCTGGTTGGGGAAACGAACGCCTGCAATGCGCGGGGGCGCAGTGCGGTGCGACGAAGGGGCCGTGGAGGGGCGCATTGCGCGCGCGCTGCGCATGGACAGGGAAGGCCACCGCTCAACCGTGCCATTGGGGCCTGAGCTCCCTCCGCACAAACATGGGGCCTTCGGTGGAGCTCCCTATGGGGCACGAAACGCTGCCCTGGGTGGGGGAACCGCATGCGAACACCCCCACTGGGGCCTTCGTTGGAGCTCCCTATGGGGCCACGAACGCTGCCCTGGGTGGGGGAACCGCATGCGAACACCCCCACTGGGGCCTTCGGTGGAGCTCCCTATGGGGCCACTCGCGCATGGAACGCAACGGGCAGCATGGCGTTGTGGGTTGCGAACGGGCCAGCAATGACTGCCGTGGAGCGCTGGGGCTCGCGAGCGGGGCGAAACCCCCTGAGGACCCGCCGCACTGCCGAAATCGACAGCAGCGCGCACCGATGGGCCGCTGCGCGGCCGGCGGCTCGCTGCCATGCGCGCCCGCGCCGCGCGCGACGATCGCCGCGCGCAGGCGCCTGTTGATTTTGGGTGCGCAGCGAGCCGCCGCTCAATCTGCCACATTGCTCTCCTTGAACAAGGGCGCAACTTCGGGCCCCGCCTTGCGCGCCCGACTTCCGCGCTTCGTTGTGTCTGATGAACGCGGGCGGCGCGCGGGGGCCCCCAGCTCGGCTCGCCGCCAGCGAAGCGCGAGCCCGCCGAATACATGCAACGCTGCGAAAGATGGAACGAACGTTGCAGCGCGCGCCTGTCGCGCGCGAGCGGGCGCGCGGGGGCGCGCGCGCGCTGGCGATGCCACGTGCCGCGCGCGATGCCTGCCCCCGATGCAGGTGCGCAAGGCCACTCGATTGCACCGCGCTGGGGCGCTCGGAGGCGTCGGCGGCGAGCGCTCGCGCGCGCGCGCCTAGCGCCCTGCTGCGCGAATCGAACGGACGACCGCGGATCTGCGCGAGGGTCAGCGAGGGCGCGCGAGCGGGCGCGCGCGCGCGAACGCAACGATGATAGCGGCGGGCGCGCGAAAGCAACGCGCGCGTTCTCTGGTGCGAAAGTAACGGCGGTCGCCCAGCAGACACGTTCGGACCACCGAATGTAAAGCCCCAGCCCCTGACTGCACGAGGCTGTCACCTCGGCGTTGAGCATGCGAAGCCACGCGCAATGCGCGGCTCGCGCTGGCAACGCATGTCCACGGCAGATCAGCTGTGCAAGGTGCAACGTCCAACGCGACAGCGCGATGTAAGAGTTCACCCTCGGGCTGGGAGACGCGGCCAGGCCAGCGCACGCGCGCTGCAACAAGGGGGAAAAACCGTGCGCAACGCGAGCGACGCGCTGGCATGAATAATGTTCATCGCCTTCCAGCTGCGCCAGCTCAAAAAAAGAAAGAAGAGAAAATCAAATGTACAAATGATGTTCTGTGTGGAGCAGGCTGCATTTCAACATGGAACACATGAGGCGCTGCGCGCGCGCTGCACTGCGTGCATCATGGTCTTTTTGCATTGCCCACGCTGGTTATGCTGTTGTTCCAGCCAGAGAATGAATTGTTATATTGAGTTTTGTACATTTAGGCTTTGGACAAAACATCGCTGGTTTGCTATGCAAGTGGTTCAAAACCGCACAGGGCGCGCTGCGTTCAGCGCCATCTTTTTTTTGCATTATCCCCATTGGGATGACAGCCTGGTCCTGCCTGAGAATGAAATTTTACATTGGGTTTTGACCATTGGTTTTTGGGGTAAACATCGCTGGTTTGCTATGGAAATTACGAAAGACGGCGCAGCGCCCGCGTGTGCTGTGTGCACGGCTGCTATGTATACATATAAACTCAACGTTGGTGACAGCGCGTGTTTGCTTGAGTTTGTTTTTAGCATGGGGGTTCGCCAGTGGTGCGTTCGACTGAACACTGCTGGCTTGGAATGGAAATGATTGAAATCCGCGCAGCGCGCGCGCGCTATACGTGCTGTTTGCTTTTATATTTAATTAACGTTGGGCGGACCGCCTCCTCCTGTCTGACGATGGAATTTCACATTGGTTTTGCCCATGCCTCGGGGTTGTCATCGTTGGCTCGCGATGTAATTGGTTCAAAACCGCTCAGCGCGCGCGCTGCTTGTTCAATTTTGCATAAGCCACATTGCGATGACAACCTGCTCCAGCCCAAGAATGAAATTTTACATTGGGTTTTGGTCATCGGTTTTTTGAGTTTACATCTCTGGCTTGCACTAGGAATGGCTGAAGTCAGCGCAGCGCGCGCGCTGTGCGTTCTATATTTTCTTGTAGAATCCGCGTTCGGGCGGCCGCCTGTTCCAGCCCAGGAATGAATTTTTACATTGGGTTTTGCCAATGGGTTTCTGGGGTTAACATCGCTGGTTTGCTACGGGGATGGTTTAAGGCCGCACAGCGCGCGATGCGTGTTACATGATGAAGCAAAAAGCAACTTATTTTCCGAGGTGAATTGGCAGCCTGTTTGACAGAATAATGAAATCGTAAGTGTTTTCTCATGCTTTTTCAAATTTCTAAAAATTTTGAGCATCGCTGGCGCGCCGCGTAGATAGATCTGGGCAGCGCAGCGCGCGCGAATCGCGTTACATGCGTTCTCATATTTTCCACGTTGCTGCCTGGTCCGACCGTTGAGCTGGTGACGCTGGTTCGCGGGCGGAATGCTGCGCGTTGTGCTTGTTTGCGCATGCGCACCGTTGGGACGGACGCTTTTTTTTTAACCTGATTTTGTTTGTATTTTCATTTGTTCATTGAGTGTGCCCCATGTGGCGTTGTAGCTAACATCATTGGTTTGCCGTTGGGAAACTGATTATTGGCTGTTCGGGGCGCGCGCTGTTTGCGTAAAGAAAAAATATTGCAGCTCACGTTTGGATGACCGCCCCTTCCAACCCTATAATGCGTTTGCATCGCAGGCTTACAGCGGAAATGTGCCCAGGCAGTGCAGCGCGCGCGCTTCGCGACGCACGCGTTTTCATACATTTCACGTTGGGACGGCCACTATCTCCAGCCCGAGAATGCAGCTGGTGTAGCTGATTTCCTACAGAAATACTGCGGAAGAGCGCGGGGCGCGCGTTGCGTGATGCCTTTGCTCATATTCCACGTGGGGAGGACAGTTCTTTTCAGCTAGAGAACGGCTGTTCGCAATTGGTTTTCGGTGTTGGCGTTGCTGCGTTGCCCTGGGAATGACTTTGGACTGCGCGGCTCGCACGCTCGCTCGCACGCAAAGCGCGCGTTGCATACGTTCTACTTTTTGAGTCGCGCACCCCACGTTGAGACGACCGCCTGTTCAGGCCAGTGATATGTTTCATGTGCCCATTGGGTCTTGGAGCTATCATCGTTTGCATGCTACAGCGTTCATTTGTTTTACGTCGGGGTGACCGCTTTTTTCCCGCCAGCGAATGAGTGTCCAACTTATGTTTTCCAGTGGGTCCTTGAGTTAACATCGGGATATCTATGGGTGCGACTTCGGGCAGCACGTCGCGCTCTGCGTGTTGTGTCAGTTGCCATTAATCCCACCAGCCCTCTTGGCGTAGGTAAAACATCATTTTCTCTGTGGAACAGACGGTCATCTCAAGGTGGAACGCGCGAGGCGCCGCGCGCGCGCTGCGCTGCTTGCAACATGGTTTTTCTGCACGGTCCACGTTGGGTTTGCCCACCAGAGAATGAATGTTTACATTGGGTTCTGCCCATGTAGGTTTTGGAACTAATACCGCTCGTTTGCGATGCAACTGATTCAAGCAGCACGGCGAGCGCGCTGCGCTGCGTTCAGCGCTTCTTTCTGTGTCTCCGATTCTCCTTGTTAGGATGGCAGCCTGGCCCAGCCAGGGGATGAAATTTTATATTGTTTTTTTTGGACATTGGTTTCTGGAGTTGACATCGCTGGTTTGCGATGGGAATTACGATGGACGGCGCAGCGCCCGCGTGCGCTGTGTGTACGACTGCTATATGCACAGATAAACTCAACAGTGATGGCCGCGCGTGCTTGCCTAGGATGGGCGTTTTACATGGGGTTTTGCCAGTGGGGCGGTGGACTGAACATCGCTGGCTTGCGATGGAAATGGTTGAAGTCAGCGCAACGCGCGCGCGCTATTCGTGCTGGTTGCTTCTTTATACATATAAATGTATATGTATGAGGACAGCCTGGTCCTGTCTGGTAATGAAATTTCACATTGCGATTTTCACGTTAGTTTGGGGATAACATCTTTGGGTTGCTATGCAACTGATTCAAAACCGCTCAGCGCGTGCGCTGCGTGTTCCATTTTGCATACTCCACATTGTGATGACAGCCTGCTCCAGCCCAAGAATGAAATTTTACATTGGGTTTTGACCATAGGTTTTTGGAGTTAACATCGCTGGTTTGCAATTGGACTGATTGAAGACAGCGCAGCGCGCGCGCTGTGCGTTCTATATTTTCTTGTAGAATCCGCGTTCGGGCGGCCGCCTGTTCCAGCCCAGGAATGAATTTTTACATTGGGTTTTGCCAATGGGTTTCTGGGGTTAACATCGCTGGTTTGAGGGCCGCGCTCGATGCTTGTCGCATGGAGAAACAACGAGGACATTCTTTTCCGTGTAGAAATGGCATCATGATTGGCTTACTTGTGAAATAGTGTGTGCTTTTCTGTTTTCGCATTTCCTGCGGTCTTGCATTTAACATCGCAGGCGCGCCGCGCAAAGAAATCTTGGCAGCGCATCGCGCGCGAGTCGCGTTACACGCGTTCCGCTTTTTTCACGTTGGGATGATCTTTGCCTGGCCTGATTTTTGTGTATGTTTTGATGCAAAATAATCCGACCTGGTTGCGCTGATTCGCGAGCGGAATGCTGCGACATTGCGCAGCGCGCGTTGCGCGTTGTGCTTATTTACGCATGTGCACCGCTGCGATGCCAGCTTTTTCTTAAAAAGACTGGTTGTGTTTTCATGTGTATATTGGGTTTGCCCTATGTGGTTTTGTACCTAGCGTCAATGGTTTGCCGTTGGAAAATGGTTATTGGCCGGTTGGGGCGCGCGTTTTTTTTTTTTTTCTGCAAAGAAACAACAAGCGCTTGTCCGTGCAATTCTCGTAGGGGCGGCCGCCGTTCCAGCCCCAGAATGTGTTTGCATCTGGTTTACAACGGGCTTGGGGATTATCATCGTTAATTTACCACGGACATGTGCCCAGGCAGTGCAGCGCGCGCGCTTCGCGATGCACGCGCTTTCATGCATTCCACGTTGGGCGCGCGTTGCGCGCTGCCTTTGTTCGCATCTGCCACGTTGAGATGGCAGCGCTTGCCCGCTAGGGATGGATTGTTTGCAATTGGTTTTCGGAGCTGGCGTTGCTGAGTTGCCTTGGAAATGGCTCTGGGCCGCGCATCTCGCGCGCTCGCTCGCGCGCAAAACGCGTGTTGTATGCGTTATATGTTTTAAGTCGCGCACCCCACGTTAAGATGACCGTCTGTTTCAGCCTGGGGGTGCTATGGTTTTCATTTGCCCATTGGGTTTTGGAGCTACCATCGCTTGCCTGCTACAGCGTTCGCATGTCTTACGTCGGGGTGGCCGTTTTGTTCGTCTTTTTTTTTTTTTTTTTTTTCTCAGCCAGATAATGACTTTCCAAGTATGTTTTCCATCGGGCCCTTGAGTTCACATCGGGGGCTTGCTATGGGTGCGTCCTCGGACAGCACAGCGCGCCTTGCGCGTTGTGCCCTTTTTGATAATTTAGCGGGAGGGGATATGCGACGGCTCTGACCCTTTATACCCCTCGACCCTGGACGCAGGGAGGCGTTGGGGGGGCGTGGCGAGGATGCCGCGCGGCAAGCACTGGTTGGGGAATGCACCATTATCGCAAGTACATAAACGCGCGGTGCGAGGAGGAGGCGGGGGATGAGAAGCGGGTTGGGCCCTTTATATCCGTCGTGCCCAGGACGCAGTAAGAATAAACGGAAATATGTGACATGGGGGAGGGAGGTTGCATGGAAAGCATTAGCTTGGGGATCCGCCAGGGTCGCATTGATAGGTAAGTTTGGGCCCATTTTTATGCCCGTCGTGCCCAGGACGTAGTGAGAAGAAACGGCACGAGATGACACGGGGGATCGAGGTTGCATGGCCGACGCTGGTCTGGGAATGCGCTTGGATCGCACTCATTGGTAAGTAGGCTGAACATGAGAAACCGTCGCGCCCAGGGCGCAGGAAGAAGAAACGGATTCCTTGCCCCCCCCACCCACCCACCCGCTCTCCCCAGTCGCCGTCGCCCTCTTCATCGTTCTCCTCCCTCCTCCTCACTCCTCCTCCTTTCCCCCCCCCCCCTCTCCCCGACTCGAACCCCTCGGGCCACTCGCCACCCCCCCACCCCCCGCCCGCCCCCCCCCCCCCCCCCCCCCCCGCCTCCAATCTAATCATCATCCTCCTCTTCTATTCAGCATCCTCCTCTTCTCCCCCCCCTCCCCCCTCCCCCTCCTCCCCCTTATTCCTCATTACGCCCCCTCTCCTCTGTATCCGTCTTCTCAGGTCCCTCCTTCGCCCGCTTTCTCTCCTCCTCCTCCTCTTCTTCTCCTCCTCCGTTTTTTTTTTTTTTTTTTCCTCCTTCTCAATATTCCGCCTCCTCCTGCCACTCCGTTCCTCCTCGCTCTTCCCCTGCTCCACCTTCGCATCCTCTCTCCTGCTACTATCCCCGCTCCCTCCTGCCTCCTCCTCCTCCTCTCTCTCTCATTGTCCTCGCCTATTGCTCGCCCATCTCCTCACTTCCCCCCCCCCCCCCCCCCCCCCGCCCCCCCCCCCCCCCCCCCCCCCCCTTCCATGGTTGCCTCCTGCCCATCGGCGTCCTCCATCTCCATCTCCACATCCTTCTCCTCGTCCCCCTCCTGCTCCCCCTCTTCCCATTTCTCCCGCCTCCCCCTCCTCACCCACCTCCTTCTCCGACTCCTCATCCACATCCGTGTGAGCGTGCGCAGGTGTTTTGACGCCGTCGACGCTGCCTCCCCAGCTGCAGCTGCAGAGCGCTCTCTCTCTCTCTCTCTCTCTCTCTCTCTCTCTCTCTCTCTCTCCCTCTTTCTCTCTCTCTCTCTCTCTATCTCCCTCGCTTTCGTTCTGTTTGTTGTGTCAGTTCTCTTGTTTGTGTGTGTGTTTGTGTTTTATCTCCCTCTCACTCTTGTTCTCGTTCTCTTTCCCTTACTCTCTTTCCCTCTTTGTCTGACCCCTCTCGCCCATGCGATATAACTGGGATTCGCCCGAGAAGTCCTCGCAATACACTGACATGTGCCGCAGTTCCTATAAACATTTATGTTCGTTGCGCTTATCCTGAGGCGGCCAGACTGCAGTCTAGCCGAAAGCGGCGCGCCTAGACACACGTGCCTTCAGCGCGCTGCGGAGCCACGCGTGGCTCAAGTGGTCGTGCATGCGCTGCCCCTCACTGGTCGAGGGTGCTGTTCGGCGACGCAACTGGCGACTCGACGAGGCAGAAATCCTCCGAGGACTGCTGGGCCGAGAAGTCCTTCCACTTCGACTCGTCCCTCACCTTCCGGCCGTAGGGGATCCAACTCTCGGGGTTGCGCGGGTCCCATGGGATCGTTGGTTCGAGCCCGTTCTCCGCCTTGGTCGCCGCGGCCGCGTAGTCGATCCAGCCTTTGGGGTCCTTGATCTGCCACCCGTAAGGCACCCACGTCTTCTCGTCGTCTTTGTCCCACCAGTGAAGCGCAGGCGCCCGAGCCGAGTGCTTGGTGTAGTCCAGGAGCTCGTCCTCCTGCGCCAGCGTGAAGTCGCGCTCCATGCCGAAGGGCCCGTCAACCGATGGGCAGTCGTCGTTCAGGATCGCCTTGGCGCGCTGCATGTGCGTGATCACCTTGCTGATCTCATCGAGCTGGCATTTCATCGCCATCACGTTCGTATTCTGCACCAGGGTCTTCGCCGTCGTGCTGCACGACTGGGTTTCGCACCGCACAGTGGCCATCTTGAGCGCGGCCTGGTGCTGCTTCAGCTGTGCGAGCCCGTCCTCAACCCTGTCCGACGCATTGCCGAACACGTGCTTGGTGGCCAGCAAGACTTTCTGAGACTGCTCGAGGCGGTAGCCGTCCGACCCGACCTGCTGATCGTACGTCTGCTGGCAACCGCGGTCCATCCCGATGCGGTCACCGAGTGATGGTTCGCTGGGGCTCACTGCTCAGACGAGTTTGAGCCAAGATGCTGTGCGCCTGGAATGATCGCGATCGAGTGCTGTCGTGGCGGCGGGTACGGGGCCTGCTGGGGCCTCCTGGGGCTTCTTGGGGCCTGGGCCCCGCCGATGCCCCTTGCGCGTTTCGTGCCCCCGCAGGGAGCTCGCGTTTCGCGCCCCACAGCACATCCCAAGTGGCGGCATTCGTATGCGCCCCCGTCGCACAGCTCGGCGCACTCTTCGCGCGTTTCGTGGCCCTACGGGGAGGGGGGCACCTCGAATGCAGTCGCAACTGCGTTGTTCGCGGCTGCGAATGGTGCACAACTATCACAAAACCACTCACATTACGACCTCGCGCGGGGTGGCCAACAACCCAAGTTCGGCGGAGGATTGGGCCGATCGGCTTTCGATAGTGTTCTCGGCTGTTCCGCCTTCTGCTGCAGCCTGGGGCGCCTCAAACACCCAAATTAATTAATCGGGGGCGGGCAGTGGCCCCGCCGCCACCCACAACACCAATGACACCAGCAGCAACTAACGCCACAGCACCACATTATGTTCCTCCTCATCATCATCTTCCTGTGCTTCGTCCCCCTCATTCTTCCCCATCTTTCCCCTCGCGGCCACCTGCTTCTTTTCCCTTGGTGGAAGCATGCTGCCCCGACGACCCCAGTCGAGGTCAACTTCCACGAGTGCGCGGGGTGTGTGCTTGAGGAACGGGGAGGGGGGGGGGGAGGGGGTGAGATGATCAGGAGGGGGTGGGAGAGGTAGGAGGGGAGGGATGGGGGAGAGAGGATGAGGGAGGGGGAGAGAAGGCGGGTGAGGCGGAGCAGGAAAAGGAGGCGGGGAGGGCTAGGAGGACAAGGGAACAGGAAGACGGCCAACACCGCACGACGCTCACGCGTCCGCCGACGTGGCGCCCTCCTTCTCGCGCGCGTCCATCTCCTCTAGGGAATGGCAAGGACCTCCCCCCCATGCACGGATCCCCTCCATCGGGGAGGGGTTCACCCCCCCCCCCTCCCCCTGCCCCCCCCCGCCCTGGGCCTGGAGAGGGGCGGCAAAGCATTCCGAGCCGCGATCCTCGCGATGGGGTGTCGAACAATAGCGCTCCCAAGGGTTGCCCAGGAGTCGCCTAAGAAACCTCCAACCTCTCGCTGAACGTTCTCTCCAGCCCCAGGGGGAGGGGGCATGGGGATGGGCAGGGATGGGGAGGAGGGAGAGGAGGAGGAGGAGGACAAGGAGGAGGAGGACGAGTAGCGGGAGGGGGAGGAGGAGAAGGAGAAGGAGGGGA
Source organism: Prorocentrum cordatum (assembly GCA_963575745.1). Classification (NCBI taxonomy): domain Eukaryota; class Dinophyceae; order Prorocentrales; family Prorocentraceae; genus Prorocentrum; species Prorocentrum cordatum. The sequence goes on along the minus strand of CAUYUJ010007446.1, from coordinate 281,864 downwards.
AGGAGGAGGAGGAGGAGGACTCAAAGAAGGCACGAGGATCCAGGGGGACCCAGAGGGGAGGAGGAATGGGGAGGGGAGGAGAAGGAGGAGGAGGGATGAGGAGGATGGGAGGAGGACAAGGAGGAGGAGGACGAGTAGCGGGAGGGGGAGGAGGAGAAGGAGAAGGAGGGGAAGGAGGAGGAGGAGGAGGAGGAGGGGAAGGAGAAGGAGAAGGCACGAGGAGGGGGAAGAGGAGGAGGAAGAGGAGGAGGAGAAGGAGGATGAGCTGGGAGCAAAACGCACTAGAGAGGAGGAAGGAGGAACCAGCACCCTAAGGTCAGCGCCGCTTGCTCGAGCGACTACTGTTTGATGGGGTGGCGGTGATATGCATAGCGTGAACAATTGGTTGCACCATCATGACGTTTGTCGTTCTGCTCGCATCGTCGTCGCTCGTGCATCGTCGACACCTCCGTTATCGTCCCCATCGCGCGTTATTTCCTCGACATCGTCCTCTCGTCGTCGTCGTCGTCCGTTCAATGCATCTGTCCCGTTTTCATGTTCATCCCAATCGTCTCCTGGAGCTGCCCGCGGATCTCGTCCGTCTGCGTCTTCAGCATGTCGATGCGCTTGTCGATGCCCTGCTTGCCGCCGAGCTTCGCCCTGTCGATCTCGCGCTGGCGGCGCCAGCGGATCTCGTCCTTGCTGTGATGTAATGCGCCCCTCCTCTGTTCCCCCCCCCCTGACTCTCCTTCCCCCCCTCTTCCTCCCCCCTTCCCCCTATCCTTGCCAGCCAGCCTTCGCCGCGTTTTTAATAGTGTGTTCTTCCTCCTCCTCCTCCGTGGTCATCCATCCCATTCCGCCCCTTCCTAATCTCATCACCCCCCCCACCCCTCCTCCCCCCCCCACCTTTTTCCCCCTCCTTTACCCTCCCACTCTTCCTTTTCCACCTAAGCTCCCCGTCCTTTTTCCTCCTCGTCCTGATCCTCCCCCGCCTCCCGCCACTGTGTGCTCCTCCCGCCCCAGGGGGGGGGGGGGGGGGGGGGGGAGGGGGGGGGGGGGGGGGGGGGGGGGGGGGGGCGGGGGGGGGGGGGGGGGCGAGGCCAGAAAGGGGGGGGGAGGGGGGGGTTTGATTGGTTTTTCGGGCGCGCCCTCGGGCGGTCCATGTTCGGCGCAGTCCACGAGTAGGCAGGCGACTGCTTCTGGTACTCGAGCCACCTGTTGCGCTCCTGGGGCGGGAGGGGCGGGGGGGAGCACGGTCGGGGGCGTGGAGAAGGAGAAGGAACAGTTAAGGTTTAGGATCGGGAATTTTCGCGTCTGTCGACTGTCCTTCATCCAATGCCGATAGGCGAAGATGAAATCAGTCTTCTCCGAAGCGATATTCATCTTGAAATTCTTCTTCTGACGCTGGTGAACGGGAAGGCCGTGCTGAAGTCTGGGGGAAGTCGACCACGCATGCGGTTTCGGAGGGTCCTTCGGCTGATTCAAATGTGGGTCTCTTGGAGATACAACGCATCAAGCCGAGGGTGATAACAGGAGGGAGCTTGGGGTAAGGGAAACAGGAACGAAATGAGGAGGGGAAACGGGATGCGTATCCTGATGATGATGGCGATGCCGATGCTGATGATGATGGCGATGCTGATTGGTGATGGTGATGATGATGCTGATGACGATGATGATGCTGAGGTTGATGATCATGCTGAGGTTGATGATGCAGAGGAAGATGATGAGGAGGATGATGAGGAGGAGGAGGAGGGAGGGAGGGGCGATGATGATGATGAGGAGGAGGAGGAGAACACGGAGGAGCAGGGGGAGGACGAGGCGGAGGAGGAGGAGGAGGAGAAGGAAGAGGAGAAGGAGGAGGAGGAGGAGGAGAAGGACAAGGGGAACAAGGAAGAAGACTGTAGGACTTCCCGTCCTGTAGCATGCCATCCATGTGGCCAGTTGTGTAGCCGTTCTCCCACCCCATGTCGTACCCGTAGCTGAAGCCCTCCCTGTGGCCGCGCTTGTAGCCGTGGTCGCGCGGCGGCGGCGCCGGCGGGGGGCGGGGAACGACCGTGGCTGACGGGGCCGCGGACGCCCCTGCCGAGGAACTCGCTCGGGCCCGCTTGGGCGAAGGCTCATCCTGGGCGATCTCGGGCAGCGAATCGCCGAGAAGCGAGATGACGCCGTCTGACGGCATCGGGGCGGCCCCCTCGGCAGCCATTGTTCAATGTGATCGAACGGCACTTAAGTGCAATGCAACCACCTAGGGCGACGCGTCGCCGCTCCTCGCAGCCAAAACGGCTAGACGGAGGAGGCGGTCGAGGGCGGGGGGGCTTAGGGCATGCATTAGCGTGGCTTGCGGGAATGCATGTGGGGCACGATTGGGAAGACGATGCGGAGAACGAGGAGGGTGACGACGACGAGGAGCAGGAATGCGAGTAGTAGGGCGAGGAGGAAGACGACGACGACGACGAGAATGATGATTACGATGGGGAGTAGGAGCAATCAGAAGATGGCGAGGAGAGGAGGACGACGAGGCGGATGAGGACGGCGAGGAGGAGTAGGAGCAGGGCCAGGACGACGAGACGCCGAGGGCAGGGCGAATCTTTGAATTTCAGTCTGGGTCGATGCCCGACGCGTCGGCGCTGCAGTATACTTCAGGCACCGATGCTGCAACGCGCCATGTTTGGCATGTGACCTCCTCCTCCTCCTCCTCCTCCTCCGACGCTGCAATGCATCTCAGCGTGAGGAGGTGGGGCGCAGGGGCGGCGGGGACGGCGGACGGCGGTGAGCATGCGGAGGAGGAGGAGGAGGATGAGGAGGAGGAGAAGAAGGCGGAGGAGGAGGAGGACGAGCAAGGGGAGAAGTAGAGGAGGGTGACGACCAGGAGGAGGGGAAGGAGGAGAAGGAGAACGTGGAGGAGTAGGAGGAGGACGAGGAGGAGGATGAGGATAGATAGATCGTTTGCCTAACACGGCCTTGGCGAGACGCCTCCGTCTACGCCATCCCACTGGCCGTCTGAGGCGACGCGAAACTACGGCGAGACCTTGCCGTTGTGCCCGTCCGCGGGCCCCTTCGTGCGACGGCGCTTCCTGGGGCCGCTCTCCGACGGATGGTCCTGCTCGCCATCGTCGTCGGTGCCGTCGCCTTCGAGGCCCTCGTCCTCGGCGCCGTTGTCCACGGCGCCGTCGTCCTTGGGGCAGCCGTCCTTGGTGCCGTCGTCCTTGGCGCCGTCGTCCGTGGCGCCGTCGTCCTCGGTGCCGTCGTCCTTAACGCAGTCGTCCTTGGTGGCGTCGTCCTTGGTGGCGTCGTCCTTGACGCCGTTGTCCACGATGCCGTCGTCCTTGATGCCGTCGTCCTTGGCGCCGTCGTCCTCGGTGCCGTCGTCCTCGGCGCCGTCGTCCTTGGGGCCCTTGGTGTCGACGCCATTGGTGCCGACGTCCTTGGCGTCTTCGCCGCTGTCCAAGATGCTCGCCAGCTCTGCCTCCAAGGACCCTTCAGCGGCGGAGGTGTCATCCATCCCCATCACGTCCTCGCCATCCGACTCGACGCGCTCGTGCTCCGCCGCTTCGTGCATCTTCTTCGCGACACTGTTCGCATACAAGACCACTGCCTTGAGCGAGTTGTCACCTCCTGGCATATCCTCGCGCGAAGACGACATCCTCGACCATTTCTGGACGCCCTTGCAGTGGACGTACACCTCCCACCCGCCGTTGGCCTTCTTGGGCCGCGAATAGATCCCCACCTGGGGCGCTCAATACTTCCGCGGAGGGGGGTGGGCTGGCAGGGCGGACATGATCTGAAGGATACGAAAAGGGGTAAGAACGGAGGGCGGAACGGAACGCACGACGAGAGGATGGAGAAGATAAGGTGCACAGCCCACGAATGAAGATTAGGACGCATGCGAATCTTGGGGAGGTGGGGGGGGGGTGGGGGGGTGGTGGTGGGGGTGGGGGGGGGGGGGGGGGGGGGGGGGGGGGGGGGGGGGGGGGGGGGGGGGGGGGGGGGGCGGGTCGGGTGGGCGGGGGGCGAAATGGATAGCGATACGTGGGGAGGAGTGGATGGGCAGGAAATGGGGGAGGGGGAGTGCGGGGGCGTGGAGAATGGGGATAGGGCCATGTGATTAGGTCGAGAGGGGTGATACGGAGGAAGCGTGCGAGGATGGTGGTGGTGGTGATGACGAGTGCGAGGCTGACGATCCGAGTCTGATGATGGAGATGAGGCTAATAATGGAGATGATGGCAAGGACGGGGGAGGGGGAGGAGGAGGAGGAGGAGAAGGGGGATGAGGAGGAGGAGAAGGAGGAGGAGAATGAGGAGGAGGAGGAGAAGGAGAAACAGGAGGATGAGGAGGAGGAATACAAGGAGGCGGAGGAGGATGAGGACGAGGAGGAGGAGGGGGATGAGGCGGAGGAGGGGGACGGGAATGCGCACTTTCTGACAGGCCCCTTGCACCCTGTAGTGGCCAAATGTTTGGCTCGCGCCGCGGCACTTGATGATTCGCTGCTTGTCCTCCAGCTCGTTGTCGTTGTCCTCCCCCTTGGCGCCGCTGCCGCCGTCGATGTCAGCCTTCTTGGAGCCCTTCTTGCCGCCGCCGACGTTCGCCTTCTTGGAATCCTTGCTAGAGTCTCCGCCGACGTCCGCCTTCTTGGAGCCCTTCTTGCTAGAGTCGCCGCCGACGTTCTCCTTCTTGGAGTCCTTCTTGCTAGAGTCGCCGTCGACGTCCGCCTTCTTGGAGCCCTTGCCCTTGCCCTTGCTCTTGCCCTTGCCCTTCGGCTTGGGCTGTGGCAGCTCCTTCTCCGCGGAACCATGGGAGCTGCTGGCCTTCGCGGCGGCGCACTTCTTCGCCTTTGCTGGCGTGCTCTCGGAGAACTGCATCGGTGGGTGCGGGCACCACCTGTCGCCATCATCCCACGTCAGGCACAGCGTTCCGTCCTTCATCTTCTGCTTGCCGTCCGACTTGGCACCGTCGGCGACGCGGACCGCGCACGGCATCCCGTCGGCGGACTCCTTGACCACGTATTTGTCATGGTGCTTCTCCTCCTTGATCTCCTCGTCGGACTGGTCGTCGCTGGCGCCGATGTCCCAGCTCTCTTCGCTCTCGAGGTCGCTGTCGCCAGCCTTATCCACGGCGAGCGCCTGCAGGCCGGGGGGGGCTCTGTTCGGGGGCGGGTGGGCGAGGAGGGGCGAGGAGGAAGAAGGATGACACGGATGGCATCTGGCATTGGAATGGGGCCAAGAGGATGCGACGGCGGGCGATTGGGAAGGCGACGGGGGGAGGGCCGATGCCAATGAGGAGGAGGACGACGACCAAGATGAGAAGGGAAGCGATGGCGAGGATTGTAGGGGCTGAGCCGAAGGAAGAGAGGTCCGGTATGACAATAATAATAATGGCAATGGTGATGGGCGCGAGGACGCGGGGGGCGGAACGGGAGCACCAGGAGGGGGATGAAGACAATGCAGAGGAAAAGGATGATGAAGACGAAGAGGTGGACGATGATGAGAAGGAGACGTAGAAACTGGAGGGAGAGACACTGGAGGAAGCGCAGGGTGACGAGGAGAACAAGGAAGACGAGGAGGTGGAGGAGGATGAGAAGGAGGAGGAGGAGGAGGAAGGGGAGGAGGAGGAGGAGGAAGAGGAGGAGGAGGAGAAAGCCTTCAGCACATCAGCCGCCGCGGGCTTGCGCCTGGCCACGTCCTGCTTCGTGGAGGCACCTCGGGCGGGAGGGTGGAGGAGGGACGGGGGGGGGGGGGGGGGGGGGGGGGGTGAAGAGCGGAGGAGGAGGAGGAGGAGGAGGGGGAGAAGGGCGGGGGAGGAGGGGGGGCGGGCGGAGGGGGGAGTGAGGAGGAGGAGGGAGGAGAAGGAAGATGAGGAGGAAGAGGAGGAGGATGAGTAGGAGGAGGAGGAGGAGGAGGAGGAGGGGGAGGAGGGGCGAAGGGGGCGCGGAAAGGAAGGATGGAACAGACGGGGGATGATGGGGGTAAAGGGGGATGAGGGGGGGCAGGGAGAGGAGTCTGATGAGGAGGGACATGATGACGATGAGGAAGGGGGGCGCTTAAGGAGGACCAGGGAGGAGAAAAGGACGAAGAGGAGGATCTGGAGGGACTGGGAACGAGAAGGAGGAGGACGACGAGGAGGGGGTTGAGGAGAAGAAGGAGGACACGGAGGACGACGACGGCAAACAAATCTTCCGTCTACCTTCCTCGCTGTCGTCGTCCACGAAGCTGTCGTCGCTCCCGCTGTCGTCGAACATCGCGTGGTGGGCGATGGCCCTCGTGCTCTTCGGCTCGACGGCTGCTGGCCTGGGTTCGTACGGGGCCGCCAGGAGCGAGACGAGCTCGTCTGGGATGTCCCATTTGTTCCTGGGCTAGGGGGTGGCATCCTCATCCGAACCCTCCTCCTCCTCCTCCTCATCCTCCTCCTCCTCCTCCTCCTCCTCTTCCTCCTCCTCCTCTCCTCCTGCTCCACATCCTCCTCCTCCTGATCCTCCTCCTGCTCCTCCTCACTCAGCGTTTCTCCTGCTTGCCGCTACTCCTGCTCCACCTCCTCCTCTTCCTTCTCCTCCTCCTCTCGGCGCTCTCCACCATCCTGCCCCTCCTCGTCGTCCTATTGTTTCCCTCGTCGGTCCTGGCGGCCCGCCGATGCCCCGAGAAGAGGTCGAGGGCCTTCTTCGCCTCTATACACGCCCTCTTGTTGACGACGGGCGCGTCGCTCAGCACCGAAGGTGGAAGCGCGAGCAAGAAAGAGGAGGAGAAGGAGGGACAGAATGATGATGAGGAGGAGGAGGATGAGGAGGCGGAGGAGGAGAAGGAGGAGGAGAAGGAGGAGGAGGAGGATGAGGAGGAGAAGGTTGAGAGGGCGAGGGAAGGAAATGGGATGAGTACGAAGAGGATGAACATGAGTAAACATGACGACGGATGAGGGCGGGCGGCGAGGAGAAGGATTCGGCACCATCGCAAAGGCCATCTCCCAGTCGCCGAGGTCGAACGTGAGAGAGCTGTTGAACTGGGCGGGGCAACACGCATACCGATGGCGATGCTACCCGTCTCGCCCCCCCCCCCCCTCCTTGAGGGGAGAGGGATTGGGGGACAGGGAGCATCGGCACTGGTATGCGTTTTGCCCCTGCGACCTCGAGCGCCGCCCTGATGACACGCCACCACTCGGAGCCCAAAATGTAGTCTCCGATGCCCTTGACCGCCTGGGGGGTGAGATATGGGGAGGAGCGGGGCGGTCAAGGGGAGAGGGGGAAGAGGAGGCAGGATGGCCTTGCGGCCCTGCTGGTTCCACTCCAGGAGTGGCGTACCGCGCTCCACCCACGCCTGGAGCGTCTTGGGCGGGAGCTGGCGGATTGCGTCCGCCAGCTGGGCGCGCGCGGCGCAGCTCATTGCCGCGCTCGGCGCGCTCTGGCGCGCTCTGGCGCGCTCGGCGCGGGCGCGGTCTCGCCAGCGCTTGGGCCAGAACCCTGGTGCCCGTGCACGGGCACCGTGCACGGACACCTACATCAACATCAACATGTTGATGTTGATGTAGGTGTTTGGTTTGGTGTTTGTGTTTGGTGTTTGTGTTGGTGTTGGTGTTTGGTGTTTGTGTTTGGTGTTTGTGTTGATGTTTGATGTTTGTGTTTGGTGTTTGTGTTTGGTGTTGGTGTTTGGCGTTGGTGTTTGGCGTTGGTGTTGTGTTGGTGTTGGTGTTTGGCCGTCCCGATGTTGGTGTTGGTTTTTGTGTTTGGTGTTGATGGTTATGCTGATGTTTATGGTGATGCTTGTGTTAAGTCATATTTGATGTTTGCGTTTGCTGTTGATATGTATGTTGATGTTCATGTACACTTGATGTTGATGATGCTTATGTGTACTTATTTATCTTGGTGCTGTTGTTGTGTTGATGATGATGATGATGATGAGGAGGAGGATGATGATTATGATGCTGATGATGATGGTAATGCTGATGATGAGGATGATGATGAGGATGATGATGATGATGCCACCAGACAAACACAGACAATCCAAGACAACACAGACAAACACAGACAAACCCAGACATTCCAGACACTGAAAAACACCCACACCATCCGATCGGATGGTATGGATGGTGGAGAGCATGGGTACTGTCCCACCAGTGGCCCCACCACTGTCGCACTGTCCCCGCTGTCCCCAGAACTGTTCCCACCACGGTTCCACTTCCCCACTGTCTCCACGGCCCCAACCACTGCCCGACTATCCCGCTGTCCCCACTGTCCCCTGACTCCTCCGCTGTCCCACTGAGCTGTCCCACTGTTCCCCACACTGTCCCCACTGTCCCCGCCACTGTCCCCACTGTATCCTCTGTCCCATTGTCCCACTGTCCCACCACCACCCCCACTGTCCTGTTTCCACCACATTCCATTGTCCCACACCACTGTCCCCACCACCGCCGTCACCCACCACTGTCCACTGTCCCCCCTGTTCCCACCATTGTCCCCACCACTGTCCCCACCACTACCGTCCCCACCACTGTCCCACTGTCCCACTGTCCCCACCACTGTCCCGCTATCCCCTCACCACTGTCCCCACCAACACCGTCCCCACCACTGTCCGCACCCCCACTCGGTTTTCGAGGGGGGGGGGGGGTCGAACCGGTAAAGACCCCCCCCGGTTTTCCGAATCCGGAGGGGGGGGGGGGGAGAGGGGTTCGAACGGTAGTGAACCCCCCCCCCCCCCCTTTCACGATGAGCAGGGGGGGGGGGGGGGGGAGGGGTTCGAACCGTAGTGACCCCCCCCGGTTTCCGGAGGGGGGGGGGGGGAGGGGTTCGAACCGGTAGTGGCCCCCCCGGTTTTCCGCCAGCAGCGGTAGAACACGCTCTTTCATACATATATATATATATATATATATATATATATATATATATAGTATATATATATCATGTTCGATACTTGTCACGTCGACAAAGTCGTCGGCGTGCTCCTCCTGGTCCGCCTCCACCCTCTTCTCCGTCTGCCTCCTGTCCATCCTTTCTCCTCCCCCGCCTCCATTGTCACAGCGCGAGGGGACGCATGGATCTGGAGGGTCGCAAGACGAGGAGAGGACGATCTTCTCTCGAGCGGTCGGGAAGCGCTCCAACTAGAATGCACTCGCGCCTAAGCCAACAAGCTACGGAGGGAAGGACATAAAGGGGGGAACGACACCGAACACGGAGGCCCCAGAGGGCCGTCGGGAAACAGCCGGTCCTACTCTCGTGGCCTTAACTCCGTAGCAGGACATAGTAAGGTAGGCTGGGCTGTCGGACAACACGAACGAGTCCTCCTCCTCCTCACCTTCTTCCTCCTCCTCGATCCTCGCGGTGCCGGGCGGCGCCGATGGCCTCGAAGTCGAGGCCGAGGGTATGCGGGCCGGGCGCGCGCCCGTCGCGCCGCCGCCACCGCTGCTGCTGCTCCTCTCCTTCCTCATGCCTCCTGGACCTCCTTTCTCCTCCTCCTCCTCGTCCTCCTCTGAGACCTTAGCAAGCCCCGACACGTCGGACACCTTAGCGTGACTCTGAAGGGCCCTCCTCGAGGCCCCGCGGGATCGTGACTTCAAGGCCGCATTCAGGGCCCTTTCATTACAGTGGCCGTCCTCATCTATGAGACACAAGGTCCCGCGCGTCAGAACGTCATGCAACGCAGCGTTGCCACGACTGGGATCCACCTTCGTCATGGGGTCCGCCGGCATCATGCCGTGCGGGAGCCATCTCAGCGTGGACCCCACCGCACTGAGCGAATCACGTATTACGGCCATCTCGATAGCATTGCGCCGGTCGGCGCGAGACCCGGCACTATTCCTGGACAGCGTGTCGAAACACTCTTAGCGTCAACAACACGCAACGATGAGGCCGAGTCTCCGATCTCACAGTCCCGGGAGAGCACCACCGAAAAGGGCCCCTGCGAAGCCGTCCAATCCGGTCTCGAGACATCCCCGAACACAACGTCGCGCCACATAATCTGCAACCACTGTGCTTCTGCGAGCGCCGCAGACAGAGAGAGCGTCTCTGCTGCTATAGTGCTAGCAACCACTCGCTTTAGCCGCTGAGAGCGCCAAGCAGGCAAGCTCACACGAGCCCGCCTATTCTCGCGAATGGAGGCATCTGCTGCAAAAACAAGCCAGCCGGCTTGGGCACCTCCTCGCCGTGCTGACCCAGGGCCACCGGCGTCGGATGCCGTCGCAAACGTGGTAGCGATCGGATCGAGTCCCCAAATCGTGATGTACTGAGAAGCGGAGGCCCTCAGAAACTTAACCACCTTGCTGGCCATAAGAGCATCAGAAATCTGTGGCTCCGGGAGCGCTGCTGCCAGCAGAAATGCGCCCCCGGTCACATCGGGGCGAGACTCTCGAGCAAGCCATTGGATTTGGGCCACTATAGTGCGGTGCGAGGATATCTCAGACGACGTGAGCGGGCTCTCGGCCTGAGAAGCACGCTCCTTGGAGATAGCAATGGGCGAAAGTTGCCCCCGCACATACTTCTCTTGATCCACCGTTATCTTCCCGCCCCGCTGCTTGATATGCCTTCCGGCGTAGGTCTGCCTCTCCCTCCCCCCACTTACCGAACTTAAAACGCTCGAAGAGGCGGCGCTTCAAATCGGGCAGCACCTTAGCATCTCCGGCAACGATCAGGTCGTCGACCTCTATCAGCACGAGAGACTGGAGCCTGCCGCAACTCGAGCGCTGCAGCCACAGGCAGGGCTCCAGGAGCGAGCGAGTAAAACCGATCTCACCCAAATGCTCCGTGAGGGTCCGGCGCCGCAGCAGGGGGGCATCATTCAGCCCATAGACAGGCGCGATCAGCTCGATCAAAGTTCCCCCCGAAAGCCTGAGGCCTGAGCAGGCCTCCACATAGATAGCCCCCTTCGGTCTCTCGAGACGGTTGCTCTGGCAGAACGCATTCTTTGCGTCTGCTATCCCCAGGGCCCACCCCATGGAGGCGATCACCTGTAGCGCCATCATTATGGATTCTGACTGCGGGGTAGGAGCATAAACCTGCAAAGTATCACTGTCCGGATCCTGGTGGCCACGCGCGCGCCAGCGACTCTTGGCGGTAGGCGCACTGCCTACCCCCTCGGAGGGCTTCAGCCTCCTGACCATCCGAGAAGACAAAATCCGATCCGGGTGCCGGCGCCTCGTGCGACGCGATTCCTCCAAGCTGATGACTCGCGCTGCCCCGGTAGCCGTCATCGCGGCCCACTCATTGGCGTCTGATGCCTCAAATTCTAACCGCTGCTCAGGCGTCAGATTCTTCAGCTGCACCTCCGCCCCTCGTCGTGGAACAGGCGGGGCCCCCACGAGCCCAGAAAAACAGTCCGGCAAATCTATATAAAACGAGCTCTCCTCGGAACCGAGAGCCGAGAAGAGCGTGTCGCAAGTGACGCCCATCGACGCCAGTTCTTCGCTCAAAACCCTGTCCTGCTCCAGGTCCTCTCCCCCTCCGAGGTCCCCAAAGCTCACCAGTCCCAGGACTGGCTCCCCAGTGGTCGGGTTTCTCGTCCAAACCGGCTCGAGCCAGTCCCTAGAAGCAGAAACGGCGACCTCCCCTCGCGCCCCAGCTGGAGGGGGAGACCGACTGCGGCGAGCTTCTGCCGCCTCAAAAACTGGCGCGGCCGCTGGGCGTCCAGCAGCAGCGCTCTCGCGCTCAGCCACCATCCGGGAAACGCGTCCTGACCCGGTCAGCTGCTCTGCCGGGGTCAGTCCCGAGGAAGGCTGACCAGCCGTCGCTGGAGGCTGCAACCCCCACTCGGATCGGACCGCGGCCCTCTCTTGCTCAAGAGCCGTCGCGTCCGAGGTGTACCTCACCCCTATACCCCTTCTCCGAGAAGACGGAGGAGCCCCCTCGAGGGCTTCTTCCGCCGGCCTCCGCGGAGGACGCTCCGCCTGAGCTTCCGCATCAGAGTCGTCTATCGTGACGACCGCGGGGGAGGGTTCTTGCAAGGGCGGGGCCCCGGGAGACTCGGCCTCCGACAAGGCAGGGCCAGTCGCCGACCCGACCTCAGGAACGACAGTCGACGCGATCGACGAGGCAACAGCTCGCACCTCCGGGGGAGGGCCCTGCGGGCCCCTGGGCTCCGCCACGGGAGCTCTGGAGTCTCCCGGAGCATCCCGGGCCTCCGGAGGAGGGGGCCCCTCCGACTCGACATCGACGGCCCCAACGCGCTTCCCTGGGTTCCTCAGCTCCTGCCGAAGCTGGTCGAACCGAGGATTGTCGAGCAGCTCAGCACCCAAGGCCTCCGGCCTCGTCGCGGGCCTCACCTGCTCAACGGAACACTTCAAAAGACGATGTCGCATCGCAACCCATACCGTACTCCTGGCCTGGTAGACGACGGCCCCGGGACCTGTCCAGCGATCTCGCTGCAAGTCGTGGCTTCTGTTCGCGGACGTGAGCCTCCTCCAGACATACACCCGCTCCCCCGGCTGGTACACTTGGTCCACGTGCTTCCGTGCCTTAGATGCCTCTGCCAGGCGATCGCGCGCATCGTGGGCAGCCAGAGCCCTCTGCGCCTCAGACCTCAGCTGATGCGCCCGAGCAAAAGCAGCGGCGGCCGTGTCCTGATCGATCGCACTCGCCCGGAGATCCTCGACCCCTATCTCATCCACGGCGTCGTCGCTCAACATGGACCTCGGGGCCCGCGGATTTCCCCCAGACACCATCTGACACGGGCTGAAGCCGCCCCTATAATACGCGCGGTTCTTTCCGGACACGACCTCGCAGAGAAGAAGATCCACCTCCTCTCGAGTCGTGGGCACAGCCGACAAGGCCGCACGAGAGACGGCATTCTTCACAATGCCACCGTGCCTCTCGCACTTGCCGTTAAAATGAGGGGAGTTGGATGGAATCACCTGGAGATAGATGCCCCCGTTCTCGCACCCCCTAGAGAAGCTACCACCGAACTCGGCTCCGCCGTCCGACAGTATCATCTCCGGAAGGCCAAATGGGCGGACCCACCACCGGGCGAGGGCAGCCCACACCGTCGCGGACCTGTCGTCCGACAGTAAGCAGCACTGCTGGTAACTTGCGCCGTGGTCCACCATATTCAGCACTGGCAAGCTTTCCCCCTGGAAGTCCAGATAAAACAGATCGACCGAAAGCAACCGGTTGAACCGATAAGTCCTGGGAAGGTGGGCCCGGCGTCTTCAATAGGGACGCAGGTGGGAGGCACAATGCGCACAGTGAAACTTGTGCTTCGCCCAGTGAAGGATCTCTGGTCGAGCTCCTGCTATGCGAAGAGTCCACAGGAAGTCATCGAGCATGGGGTGCCCGAGGTTCACATGCAGCTTGTGTAACTCTTGCTGCATCCCAGCGTCCACCTCGGCGCCCGCGCTGCATTTCTGACCGAGAAGGCCCGTTTTCGCGGCCACCTCCTCGCCCTCGGACCCCGGGGCCCCCGCGCCGTCCGCCTCGGGACTTCCGTCAAACTCTGGACCTCCGGCAGGAAAGCTGGCGGACTCGAGCAACTGCGGCTCACGATTCCGCAGCGCCGTCTCGATCCCGTTCGCCAGGGCTGCCACCAACTTGGAAGGGTAGCGCTCCGCCCGGCGAGTCCTGGCACTCCCCTCGAGAGGGAGATGCTCGTGCTCCCCCCTGCACCTCTTACAACATTCCTCCAAGAGATCCGCTCGGCTCGCCAGAAATCGCGCGGGCTTCTTCGAAAGCGTCCCCGGAGCGACCGACAGGCCGCACATACATTGGTCCAGGACCCGGGAGACCACACCTTCCGAATTCGCGATTATTTTGACGCACTCCAGGTCCCAGGAACTCGCAGACTGGGGATGTTCAAGGACGAAGTCCCTGCCTCGCGCGAGCTGATACTGAGCAATCTCGCAGCACAGCTGCATGAACCTCGACCCCTTTCGCTCGGTCTCCTCCCGCTCAGCCCTGCCCATGCGGTCCCAGTTGCTGGCAAACGCCGCGCTGAAGGCGCGGCGCACCGGAGACATCGAGATGCACATCGGCTGGTCCCGCTCGATAACTTTCCAGAGCTCTCGAACCCCTTCACCCGAGTCCAGGTCCCACCCCGAGAGAGAGTCAACCGCCGGAGAGACCCGACGCCCGCGCTTCTGAAGCAAGGCCGACACCCGAAGAGGAGAGAAAACCTCTAAAATGACGGTGCCCCCCCGCTCGGCCTCGCCCTGCTGCAGGGCCCGCCGCCTCCGGGCGTGCTTCTTGGCTACTCCGGAGCCGTCTAGAGCCTGCAGCGCTGCTTGCCTTACCTTGCGGGGAACCGCGGGGTCGGGGGTCTCCTCAAAACTCCCCTCGAGCGCTCTAGTGACGAACGAGTCGACCTCCACGGCGTAGTAGCGGCCCGCGCCCTTAGTCTCAAAGCTGGTGGCCGTCTGAGGGCCGGGGGGATCGTGCGAAGCTAAGTCGGTGACTCCAGGGCCCCGAGCGCCTTGCCCGCTAAGGCCGTCTGAGGCCGTGGCTTCCTCCAGGCTCTCCGAAGCCCCAGACCTCCTAAAGCCCTCTAAGTCCCCGACGTCGCCTCTCTCCTCCTCATCCTCAACCTCCTCACGCTCTGCACCAGAGGTCCAGAGATCGATCGAGCAGTCGGACACCTTTCTATCGCTAAAAACTTCGCCTAACTCCGAGTACGAGAGATGCCTCCAGAGCGTATCTAGAAGCACGGTGCCCTCGGTCCTCACGCGCACCCTGTGGGCGCGAGGCGGCACAAGAGCTCGACGGGGCCGGCCGCCGCTCCTGACTAGAGCGACTCCGACAAAGAAAGCTGATCGATCGAGCGAGCTTAGAGTGTGTCTCTTCCAGCCTAGCTCAGATCCCGCGTGATCCAGCGAGACCTCCTTTCCCTCCTGACGATCCCAGATTCCTCTGCCGCAGCCTGGTGCGGCCGGCTCCTGGCTGATGATCGTCCGATCGCGTCTTGACTGGACCGCAAGGTCCCGAAGCACGAGGCGATTAGCGTCCGATCCTCGGTCGAGCGTCCGCAGCGCTCGGCGCTGCTCTACCTCTGGCCATGCCTCAACCGTCGTCCAGGTACTTGTGGAGCCTATGCTGGCGGCCGAAAGATCGGGTTGCCCTCCGCATCGTGCTCTGCCTGCTCCTCCTCGGCCAGCATCGCGATCCTGTCGGCCTCCTGGATCCTGCGCGCCAGGCTGAGCACCTCCTGATCCGACAGGGTAGCACGCTGTGGGGCCGCCTGAAGATCTTGTTGGACCGAAGCCAGCTGTTCCGCCATCACGTGCATTTGGTCGAGCAGCGTCTTCATCTGATTCGCGTGGAGCTGCCTGGTGTTGATGCTCGGCACCGGCGGAGCTGAGTTGGACAACTGCGGCGGAACCGGAGGCCTCATCAACGGCGGGCTCTTGACCGCGGTCGGCGGCACGCCCTCCGGGATCTGCGTCGGCTCGAGCACCCCCATGCGGTTCATCACGAAGTCCCGCTCCTCCTCGATTGAGCGCGGTCTCGCAGGGCCGCTGCTGGTCCCCGGAGCCCACTTTGGACGGGCGCCTGGGGCACGAGGACGTGGGGGCTCGTGCGGCTGGACCGGCGATGCCATCCACGGGTCGCCCTCCGAGTACTCGTCCACGAGCCTCTTCGCCTCCTGCTTGAGCTGAAGCCCGCCCTCCTTCTTGGCCTCCTTCTTGGCGAGCTTGTCCTGCTTCCTTGCTTCGGCATCGGCACGCTCCTGTGGAGTCTTGTCCCTCAAAGAGAGCCTCATCTTGCACATCATGCAATGGCTGTAGACCGAGGTAGAGTTTGACCTCTCCTGAACGGCCCGGGGCGGGCGCGGGCGCGCGTCCTGGTCTCCGAGCTTCATCTCGACCGAAGCCGGCCACATCGAGGCAATCCCGTTGATGGCCGTGCAGCCCGAGGCGATGTGGAGCAGCCTCAGCGCCCAGCGACGCCACGCCAGCTGCATCCGAGTGAGCACCGGGATGCCGTCGTAGAGGTGCTGCCTCACCGGGACACTCATCTCCTCCTCCGTCAGGTCGAGCTGCTTGATATCGCCCGAAAGCTCTTCCCAGTCCTCTAGCTCCTCGTCCCCAATCACGCTGCCAAGCGCCGCCGCCGCCCTCCTCCGGCGCAGCGGCTGCGCGGACTTGGCCAGAAAACCGCTCTTCTTGACCCTCGACACCCCCGTGAAATGGAATGCTGGCGTCCTCAACCTGGGCCGACGTGGCGGCTCGAGCAGAGACGACTACGGAGCTAGAGCCTGAGGCCGAACCGACCGAGACCCGGGGCCCCAGACACTCACCGACGCAAGGAAAGGAGAAAGAAAAAGCAACTGCTGACAGACTACCTACTGCCCATCCTCCCCTCAGGTCCTGGCGCACGTCCTCAGGGATCCTCTCGAGAACCTCCGGCGGGACCGAGAACTCGTCCGGCTCGCAGTGGATCAGACTCAGCGACCTGTGGCCCGCGATGTGGCGGACCAGCGGACGGGGCGCCTTCTCCTTGTCGCCCATCGCGATCTCGTCGCTGCCGAGGTCTTTGACGGCGTGCATCGCTTCCAGCAGGCGAGCCGGCAAGAGAGGCGGGCACCTGCCGGGAAGAATCAGGAACTCGATGATCCCGCACTTGCAAATGCTGACCGGCACCCAAGCTCTACCAACCGGGCCCGCCTTCCCGCCGACGCCACCGGCAGTCACCCCGGCCGCGGGGCCCTCCTTCACTAGGATGCGGAAGCCGCGACGCTCGAACGCCTCCTTCATCATCTTCAGGTCCTCCTGTCCGACCAGAGCCTGGCCGGCCGCGGTGTCCACGAGGGCGCGGTCTCCAAGCTGACGAAGCGAAAGCTCCGGGCCCTCCACATGCATCGTCTTGGGCAGCGCGTTCCACTCCGTGACGTTGATACCGTTCCAGTCCGACTCCGGGAGTACGTCCAGGAAGAAACTCTTGCCCGTGCTTCCCCCCTTGCCGCCCTTCTCGCCGGCGATGCGGTCCGCCTTCGATCGGAAAGGGTTCTTGCGCGACTCTGCCCAGTGTCCTCGCTCACCACAGTTAGCACATCGGGTTCGCTTCTTGATGTCAGTCATCATGAGTCTCTTGAACCCGGGCTTCGAAGCCCGACGACGATCGAAGAAATCCCGATCTACCTTGCGAACCGCTTTCAGTCGACGAACCTCCGCCCAGGTCCTACGCTTCTCTTTCCAGAGGCGGTCCTCGACCACGGCAGCAAAGATCTGCATGACCTCATGCTCGCCGAGGTCCTGCTCGTCCAAGGTCGCCAGCAACGTCTCCACGTCCTCCTCGGGCAGCTCGACGGAGTCGTCCAGCTCAGAGAGGAAGACCTCTCGCACCTCGTCGTCGGCCGCCAAGGCCGGCCCTCCCGAGCCAGCAGCCGCGTACTGCATGTCCTCGGTCTCCACGGCGAACGTCTTGACGACGGGCTGGGTCGCCGGCAGCATGGGCTGCTCCTTCACGTCCAGCTTCAGGATCGCCTGCCTGACTGAACTGAAATCCTCGCGTCCTCCTGCCAACGTGCGCATGTTGATCTTATTCTGTGCCGTCAGGCAGGCGCCCTCCTCTAACAAGCGTGTCTTGACGTTCCCCGGCAGAATCAACTGATGACGCTCAGCCTCGGCTGTCTCAGCGTCTCTTCGCAAGACATAGTCCGTGAGACTCTCCCCCTTCTTGATCATGTAGTTGAAGAGTGCCGCGTTGTGAGCCAGTCTCTCTCGGTCGCCCAGTCTCTCGCCGTTCAAGACCGAGAGGTGCGACATAATCTTCTCAACGCCGTCGTCGCTCTCCAGCTCGTGGTGGAGCAGCTTGAACTTCACCTGCAAATCTACGGGCAAGCCCTCCAGCACTCTGTTCGCCTGAGCGTGCGCCTTGAAGCCCGCCCTCTTTGTCCACGCCGTGAGATTGTGTCGATAAGTATCGAGATGGTCGAATCCGAGCCAAGGCGGTGGAGCACCGAAATCACGATTCTGAACGAACTCGCCGGAGGCATGCGAGCTCCTGGCACGTGACTCTCTCCAACCGTCCCACGATCCCCAGTCCCAGTCCTGCCCGGAATCCCAGCCCCACGACGCCCACGGCCGCCACTGCGGGTCCTGCCTGTGATCTGCTTCACTGGCGGCGTCGTCGTTGCCCCTCCGGGGAGGGGTCACCTCTTGCCAGCCCGTCTCATGCTGATGGAATGCTGAGCGTGCTGTCTCCTCCGTTGGCGCCTCGCTGCCTCGCGGAGCGCCCGTCCCGTCGCCCGAGACTCCCATCACCTCTTCCAGCTTCTCCGACATACGCTCCGCTTACCACTGTCACAACACGAGGGGACACATGGATCTGGAGGGTCGCAAAACGAGGAGAGGACGATCTTCTCTCGAGCGGTCGGGAAGCGCTCCAACTAGAATGCACTCGCGCCTAAGCCAACAGGCTACGGAGGGAAGGACATAGAGGGGGGAACGACACCGAACACGAAGGCCCCAGAGGGCCGTCGGGAAACACCATCTCTAACTACATCCGTCCATCCTGTTCCTCCTCCACGTGCCCACTTTCATAACGATTCAGGTCTAATCTAACGCCGCTGGGCGTGTCGGTAAGGCTGGCCAGCGCTTCGCCGAAGACGTCCTGGCCATCCATGGCGCTGGAGATGGAAATCTCCAACATTTGCATGGTTGGAAGGGGAACTATCATTCAGCATGTCGCTCTCGCCTCAGCGCGGCGCACATTCGTCTTCTAACCTCTCAGCGAATCACTTGTCGATGCTGTACGACCCAGAGATGAGCATGGTGCAGCGCGCCGGCATCAGTGTAGCAGACTTCGCAACGCTGGCTGCGCGCCGCATCGCGCATCTTCCAGAGGTGCCCAGCTAGGACTAGGGGGCTCAGCGGCGGGCGTCTGCGACCGCGCCTGTCGGCCGTCTCGCCCGTTGAAACACATCGCCGAGCCCCCTTGCTGCCCTTCTCGGCCCAGTCTTTTCGGGGGTACTTGTGCCCAGGGGATGGGAACAAAGGCTTAGTGGGCCCGGAAACGGCAAGGCCGTTTTTTCACTGTTTCCGAAAAAGTGTCCCTTGATAATCGACACGGCAAGAAAAAACGATTGGAAGCGGCAAACAGATAGCTCTGGGATTGGAGCCGGAGATGGAACCGGGAAAACAACGGCGACGGAACCAACAACAAAAACTGCGTCAGAACCGGCAAAAACGGCGAAACGAAACCGCTAAAAAACACGGCCCTGTCGTTTCCAGGGCCCGCTAAGAGCGAGCAACCGCCCACGAGAAGGAGGGAAAGGGAACCCATGGGACGCGTCCGACCCGGCCATGTAGTATACCCACATTGTAATATATCGTCTCCCGACCGGTGTGGCCAGAAAGCGCCCGCCACGACGCATGTACCATGAGAGTTCTCGGTGCGCGCGTCGCCCCTGGTGGGGCGACGTACACATATTTATATTTTATATATATATATATATATATATATATATATACATATATACATATATACATATATATATATTATATATATATATATTATATATATATATATATATATATATATGTGTGTGTTGGGGTGACGCAGAGCCCAGACAAGCGAAGTCCTGCTACTCTCAATACGCGGTCCCAGAGATTCCCAGCGTTTCCCCAGGGCTGGTGCTTCATCCCGGGTCGTTTTCTGACGGTCACAAGGCCGGGAGAGGGCCCCCAGAGGCCGAAAATAGAGAAACCCTCCGTCCTGACATCTGTCAGGACGTTGCGCGTCTCCGGAAGAGAACGGTCCTGTCGCGAACTTTTGTTCAGCGTGTCGCTGGCAACTCGGCGACACGCCCTGCCTCGCAAGCGGAAAGCGTCTCGCTGCGATCCGTGGGGCGGGAGGCACCGAACGTTACGAGACGTTGACACCTAGGGACTGGGACGTGGATAGCGTGTTGCGCCGAAGCGCGGTGGGCCAGAACCCGCGGCGCGACTGGCTACTTAAGCCAAAGCTCCTGAGCGTAGGAGGGCCCACGTTGAGCACGAAGTCCCCCATGGTGACTCCGCCCAGGACCCCGTCCTTTGCGAGCGCGGCCTCCACCACGGTCCTTCGCGGGTGCTCTGCACCTCTTCCCGCAGCCCTCCCGCGCTCTCTGGACGCCCCCCCCCCCACACCCCCAGGTTCTGTGGCAGGAGATCCTGGTGCGTGTTAAATCTTAGGGCGCCTCCTGACGGGACTCCAGAGGCCACTGGGGACTTCCACGGCCAACGGGAATCTCAGACCCGCGGAAACCTCCTCCTCCTCCCCAGGCCATGTTCTTCCTCATTCTCCCACCCCGCCTGGTGCTCCTCCTCCCTACCAGTTCGACGATTATGCGTACTACTCTTCTCTTTCCCCTGATGCTGTCCAGGGGGAAGCCTGACAACCTTTCTTGCGCATTTGTCGTAAGTCAAATTCCAACATGCTTGCTGATGTTATGTTGTTTTCGATCGGAATGTTCCCGGTTCTTCAAACAATGGCGCTCCCGCTTGCCACATGTCAGGATCGGCGCAATGCTCTAATCATTCAGAATGGCAACATCGCCTGGGCCCGGGCCACATAAGAATTGTTCCTCGTCGCTGCCATATCCGATGCCCCCGCTCCTCCGCATTCCCTCGGTCTTCCTGCTCCTCAGAATCCCCCTGCTCCTGCTGATACTGGTGCTGCTCCTCTCCCTTCTCCCATATGATCATGCTCTCATCCTGCTGATCTGCCATCCCCGCTTCTTCCTTTGTGTAAAGTTCCTACCTTCGGAATGCACAGCACACCATGATATGTTATAGAGGCGAAGGACCTGAGGGACTCTACCGTCGGCGAGTCCAAAAAGAGAGGCGGAGCACGTCAGATACGGATGGGAAGGGTAAGATATGGCGCGGGATGGGAAAGATGTCAAATATGGCGCGAGCGCACCTAGCGTGCCCTCCTCATCCGCCTCCTCTGCATCCTTCTTATCCTCTCGCTCCCTCTCCCTGCCCTTCTGCTCGTTCGCCTTCTCACGGCGTCCTCCTGCAGGTCCCCCCCCTCGCTCTCTTCCTCGCTTCCCTTCGACGTGCCATCGGGGACTCCTCTGCTTCCTGATCTCTGATTTCCCTCTGCCTCCCCCTCTTCCTCCTCCTCCTCCTCCTCCTCCTCCTCCTCCTCCTCCTCCTCCCCCTCCTCCTCCTCCTCAAAGCCCCTCCCACAAAAATCCCCTTGGCGACGCCTCAATCGGGGTCTCCCGCGCGACGCGTTCCCGTCGACCCGGCCCCCGGAAGCACCGCGCAGGGCCAGCCACCTGCCGCAGTGATCGCCCAGCGAGACTCTGCAGGGCACTGGACGGTCCCCGCTGCCGGCCCCCAGGACCTTCAGACTGGCAAAATCCTGGCAGAGTCCCCATGGTCCTCCTCTTCCACCCCATTAACCCCTCCTCCCCGTATCATCCTCCTCGTCCTTCTTTCCCGCCTCCTGTTCCTCCACAGCCCCTATCCATCCATTCTCTCACACACCATCCTACAGATCACCCTCATCCCACTCCTCCTTCTCCCCTTCTCTCATTCATCCTCAGGATCATGATCAACAAAGTATCAGCATCAGTATCAACATCAGCATCAGCATCATCAGCATCATCATCAGCATCATCATCACCCTCGGTATCATCATCAGCAGCATCAGCAGCAGCATCAGGGTCGGCATCACCACCACCACCATCATCATGAGCATCATCATCATCATCATCATCATCATCCTCGTCCTCATCATCATCAGCAATATCATCATCATACGTACTAGCATTCGCATCATCATGATAATAATACTGATAATGAGAATCATCACCATCATTATCATCAGCAGCATCATCATTATCATAAGAATCAGCATCATCGTCGGCACCAACATCACCATGACTATCAGCAGCGTCATCACCATCACCATCATCAGTACCAGCAACATGGCCATCACCACCATCACACCCATCATCATCATCATCATCATCATCACCATCATCATCGCCATCATTATACTCATCATCAACATCATCATCATTCTCGTCGTCATCATCATTCATTACCATCATACGCATCATCATGACCATGACCATTACCATGGCTATGACCATGACCATGACCATGACCGCCACCATCATCATCAACATCATCATTTCCATGGCATTCAAAACCATCGTCATCGTCATTATCATGATGATCATCCACATAATCATCTCTATCATCTCTATCAGTTCTGTCATCTCTATCATCATCATCAGGAGGAGGGGGAGGAGGAGCAGCAGAAGGAGGAGCGGAGAAGGGGGGAGGGCGACGACGACGAGCCGCCGCGCCGTGCGCCCTCTCCTCACCGCATCCCTCTCCGCGGCGCCAGCGCCGCGCGCGCCAAGGCTCGCCAGAGCCTCGGCTGCCGCGGCCCGCAGGAGGGCGGGGGAGGACGACGGCGGGCAGCGGAGGGAGGCAGGAGGAAGACCTCACCTCCTCAGCGTGGACCCTGTTCGCCGAATCCCTGGCTCGACGGGGTCCTGTTCGTCGGAACCCGGTTCGCCAGGACCCCGTTTGCTGGGACCCTGCTCGCCGGGGGCCATGTTCGCCGGGACTCTGTTCGCTGGGGCCCTGTTCGCTGGGGCCCCCTTCGCCGGCCGCGCCCGCCGTCGCCGTCTCCGCCGCCGTGTCCGTCGCTGTCGTCGCCGTCGTCGTCGTCGACGTCGCCGTCCCCGTCGCGAGGGCGTGTCGGGCAGGGCGGCCGGACCCTCACGGGGGGGTCGGATCGGGCGGGCGGACCCCGGCGAGCGGGTCGTGTCGCGCGGGCGGGGCATGAAAGTGTCGTTCGTACACGAGCGAGCACGCGTAGACTCCAAGGGGCGGGTCGGGTCGGGCGGGCGAGACATTGAAGTACAGTGCATACGCGGACGAGCACGCGTGAACCCTGACGGGCGGGTCAGGTCGGGCGGGCGGGACGGCGACGACGACGGCGACGACGACGGCGACGACGAGACGACAACGGGACGGAGGCAGCGGCGGCGACAACGGCGAGAACAAGGACGACGACGGCGGCAAACAGGGAGGCTGCGAACAGGGTCTCGGGCGAAGAGGGCGGCAGCGAACAGGCTGGGGCGAACAGGGCCGGGGCGAAGAGGGCGGCGGCGAACACGGCAAGGGCGAGCGAAAGCTGAACGGCTGCGTTTAGCAAGGGGTCCACGATCGAACACCAGCCCTAACGCTTCGGTCGGGAATATGTGCTGAGCGCATCGCGGCAGCAACCCCGTCGACACGCTATGCCCTTCGAGCGGAAAGCGTGTCGCTCCGCTCCGCGTGGCGGGCGGCTGAAAAATGCTCGGGTCGTTGACGCTTGGGGACTGGGATGTGGACGGCAATTCGCGCGAAAGCGTGGTAGGCCAGAACGGGCGGTGCGGCACGCTGATCCAAACTCTCTTGACCGCGAGGCTAACGCTGCTGGCGTTGTCGAGCGGTGATGCCCCGATGCCCTCGCCCCCTGTTTCCCCCTGCTGTTCGATTGGCGGCGCGCAAAAGGCGGTATGGGGGAGGGGGAAGGCTTCGGAGAAAGAGGCGGTTCCTTAATAGGCGCTGGCCTATATCCATTTATATATATATGTACATGTGTGCATGTATGCACACATCTACACTCTATGGCCACGCGCCCTTCCGGCGCGCTGAGGTTCTAGTTGAGGTCCCAGCCGTTTGCGACGCACGGACCATGATGGGTGCGAGCCTCACTGAAGTTCGTTCTCGTCCTAGTGGACGCCCTCTTGGGCCGTTTTGAGGCGCTCCTGGGAAGGCTGCAGGGGACTTCTCGGGGCGTCTTGGGAGCACCCTGGGCGTTTCGGAAGCTGCCCTGGGCGCCTCGGGTCGAGTCGTCATCTTGGTGAGGGGGGGGCCTCTCTGGACCTTTCTCGGCACGGGAGCCGCCGCGAAGCCCCCCAGACCTCTCCGAACTGGTCCGAAGAGCGAGCAGGATCGCGGAGCAGACGACGACGACGACGACGACGACGACGACGACGACGACGGCGCTGGGGAGGAGGAAAGAGCGGGGGCGGGAGGGGGAAGTGGGAAGGGGGGATGAAGGGCGACGACAGAAGAAGCGGAGGAGAGTGACCGAGGCCAGAAGCTTCGCTTTGGACTCTTCGTTTCCTGGGAACTCCAGGCGAAGTGCACGCTGAAACCTCAACGCGCCTGCGGGCGAGGGGGTCAGCAACGCCCCCGACATCCCACGGGCCGCGCTGCGCAGCACTGGCACGGACAAGGCACGCAAATGCGCCATCTTTGGCGCTCCGAAGAAAGAACACAAAAAAAACGGCTCAGCGGGAAAGGAAGGGGAGGAGGAGTAGGAGGAGGAGGAGGAGGAGGAGGGAGAGGGGGAGGGGGAGGAGAGGAGGAGAGGAGGAGGAGGAGGAGAACGAGGAAGAGGAGGAGGAGGAGGATAACGAAGGTGGAGGAGCGGGAGGAACAGCGAGCAGAAACACAAAAGATACCGCACCAACGATGGGCTGGCATCCCTGGGGCAGAAAAGGCAACTCGCGAGTGTGCAGACGTATCGGACAACGTCCGAGGTGCTCGCAATGAGGACCCACACGAGCGAATGAGGAGGAACGGCGTAAGAACGACAAAGAAAAAGAGGAGGAGGAGGAGAGAAGACTAACGCTGCGGACGCGGGTGCCCGCGTCGGGCCGACCAGGGCAGACAGACCCGCCGGCATTCAGGATAATAAGAACTCAGACCGAGGCAACAAGCGTCGTCAGCATCGCCATCTTCATCCTCATCATCCAGCCCCTCATTTGCAACATCCGCATCACCAAGCACGTCATCATCATCTTGTGGCTATCGTCATCATCTTCATCTTCATGATCGTCGCCGTCATCCGAATATTCAGCATAATCCTCGTCATCGTCGTCGTCATCGCCATCATCATCGCCATCGGAACTTCACGTGCTCAAGGAAGGCGTCTCTGGAGCACGTGAGATAAGTGTTGGCGGACATCCAGAACACTGGAAGAAAAAACAACATAAACAAACACCTCTCGGAGGTCCGTCGTCACCGTTTGATGACTCCGTCATTCGTCGCCGCCGTCACCGCATGTTGGTTGATCAAATATGGGGCCTTGAAGGGTGGATCCTTAAAGATAGCAAGAGGTGGCAGGTTGAATTTGCACTGGCTGAGGGTCCTCACTGTCAGATAGAAGAACAAAACAAACCGCATAAGCTTAATAGTTGCAGGTCCGCGCGGGTTCTTGGATCGTCGCTGCACCCCACTTTTTGGCGCGCGGAGGGCTTCAGGGGCGGATCCAAAACATCTGCGCCGACCTCCGAGAAATTAGGTTTACGCTTTCGTGTTGCCCGTCGAATCAAGCAGGGGGTGGGGACGAAGAACATGTTGCATTTCGGGCACCTTCGGTGCCCCTTTAGTGCCTAGCGCCTGATGCTGAATGAGTGGCTCTGGCCCCGTGCTTCCCCATCCCCTTCTTTTCAAAGGAATGATGACCCTCCCGGCGCAAGCCCGAAATATTAGCAGATCGCGTCCAAGGCTCGGGTAGTGCTGTGTTGTCATGCAGCAGGCGCGTTCGATGAATAATCTTACTACAAGATCCGCGGACACATCCTGCGTCGACCTTGGGCTTGACGGGGGGTTCGGGGGGGCAAAAGACGTCAGGCCTATCGGGGAACGAAAGACTCCCTTCGGGCACCCGCCCGCTAGCAAGATGTCCTGGCGTGCCTCAGTACTGCATCTGGGCTGTTAGTTGCTGCTAGTGGTCTTACAACCTGCAACACGTCCATCAAGAGCGCCGCAGGATCAAGCCTCCCAACCAGCGCCTAAAGGTGAAACCTGGTCCTCCACTCCTACCCGCCCGCAATCTCGGGCGGCCTCGCTTCGCAGCACAAGGCGAGGCATCGCCTGGGATGATGATGAGGAGGCGGAGGACGAGGAGGATGCGATGCAGCGAAGGGGGAAGAGGAGGCGGAGGAGGAGGGGATGGGAGGCGGAGGAGGGGGAAAGATCGGCGGCGCTGCGTATCTGCCCCTCCTCCATGCCGAGGCCGCGGCCGCGAACATCCCCCTCTCGGTCAGCCTCGAGTTCCTCTCGGTCATGCCCTGCTCCGCGACGCCCACGGAGAAGGCGTGCGACCCGCGCTCCTGCGGAAGCAAGCGGAGGTGCATCGGGTATCGAGTATCGAGCTGTCAGATTTAGAAGCAACGCCCCCCCCCCTCCCCTGCCCTCGTAGCCGACCTGGGCGACACTGCAACCCAACAGAGTGTTCCACGCAGCACCCTCTGGGCGCTCCGCCCACAGAGGAGAGCGAGCGAGAGCCAGAGTGAAGCAGCGCGGAGCCGTCCGAAGGGGTGGGCGCGGAGTAGGCGGAGGGGAGGAAGAGGGCCAGAAGGGGAGGAGAGCGAGAGAGAGTCCGAGTGAAGGGGCGCGAGGGCGCCATGCGAGAATGGCGCCCATGCAATGTATCGTGTTCGGTCTCCATTCAAGCCCCGCTCCAACGCGGTGCGGTGCACAGTTTGTCGGTCCTGAGGGCCGAAACGCTGCACACCGCACCACGTCGACGATGCCTGGAGGATCGTCGCCGAAGCCTCGAGGATCGACGATGCGTCGACGATGCCTCCACGCTCGACGATCGAGGGTGCCTCGGGAGACGCCAACGCGGTACGGTGCACACACGTCGTCCGCAGACGTCCGAGGGGGGCCAGTAAGCGGGCGGGGGAGGCGCGGGAGTCGTGGCAACTGCACTGCACCCCCGTGCCCCTGCGGGCTCCGCTGCCCCACCGTTGTCGTTACGCGTCTCTCCCTCGCCATGCCTGTTGTGCACGTGGTGGTCGCGTGTAGCACTGTGACCGCACGCGTTGTGCTGTCTGTGGGCTCGCTGGCGTGGTTCAGACGCGGCGGCAGCCAATGACCAGCCACTCCCCCCCACCCCACCACAGGAACAACTGTTATCCTCCCGCCACTGCCTCCGCCCCCCCCCCCCCGCTCACTCCCCACCACTCCCCCCCTGACCCCCTCGAACGGGGGGTGGCACCTGTGCATGGGAGGGACGGGGAGGAGGTGGCGGATGAGAAGGGCGACCGAGACGAAGGCGGCGGCTCGTGAGAACAGAACAAATGTGGACGCGGAAGTCCCCATGCGTGCAAACACTCTCGGAAACGTCATTTTCAGGGATGCATAGACGTCATTATGGGTGGGAGCGGGTCAAGAACGAGCGGCTGGTTATGCGTGAGTTTGTGTACGGCTGCCTGGATGTGAGAATGGGTATGGGAGCGGGTCAGCCTGAGTATGTGTGGATGTATGCAAGCTGGTGTGGATGGGCTCAGGCGTAGCTGGACTAGAGCATGGGTACATATACCCACCCTTTCAGGGAGCTTGCAGTGTCGGCACACGGGAGGGCCCCACAATCTGGGCCCGAACGGGCCAAGGTCCTACCCCATGGCAACTGCCTAGTCTGGTGCCCAAGTGACATGCCTACCATGTAGAGGTGATCATGTGGCTCCTGAATGGGGTCCTTCAACTGGGCCAACAGACCCAGTTCGTATCGGGGGTCCCCGCAATCGGAGTGCGAACGGGCCAACGTCATACCCCTGGCATCTCCGCAGTAGGTGGCTCAAACGCCATGCCTGCATCGCGGTCATCTGGGCCAACACCAGCGTTTCGACCCAGAGGTCCACACGATATGCGTGCGAACTGACAAGCCGCATACGCCCTGGCGGTTATACACTGGGTGGCTCACTTGTCATGCCCGTATGTGTCCTGATGAGTCTGAGTAGGAGTGGGCTTGACTGGGTGCGAGTCAGAGTATGAGTATGTCCGAGCATGAGGAATCTGCGCAAGAGCGGGTATGATCGCGAAGTGGTTCTGAGTTCGGGTCTGTGTATGGTGGGCCATATAATGGCTGATCGTAAGCATGAGCGGTTCTGAACACTAGTAACCCCCATCATCTCAATACGAGTAATATTGTGCATGCGTCTGGGTATAGAAGTGAGGAGGCAAGTGAGTGAGTGAGTGTTATGGAGGCGGACACTCATACAAGTACTTGACGAGGACAAGGGGGACCGAGTATGAGTAGCATGACTGGGCGAGGAGGAACGGAACAGAGCGGGAAAGAAGAAGGGGACGGCGGAGGCGAGACGCGAATTATACTTACCTCATCCTTGGGATATGGGGAGCAAACAGAGAGGGGCGGGGGCGCACTTCGCGCGAGCCGCTCGCAACCAGGCAGGTCCCGCACCAAGGGATACGCACGGCTCGCAGCCAGGGCATAGATGGAGGAGGAGGAGGAAGTGAAGACATGTCCCGCCTCTCTTGCTGCCCTGCTGCTCCTGTGCCTCTCTCACCCCCTTCGTTGTCCTTGTCACCTTTTGCCTTGAACCGATGGCCGTGGCACATTCCGTAAGACCGCAAGCGACCGAGGTGGAGGATGACGGGCAAGAGGAGAGCAAGGAGGAGAGGAGGGGGAGAGAGCAGAGAGTGGTGATGGGGAAGGGCGCGAGAGGTAGAGCGACAAACCATGTGCACACGGGCCTTGTCTGATGTCCTACCCTTCCACCCATCCCTTCCGATTGACCAGCTGGAGGTGTTGGGTCTTCGTACTGAAGAGACAGCGCCCCGCGTCGCACTCCCGCCTCCCGCTGCCACCTCCTCCCTCCTCCCATCCGCGCCGTTGGTCTTTGCATGCGCACTTCGGCACACTCCTCACATGTTTCGTGGCATAGGGAGGTCCACCTAAGGCCCCAAACGCACTGTCCACATGTGGGCGTCACGCCCGTTACGGCACACCAGTCGCACGTTTCGTGGCCACATAAGAACCTCCACCGAAGGCCCTAGAGGCACAATTCACATGTGGGCGCCACGCCCGTTTTGGAGCATCCCTCACACGTCTCATGGCCCAAGAGGGAGCTCCCCCATCCTTCGTCCCACTTGGCTTGCGGTACCCACCCTTGAATCTGGTTAGGCCCTTCGTCGCGGACGCGCGCCATAGCGACCCTGGAACTGCAAAAACGGCACCATCGTGTTATGCGCAACCGGAGAAAAGAGAAGCTGCGTACATCGGAGGTGGTGGCGGATGTGTAAGAAGATAACTGAGCAGGAGGAGAAGGAGGATGAGAAAAGAGGAGGAGGAGGACGACGACGACGACGAACACGAGCAGCAGGAACTGGAATGGACAGGGCGGGAAGAGAAGGAGGGCCCAGGGAAGGCGGCGGAGGGAAAAGGAGGGGGGCGGCAACGATGGGGAAAGACCCGTATCCAGAAAAGCAGCCCACACTGGGGCGAGAGCGCCATCCGAACGACGGGAGCAATGCCCCGAGCCTAAAATCAGGCCCGCGCAGCAGCGGGAGAACTATTGCGGAACGACCGAGAACGCTCGGATTGGAAAACCACATTCGAACAATCAACTCGGAACCATCTTGCGCGGAAGCAGATACCCGGAGCGGGTCGCGGCACTCCCCGGCCACCTAGGGGGATAAAGTAGAGAGGAGTACTCATGTTGAGAATTTGTGGAGACAGGGGAAGAGGAGGAGGAGAAGGAGGAGGCGGAGGAGGAGGAGGAGGAGGAGGAGCAGGAGAAGGAGGAGGAGGAGGAGGAGGAGGCCAAGGAGGAAAGTAAGGAGGCGAACCCTGCGGCGATTCGACCCTGTGGTTGGCAACGGCTGCCGGCGAGCCGCCCGCCCCACTGCGCGTGCCTCCGCTAGGGGGCCACATGCGAACCCCACCCTCCCCCTCGGAAATCCTGGGGGGTGGGGGCAGGGTCCGCATGGGGTCTCCTATCCGCCCCTCTGGGGCGGCGGGGGGCACCCCGGAGACGGGAGAGCCCAGGATCGAATCGACGAGGCGGACCGTCGATCGAAACGAATGGGACCGGCGGAAATCGTAGGGGGTCAGATGCGAACCCGACCCCTCCCCACCACGATGCCCTTGACTCCCGGTCCCCTCACCTGGGGTTCTGGCTATACCCGACCTTGGACAAGCTTCCCGGAGATTTTTTCTCCATACGCAAGGTGTAACAGCCATCACACGCGGGCCCCTGGGACGGCTAGGCGGCCAAGTCGGGAGAAGTCGAGTCGACGGAAATCGGCAAGCTTGTAAGGCTTCCGTGGAGAAAACGAAACCCAGATCGGAATCCGATGTCGAACCGAATCGGAGGCGATCGAGATCGGATCGGATCGAGTTGGGGGAAGGAAACGCCCACACGGGCTGCCCCGAGGAGGAGCCCCGAGGAGGAGGACGGCCAGAGGGCGCCCGCCAGCGGGGGGGCGCTCCCGCTCGAGGGGCGACAGGGATTCGAACTGCGCCAGGCGGCTCTGCAGCCTGCGGCGCCGTCCGTTCGTCGCCTCGCCGTCGGCACCGTGTGGCGTCGCCGTCGTCGCAGCCGTCGTCGCCAGCGCGTTCCAGCGAACAAGGAGGATCAAGTGCGTCGGGCAGATATCACCGCCTGTG
This sequence comes from Prorocentrum cordatum, assembly GCA_963575745.1. Classification (NCBI taxonomy): domain Eukaryota; class Dinophyceae; order Prorocentrales; family Prorocentraceae; genus Prorocentrum; species Prorocentrum cordatum. The sequence continues at coordinate 251,566 of CAUYUJ010007446.1, read as the reverse complement.
CCGACTCAGATTTGCGTCCAGCCAATCAAAGGTCGAAGTAGCCGCGGATGGTCGCGGCTGGGTGAAAGCACACATATGTTACTATACCCATCTTGCTTGCCCAAGCCCAAGGTGCCTTCGAGTTGTTTCGGCAGTGGCGGCAGCTGTTTCCAGGTGCGCTAAACTCGCCCTCGCTGAGACCACTCCTCGCCCTGATCGATGACGATATCGTATGCCACACGAGACGACCAACATTGAACATCAGCTACCAAGTGGCTTGACCTCGCGTGTGACATGCACTACACGCTTGCCTGCCTCAGCCGTGACGAACTATGTCGCGACGATCGGATAGGAAAATAGACAGCCCCAGCGGCAAATAATGATTGGACATAGTTGGTGCTAACGTCTTCTGCACTGTCTTTGTTACTAGTGGCGCATGTGCTTGACAATCGAACTATGCGACTTCGGTGAGCCGTTCATCCTCCTGACTGGGATTGTGGTGGTATCGAACATCGTGGTTTTGTGCAAATCGCCAAAGTGGTGATGTGGCGCATCCGCGACTGCGGGTGCAGCTGTCTTGCAAGATCACTCGGCATGCGCAAAGCCTCCACCAGGGGGGAACCACGACATCCTCATTCTCTACGCCCGCCACGCGCGCGCTTCTATACACTTCACGCTTTACATCGGTGCGAGGCTGTCCTCGTCGTCGACGCAAGCGACGTTTGCCCATCACTTCGCCCTTCCGCGGGAAGGCGCATGGGCCATTCCACCGACCCCGAATTGTTCACGCCTGCCTTCTACCACGATTCGCAGGCTTGGCTGGAGGAGGCCGGCGATCTGCCTGGCGACAACCTCGTCGTCCAAACAACAGATCTCGATGGGGGCGTTCACCGAGGCCCTTTGCGGATCTACCTGCTTCCCGCTGGGAAGCAAGTAACTCCGCAAATAAGCAACTATACGGAACATAGCTGGGAACCAAGAGTCGGGAAACGGGAAACGGGAACTGGGAACCCGGAGCCAGGAGCCCAGAACCAGGAACCAGAAGCCGGGAACAAGGAGCCGGGAACCCAAAACTGAAAACCGGGAGCCGGAACCGTGGGATCCGGGAACTGTTTCGATCGCCAGGTAGCTGTAAGTGCGATAGCAAAACTCATATCACAAGATCTTACTCAAGACATTGGAAATACTTGTGTTGGTCGTAAACGTCATGTGTGCATCTGCCCCAGTTGTCATATATATATATGTTATAGATGTAAGTAACGTGGTAAGTTAGATATCTCTGCTAAGTTGCTAGGGCCCGTTTTGATATGTGTTGTTATTTGATTTGCGGAAGTTGTTTTGTTTGGTTTTGTCCAAGTGACCTCGTTCGGGATCAAGCCACGTTCTGGGGACCTTCTGGAAATCGGGGTTCTCCTCTACCATCTTGATCCCCCCCTTCTCCTTGTCGACCTTTGCGTCGGCCACGTTGGTGGCGTCATTGAATGTGTCGCGGCCCTCGAGAGCCCTCTTGCGAGCCTTTGCTGCGGGGACCTTGGCACGACGTCGAGACTTCTCCTTGAGTTTACCGACCTGGGCGACGTCCTGGGTCGATAGGTTCCTGGAGCACACCGCATGCCCACTGGGACAGGCACCTGAACTGGCAACGCTTGGACTCCATGGCCTGTTCAATCTTGCGAAGCAGGACAGGAGAAGGATGCTTAAAGTTCGGATCCTCTGAGCCCCACTCATCCACAGGCGACCCCGCGACGATCGATGGGCGCGGAAGAAGGAATAGACGCGATGGAAGATGGACAAGAACTCTCTTCTCAGCGAACAAATAGGGACAAGGCGACCCACGAACCGCTCCAGCTCGCGCCCGCTGACCCGCGGGCGGCCCTGAAGCCGGCGGCCCGCGGCCTCCAGCAGCTGCCGCTTGCGGGCCACGGGCGCCAATGTGCGAGGTTGATGCGGTAGCCCAAAGAGACGGCATCCGTCGCGGGGCAAGCCAGCTCGTGGACCGCGAAACCCTTCCTCTCAAGATGGCGCTGCAGCTGGTCGCGGATGTCACCCGCGGTGTTCGGGCCCAAGACTGACGCCTCGATATTGCAGGCGTAGGGCAGCAATGGCAACCTGCCTGGCACCAGCTCGGGGATGTGCCTCTCATCAGTGATCGCCCTCTCGGGCTCGATCACCTTGGACTCCAAAATCTGCTCGTCGACCACCCGCTGCGCGATCCACGTCGCCCAATTCCAACCCATCGGCGCGACCTTCAGACAGGGCGCGATCATCGAGGCAAGGCGCGGCAGTCTACTGCAGCCCGGCAGCTCTGCGAAGTCCGCACGCAGCGACGCCTCGATCGGCGGCGGCGCGAAGTACTCCGACAGGGCGCATGGGGGCCCCCAGGAAGTATAACAAATTCGACATGGCCACTTGCGCCGCGCGCAGCTCAGCATCAGCAGGGGCCGAGACGTCGGCCCGCCGTGATCCGCTGGCCCAGCCCATGGCGGGAGGAGCCCTGAAACGAGCGCTGACCCCGCAGCGATCCCGGGCGACCCTGAAGGCGCCGCCCTTCGTCTTGACAACAAAAAGAGTGATGCGGGCTTTTGGCGACGCAGTCCACGTCGGCATCCCGCTCGCGGCCGGCGAGCGGAAGAAGGTGGCGCACTTGTCGGGGGGGGCGCTCGAGAACCATGTCCACGCGCGGCTTCGCAAGAGCGCTGGCCTCGCAGACCGTGCCAAACTCCCCGTCGTCAAGCAGCATGGCGGTGCCGAACTCCACGAGGCAAGCGGCGCCCTCGGGGTCCAGCAGCTGCTCCGCGATCGGGCGCCATTCCGTCGGCTCTGGGATCGCCGCCAGCCCGCGCACGCGATGCGAAACAATGCAAAGGGCCTCTCCACCGTCGCAGCCGAGGTCAGAACGGAGAAGCACGCGGGCCGCTTCTCGCGAGTCGGCAGCTGGACGACCATCATCATCCTCAACGCCCGCGTGTCGGTGCAGAACGCGCTTGGCCCACGCTGCGCAGCGCTGGTAGAAACGCCAGGCCTGGCAAGACCGCCCTCTCCCCCGTAGAGCCAGTTGAAGGAGTCGATCATGGCGTCCGCGCGCTGGCCCTTGGCGCGACGCAATTGCAACTTTCGCTGAACGGGGCGCGACGTGCCCTTGCGAACGGCCGGGGCCTCATCGAGCCTCGGAAAAAAAAAGTCGCGCGGTGCAGCTCTCGGCGCCTGCGAGCCCGCGACCAGGGCATAGTGGGGCCTCCTCGCGAGGGGGGGCTGGCGCGCCCATCTGCCGGCCCCGAGGCCCTCTGCGCGCCATGAGGCCCCGGCGGGGCTCTGGCCCCCCTGGCCTTGCAGCCGCCCCCTCGGCCCGCGCCCTCGGGGGGCCGCGAGGGGCGCTGCTGCCTCTCCTCCCGCGCCTTTCGGGCCTCCTTCGCGATGGCCGACCCCCGGCGCGCCTCCGAGGCGACGTGGGCGGCCAACTGCGGCGCGATGGCGGCGCCTCCTGACCGAGCCCCCCAACCCGCGAAGAAATCCGCCCTGCTGCAGTCGGGCCCGGCGGCCGGGCTGGATTGAGCCTGCGCGCCTCTTTGATGAGCGCCGCGCACCTGGGCAACAGCTCGAAGGACTCCACGGGCGGCAGGTTGCGCCGGCCCCGCGGGGGCCACCTCGTGTTCGTAGAAGCTCCTATCCCCAGCAGCGACCTTGCTCATGCGCACGCCGATCTCGCGGGCGGCGAAGAAAGACCCGCCGTTGTCTCGAAAGTACTCCAGCGCCCACATCAGCGCGCAAGGAACTGTCACCCTGAACCCGCCGGGCACCGCTTTCTCGCTGGAGAGAGCCGCCACATCTGCAAGGGCCTTGCGCCACTCGCCCTGCGGGTCGAAGAGCACCGGTAGCGCGCGAAGATCGCCGTCGCACGTCACCAGCGCGGACTGGCCCGCGAGAGCAGCCGTCCGCCAGGATTCCCAGCCACCCCGCCCAGCGGCGGGCTTAGCGGCGAGGATCGCCGCCAAGGGGCGCCGCTAGAGCAGGATTCTGCCCCGCTCTCACGTTCAGGCCGTGGTCGAACCTCTCGAGCTCGTCCTGTAGCGCCATCGTCGCCGCCCCGATCGAATGCGGGAAAGGCGCCCGCAGCGCACGGCAGATGACGTGGAGACTCCGCGCGAGGCCAGGTAGCATATCGGACAGCCAGACGAGTCGTCGAGCCAGTGCATTCCACCGCGCTTATTGGTTCGACGATCTTGGGCAAGGTCCGTTTTCGCAATCGGTCTCCAGCTCGAACGAAAGGGGGCCCATGGTACATTCGACGCAGCACGGCAGACTGAGCAGCAAACCGTCGCAACAGTAAACCGACCGTAGCGCTCTTCCTTCCTCCGTCTCCGGCATGCGATCCCCGCCAGGGGACGTATCCTCACAGGCGCGATTCCAGCTGCCTCCACACATCGATGATGGCGCTGTTGTCCGCGGAGACTGGCTGCTGCTGTTCCGCCTGCCATGCCTCGAAGGCCGCGCGCCAGCTCCGCCCGTGCTCGACGTGGGCCTTGGCGGCGCCACGCACTGCTGGCGGCGGCGCGTCCTCCTGGACCATGGCCTGCTGAAAGGCGACCCCAGCGACCATCGCCGCCCGCGACGCCTGGAGGGCCTGCTCGAAGGCAACTTCGAATCCGGCGTGGCGGGCGACGACATCGCCGACAAACCACGGCGGCGGCCCAGGGCCGTCCTCCCCACCCTCCTCAGCTGGGCCCACCCAGTCCACTTCAGAGTCATCCTGTGGCTCGCCACCGCCCTCGGGCTGCGAAGAACGATGGAGGCTGCGACTGCGGCTGCGGCTGCTGCTGCGCTCGCAGGGGGCATCTGCCGCCCTCGTGGGGGGCGGTAGCTGCTGCGGCAGGGGCGGCTGCACATCTTCAGCCTGGCGCGCTGCCGCCACCGTTGTATTTAGCGGGGACGGCGGTCGCGGCGGCGGCGGCGGCGGTTACGGATCCCCCCGCCGCCGCCGCTGCGATGTAGAACGCGTCGGGCCGACGCCATGAGGCCCTGGCGCGGGGCTCATGACCACCGAGAAACTACAAACACAGACGGCGTCGGAACGACGGCGACAGACAACCACGTGCAAGCACAGGCAACATATGTATACATACGTACAGCATACCTACATACGTACATGCATACATCTATGCATACATCTGTGTTTAAAATGCAATGTAGCTATCCACGTGTATGTGCACAACAAGATATGTGGCTTACATGCAAGTTCACATATGTATGTGCACAAACAAAGAGGCAGCGAAAGAGAGAGAGAGAGACAAGCAGAGAACATTTAATCTGGACCCCTCATCCGAAATACCAATACGTAGTCATCATACACATACTCACGTATATGCACACGTATGCCTGCTACCAAAATGTATGTGCCTGTGTATATATATGTGTATGTGTATCTGTATATATATATATATATATAACTATGTCGCTGTCGGGGGGAGCGAGGTGCAAAACACGAGAGAAGGAGGTATACATATATATATATATATACATATATACATATACAGACTTCTACAGCTACGCATGTACATTCATATGATTACCGTGTCAGGCTGGGCCCATTCAGGTTGTATCCGCTGCCAGTCATAGGACCAGAAATGTACGCAGAGAGCGCTGTATGCAGTTTGACTACATCTGCGTGAGCACTTGTGTATTCAAATATGCGTATACGAATACATAAACAAGATCGTGCCGCTAGGTGCAGAGAGAAAGGGAGGCACCAAGCAAACGTAAGTGCTTATACATGCTGAATCACTAAACCGAAGAACGCGGGAAACCGATACACACATACACATTCACACATATGACCGATGCGAACCTGAATATCCATATCTATATACATATATGTGTATATATATACACAACTGTACATGTCTACGTCTTCTCACAAAGTGGTACACACTTGAAGTGCACAGGTTAGGCTCTGTATATGCCTACCTCGCCAGAGAAAAGCCCCAATCAATGGATGGGCTTGAAAAAAGAATGATAAGCAAATCTAAAAGAGATCGACCAGAACACCGAGAACCCGGAACCCACCGAATTCGGCCCGGAACCAATAACCAGGAACTTGGGAACCCAGCCGGCCACCAAAATCGGCGGGGCACTTTCGCCAAATCTCTCAGTTTCCGCTAGGACCCCTCCGGTGCAAGCGTTGCTTGGGGAATACTTTACTTTTATATATATATATATATATATGCGTCAAAAGAGAAAGTGAGAGAGAGCAAGAGAGATCGAGAGAGAGCGCAGAAAGAGAGAGAGAGAGAGAGACAGAGGGGAGGAAGTGAAGGAGATAAAACAAGACAGGCATAGAGAGAAAGGGTAAAAAGGGGGTGCGACCCTTACACAAATATGTATATATATGTATATGTATATATATATATACATACATATATACATATATATATATATATGTTCGACTCGCTTGTAAAATGGCATACTTTTTGTGTATACACAAATATATGTATATCTGCAGATGTATGTATATATATACAGGTGTGTATTTTGTTATATATATATACACCTCTATACACATACATACACATATATGGGAACCGCTAGTCAAG